>JABXJD010000200.1:525000-892500 GCA_013375575.1 Percina caprodes | reverse complement strand
GTACGCAAGAAGTGCCCATCCAACCAATCCAACTTGTAGGAGCTGCTTCTGGAAGCGTGGGGTGCAATTTCTCCAGATTACCTCAACAAATTAACAGCTAGAATGCCAAAGGTCTGCAATGCTGTAATTGCTGCAAATGGAGGATTCTTTGACGAAAGCAAAGTTTGATGTAAAAAATAAATCTTATTTCAAATACAAATCATTATTTCTAACCTTGTCAATGTCTTGACAGTGAATTTTCTATTCATTTCACAACGTATGGTGGTGAATAAGTGTGACTTTTCAGGAAAACACAAAATTGTTTGGGGGACCCCAAACTTTTGAATGGTATATATATATATATATATATATATATATATATATATATATATATATATATATATATATATATATATATATATATATATATATATATATATATATATCTATATATATATATATATATATATATATATATATATATATATATATATATATATATATATATATATATATATATCTATATATATATATATATATATATATATATATATATCATATATATGACCTTGTCTTAAAACAACAGTGAGTAAGCACTGCATCCAGAAGAGGCATAGGGTTCAATAAATGCATTTTCATCTAGCCTGCAAAAAAAAAACTAAAAACGGACCACTAACCACGGGCTCTCACCTTACTGCTGATCTCGAAGCCCGGCTTGCAGAATTGCTTGTAATACTCCCAGTTGTTGGTATTCCACGCATCCAGGAGAGTTGAGAATCTGTCAGGGCACTTGGAGACACAGAGCTGGAGAAGACACAACACATCCTCTTAATGAAAAGACCCATCAATCTTGCATAATCAAGCGTGGAGGAAAAGCTTGGAGAGGAACACAAAAAAGGGCAAAAATGTGCTGCTAGAAAAAGGGGCTGCATTTGGTCTCTTACCTGGGTTGTAGGGCACTGGAGGTTTATCAAAACTGCAGGATTGGCACATTTCAACATGTTGAAGTAGAATAATATGGCTTTGTTTCTGTGGAGACAAATGATGAAGATAAAGAAAACAGTATTATTACAAGGATTCAAAAGACTGAGAAACCAGTGCATTACTGCAATGTTTTATTAGCACACACATGCACACACTCAGAGAGAGTAGAGAGTGTACCGCGCAGGAAAGGCTGCCATAATTAGTCACAAACCATAACCATGTATTATGGTTAAATCCTTTTGTGTTTGTAACAATAATAATAGAAAGCTAACAGACAATTTGGGGAACATAATTATTCTTATAGTAGATAGTAGGAAGATATTTTTCCCACTCACGCGTTGGGGGTGTCCTGGTGGCCACAGAACTGACCGTGGCTGTCGGTTGGATAGACCACCTTCCTGGGGTCGCCATGAATCCAGGCTGAAAACACAGCACGACAGCTATTTGTTTGAACTGCATGGATTTTAACATGTGTAACCATACTAGATACATACAGGTAAAAGCCAGTAAATTAGAATATTTTGAAAAACTTGATTTATTTCAGTAATTGCATTCAAAAAGGTGTAACTTGTACATTATATTTATTCATTGCACACAGACTGATGCATTCAAATGTTTATTTCATTTAATTTTGATGATTTGAAGTGGCAACAAATGAAAATCCAAAATTCCGTGTGTCACAAAATTAGAATATTACTTAAGGCTAATACAAAAAAGGGAGTTTTTAGAAATGTTGGCCAACTGAAAAGTATGAAAATGAAAAATATGAGCATGTACAATACTCAATACTTGGTTGGAGCTCCTTTTGCCTCAATTACTGCATTAATGCGGCGTGGCATGGAGTCGATGAGTTTCTGGCACTGCTCAGGTGTTATGAGAGCCCAGGTTGCTCTGATAGTGGCCTTCAACTCTTCTGCGGTTTTGGGTCTGGCATTCTGCATCTTCCTTTTCACAATACCCCACAGATTTTCTATGGGGCTAAGGTCAGGGGAGTTGGCTTGCCAATTTAGAACAGAAATACCATGGTCCGTAAACCAGGCACGGGTAGATTTTGCGCTGTGTGCAGGCGCCAAGTCCTGTTGGAACCTGAAATCTCCATCTCCATAGAGCAGGTCAGCAGCAGGAAGCATGAAGTGCTCTAAAACTTGCTGGTAGACGGCTGCGTTGACCCTGGATCTCAGGAAACAGAGTGGACCGACACCAGCAGATGACATGGCACCCCAAACCATCACTGATGGTGGAAACTTTACACTAGACTTCAGGCAACGTGGATCCTGTGCCTCTCCTGTCTTCCTCCAGACTCTGGGACCTCGATTTCCAAAGGAAATGCAAAATTTGCTTTCGTCAGAAAACATGACTTTGGACCACTCAGCAGCAGTCCAGCTCTTTTTTTCCTTAGCCCAGGTGAGACGCGTTTCTTGGTCAACAGTGGCTTGACACGAGGTATGCGGCAGTTGAAACCCATGTCTTTCAAGCGTCTCTTGGTGGTGGATCTTGAAGCACTGACTCCAGCAGCTGTCCACTCCTTGTGAATCTCCCCCACATTTTTGAATGGGTTTTTTTTCACAATCTTGACTAGGGCGCGGTGATCCCTATCGCTTGTACACTTTTTCTGACCACAGTTTTTCCTTCCCTTTGCCTCTCTATTAATGTGTTTGGACACAGAGCTCTGAGAACAGCCAGCCTCTTCAGCAATAACCTTTTGTGTCTTTCCCTCCTTGTGCAATGTGTCGATGGTCGCCTTTTGGACAGCTGTCAAATCTGAAGTCTTCCCCATGTTTGTGTAGGCTTCAGAACTGGACTGAGAGACCATTTAAAGCCCTTTGCAGGTGTTTTGAGTTAATCAGCTGATTACTTTGTGGCACCAGGTGTCTTCAAAATGTAACCCTTACACAATATTCTAATTTTGTGACACACGGAATTTTGGATTTTCATTTGTTGCCACTTCAAATCATCAAAATTAAATGAAATAAACATTTGAATGCATCAGTCTGTGTGCAATGAATAAATATAATGTACAAGTTACACCTTTTGAATGCAATTACTGAAATAAATCAAGTTTTTCAAAATATTCTAATTTACTGGCTTTTACCTGTACTCCTGAAACTGGCAGTGGTACTGTCTTGTTCGACCTACTGGAGGTACACAAGGCCATTTATTTATTGGTCAATACATCATCCTCCTTTACAGAGCTTACGTTTTTTGATGTAACAGAGGAAATTATTAGCTGCCTAAAGACAGCTGGAATAGGGTCCTATATGAATCAATAGGAATCAAATCCTAAAAACTATGAGCGAATCAGGCCACAACCAGGTGTGTCTCTCTGTGTACTCACAACACAATTAACAAAACAACTGAAATTTATTTGGAGGAATGCATGCATACTTGGAGGAATGCATGCATTACTTTCTCATCTACATTGATAAGAAAGTAAATGATGAAAATCAATCCAGTTTACCTGCCTTCAAGGAAGTTAACACTTGTCAATGGAGAGTGGCCAGACTCTCTGTACAAATTAAAGGTATGAGAGTCTGGTAGGACCTGGCTAGATAGGAGTAGCAGTAACCCTGAAATTCAATTTTCTAAGCAATTCTTGTGTTTAATTTGCTTGCCCAACCTGAACAACACAGAGTTAAGGTCTTTCACCTTGCCAGTCAATGAAGGATTGTGCTGAACTGAATAATTATACATAAAGAACACAGAGTTCTTCAGCTGATTGCAGACATTATAGTCTGCATTTGAAGTCCCAGCCATTGTCATTGTTTATGCTCTTTTTAAATGATTGGAAAACAATTAATCCTTCCGGTGTCCAGATTTAGACACAACACCGCAGACAGCTGGCAAGGGACGGCATTTTGGTGACAGCATTGGGATTTTATTTTCCCTTAATTTGTGATGTTTATCATATGTGTCTGTGAAAGAAGGAGGGAGGAAATGGGCAGTCAGGTGTGCTGGATAAAACAGGATATGTTTTAGAGACAAAGTGGACTCTGTCACACTCAAGGTAGTCTATTTCCTTTGCGTTCCACTTCCACGATTGCTCAGGTGCTGCAGGAAATTCCGCCGGTTGCATGTGTTTTCTGTTTCCTTCCGCTTTCTTTGTGGTGGAATTTAAAAGTCGGTGGATTTATGAGGACTAATGATGACTGCTCCTCAGATCTCTGCAGGGTAAATTGAGACAGACTTTCTGTCCAATTTAGCAGCGGCTCTGTGCGGAGTTTAGCACCGCCCATGAAGATTCTGACTGGATTAAAGAAATGCCATAAACCCAGAGCATGTCTTCCTACCATCCCCAAATGCTATGTGGAGTAGCCAGACTCTTCTTCAGCACACTTTGGAGGAGGGTCTGGCAAAGCGAGACTGCACTTGAGGGAACTGAACGGCTTCAAGAAAATTTGAATGAAATGAGAGCCAGAGGGAATCACTGGTCACCCAGTCAAAAACACTCAACAAGGACATCAAAACAGTTTTATAAACACAATCAGCTCAAGTCAAGAAAAAGCCAGAGTGAGTTGTATTGGAACTCCCATTCCCGCTTATAAAAAAGGCTAGCCGATTCTCTGGGGGAGCTGCATATTTCAACTCCCCCGCAATTTTAACTATCAGACATTTTGTTATAGCCCACCATGAAATTACGAATAAGTCAAACAAACCAAAAACTGCTTATTTTATCGTGCAGTGTTGGTGCATCCTGTGGAGAAGAGCAAGTTCTATTTTGTTTGTGGTACATTAAAATGTAGACATTTTTCACTCCCCGACAGACCTGAACATATCACATCGTGTTTGTGGGTGTAGTTGTGTGCGATTATGAAAATTCAGCAACAATGTGTCAAACTCACCCACGGTACCCAGAGCGATGTAGCCAAGGATGACAATGATGAAGATAACACAGCAAACCACATCAGTGCAGCTCCTGGGGGTGAAAACAAATAAGAAGTCACAGGAAAGATTAAGAAAATTAAGGTGATTTATGAATTCTTGGTTGTTGAATGCCTTTGTCCCCCTCAGTATCATGAGAAGAATACATGTACTAATGCCAGGAAGAACTGGCCTCATCTCAACACTTTTGTTGTTGGTAATCATGACAGAGCTGCGGTATGGCTTTATATGTGGGTGCAGCACTTGCTACCAGTTATAACAAGGTGTCTGTATACTGCGTTTTCAGAAACGCTTTAGTGGAGGTCTATTGACTTCCTAATAAAACACTGAATCCCAACCAGAGTTAACTGTCCCACAGGCACAGAGACAGCTATTTGAAGATTGGCCTTCTCTTCACAGTTTCCTCAGTCTGCTAGTTTAAAGCAGCATATCAGAGTCTCTCTTCCTCCTTCTTCACTGTCTCTGTCCAAAAACAAGCTTTCTTCCGCTCCTTTACACTCGGAGAGAAGCTGTCAGTCAGTCCAGCTCCTTCTTAGACCTCTTTCAAAACTATTCAGACTATGAGCCCAGCCTTGAATAGAGCCAAGTGTAATCCCCTGTGCCCAGTAGTACCATGCAAGGGACATATGTTAGACTCCCTCTAACTCCATGTGCTATACACAAATTGACTTGAGAACCTCATTTCCTCCAGCTTTCAACCCTTCTCCTCTTTCATCCAGAAAAGCGAAGCCAAAGTCAAAAGAAGGCCTGAGCTCAGAGATGTGACAGTGTTTCCTCTGTGTAGTTCTTTGAAGAGTGGATTGTCCTTGTTTTGTATTCAGCATGGTTACATGGTTCTACACACTGTGCTCTTCAGCCTCCAAATACAATTTCATGATTAAGTAGCAGACAGACTAGAGCACTGATGTGCACAGAGGATATCAGCTGAGAATCAACCCATACAAAGAGGGATGAAATAGCTTAAATAGACACTAACAAATTTACATTAGGATGCAAACAAGAAACAAACAGAACTATTTAAACTGTATACTCAGTGTAGCCTCTCAGATTTAGGGTCAGCTGTGTAATTTAGGCTTGTGTTGCAAATTATCCCAGACTGCTTGAGAGTGCAACTGCAATTAAGAGCTACTTTTTATGGTCCTGCATTAATAACTGCAGTAACGCTTGCAATCTATGTTAACAGGCTGCTCTGGTAGATTGGTTTGTTATACTTGGCAATATAGAGGATTGGAATGTTTTCGGTCCCAGCGGGGCTGCTAATCCTCCTCGTTTCTCATCTCAGAATAAGATGACTCCATTATCGCCCTTCTTATCTGAATTACATTAGGACTGCAGATACCTGCAAATTGAAAATGTGATATCTCCACTCTGACCATCTGCTCTGTATCTTCAGGCAAACATGCCAACATCAGCCGAAACATCCAATAAATGACACTAAATGACAAAAGACTAAAAAAGCAGTTGGTTGCCGTATGAAATAAGGCTTAGAGAATTGGTGTTTTTTTTTTTCTGATAGCACAGCAATTATTTTTGGGAGATAATAGAGAAACAAAGGCAGCTAAAGTGGGCACAGCTCTGCCTGGCGAAGACAGCCATAGTCTCCCACTGACAGTGAATATGAGGAGTATAAAGACAACCTGCCACACTACAAGAAAAGCTGTTGCTGATATTGTGCATATTATTAACAAACAGAGACAAGGGAGTACCATTTCATTTCATTCAAAAAAGAAAAAGGAGAAATTGCTGTCAGGGTTGCCATGGCAATGGTTGCATTCCTTGTCCTTTGAATCCATCTACATCCTTTAACTGGAAGATAAGTTAGCAATAACTCTGCAACACATCCTAGTTGATTAAAAGGAGAAGATCTGAGGGGTGGAGGTCTAAAGCTGACCTTGGCTCTTCTCCACCATAATGTGCTACTATAGATCTGTCTTCTTCCCAACTTGCTCATATAGAGACGACTGCATTATTAAGACAAAGTGCACACGCAGCACCGCAGTGCTAATACAAAGTCACCTTTGAAGCATGCAAAGGTGCATGTTGAAGGGAAGCTGACAAAGAGAGGGGAGTGAAAACAATTCTGCTTTGTTCTCTTATCTCAGAAAAGCAGGCCACATCCAAAAATATAGTCAAACCGCAAATCTCTTTGGACCTCAACCTGGCCTTTTTAGATGTCACTTACACATACTTTCACAGGGTCCAAAGCATTGCCCTGTCTGTGTACAGTACTGTGGCAAGACAGAAATTATTTTAAACAAAAATTAAATAAATAAATCACACACAATACTGGAAGCTCTGTCAGTGCAATAAGAAACATTTGTGTCTGTGTTATATTTGCCAGGGCTGATATTCTGAGGGAGCCAAGGTGACATAGATGGCAGCAGTTCCACAGAATACCATGGGTGCTATTGTGGTGTGAATCTGCCAGTCGGTCCCTGTTTTGTAACAGACAATAACAGGAAGGGATATTTGGAGGGTGAGATTTGCACAGTAAAAGGGATATTTCTCATTCTCACAAGGGCCAAGGAGGGACATTGGTTCAAGTGAGCCACTTTATGACAAACACAAGGCTCCTTTTGGTAAGTTGTCACACATGCTGTGATGGCACCAGCAATTGATGGTGATTATGGTTAATAAGTTTGTCTGCAACTGGAGTCAGTTTAAAGTAACACTACACCTTGTCCACTTCTGTATGTCCTTTACAGGAGTGCTCAATAACCACAGATACAGTTAATTAATTTAGGCACCGAGCTTGCATGAAAACAAGACGACCACAGAGTCGGTTCACTCCCAGTTCTCATTAAGAAAAGCCTTTGAGCCACAGAAACATCAAAGCATCCTTGGTGCCTTCACCCAGCTGTAGCAGTGAAATGGGCTGGAGAGGGTGGGATAAAGAGACACAGGAGAACTGAAACATGCCGTCACAGCAGCCTGCCAAACTGATATTATAGAACATAAAATAGATAAGAGCATACATTACATCATAATATTACTAAATCATCAAAAGAAGCCTGTAGTAATGCCCTTGAGGGGTTTTTGCTTTATTGCAAAATTTGGCTTTCATTCTGCTGAAGAAAATCGTCTCAAAATGTAGACTTAATTTGAAAAATACCATACTGTATATTCAAATTTTGAAAAATGCTCAACCTAAAGTTTATAGTTCTGTATTTCTAAATGAGGGTCGTCTGTTAAGCACCATACCTTTCTATTTTAATCAGGGTTTTTCAAATCATTTTGGCGTGTGACCTCATTTTCCCCTATATTATCACAACGTTGCCAACTTCAAGTACATTTTCATATCACATCATTTTGTATTTTATTTTCAGTATATTACATAGAAATGATTGCAAAGAGCAAACAATAACTTGTGATGTGATGTGTATAGAATTATAGCCCACACGAGGCAGACAATAGACTGCAGTTCATCAGGAGAAGTGCTTCTGTGGTGCTGGTTGAAAAAAAGGAGACATCTCCCTGCAACAGCCCCCGTAATGTGTGGACTACATCGGTTTGGTTGTATCTGGCTGGTTAATAGGGTGTGTCATTGGTCTAACTCCAGCCACCATCTTGACTTATAGCCATTGATCTGTGAGGTGGAGTGGAAAGAGCTGCCAGCACTCTGCCTCAATCTTTATTAACGTGGCATGACAAATGATCAATCTATCAGTGTTTCGACTTGGGTGTGTGCCAAAGACATTACACAATAGGCAAAATCAATAAACATGTAACAATCAGATGTAGGAAGACCATGACTAGTAATTATAGGGTCACCTCAGCAGAATTAATTTTATTTACAAAGTTCTAGTGGTATTTAAGTGTGCATACAGTTTTTAATGTATTTAAGTTTGTATCTCTGTTTCTGAGATCTCTGCCACCATTCTAATACAATGCAAGTGAAGGCTTTTTCATTTCCGGTTGTTATCTTCAGAGATGACGATAAGGTCTCTCAAATGCATTTGCAAAAAGATTTGTAATGCAGTGACTTAATTATGCATTGCAAGTGAACCAAATTTAGATTTAGTGAATTTTTAGTTTCCTTAAACTGCTACATTGTCAAATGCAACAACTCCAAAGCCAAAAGTTGATGATGTTGAGTATATGTAGTACCTTTTGTGAACAGGTCCTCTGAACTTTGGGTCAAACTTGCGCGGCTCACCTGTAAGACAAGCAAGAGTGTGGTGAGATTACAAAAACAAAATATACTGACAGAATGCATATACAGAACATAGACAACAGAACAGAAAACAACTACACAATGTAGCTTTAAAGCAAAAGGAAACATAGACACAGACACAGAGAATAACACATCTGAACAGTTATGAGCAACATTTAATAACAATGACACCATTCAGTATGTAAGTAAAGAGTACCTGTAAAATGAACCTGCTGTGCTATTCAACTGGCCAAGATAAAGTAACTAGGCCATTTCACAGTGTAGGTCTCTTAGCAGGACTGGAATGAAGAGGGATGACGACGCTAAGATAAAGCACTAAAAGCCAAAACAATGTAGCTAACACAGAAATATAATAAATCATTTTAACAACTCCTAAGCCAAACAGCTTATCTGGGTCACAGTGAGGATTCCCCATTTGACCCAGCAGAGGAAATACTGAACCACATTTGCAAGCATCATCAGTTACCTGAGGGGCTAACTCGGGACTGTGTGCACGTGTAGGTGTAAGGAAGCACACGCATTAGCATTCATCACTGGCTGCTTCTTTGGTGCCCAAGTAGTCTCTGACCCAGTTGAAACTAAGTATGACGTGTTCCTGAGGACCTATTACTCACCACACATGGAGGGTTATATCTCCAAGCAGCTGGGGCAGACTAAGGAGCAGCATGAGTGGGCCTATCTCCCATCTGCCCATTAGCTAAACTGATGCTGTCGAAAGATGTATATCCAGCCATGCTTCTAAAAGTGTGAGGAATGACTACACTGGACTGCGTATATACAAATACTGTTTTGAATATACTATAAAATTGAATAAGTCCTGAATTTAACAAGCACAAAAGATTTGTATTTGTTATCAGCAAATCAAATGAAAAGACCAAAACCAACAGCAAATGTATCATAATAACAAGCAGAGGTGGGTAGAGTAGCCAAAAATTGTAAAAGTAAAAGCACTGTTACTTCAGAATAATATGACTCAAGCTAAAGTAGAAAGCAGTCATCAATATAATTACTTGAGTAAGAGTAAAAAATAACTGTTGAGTAACGTCTGATTTATTTTTTAACACAAGCATTCAATCAGACATAATGTAGCTGCTGTTTTGCACTTTTACTAAAGGGTAAACATGCTTTCAATATGAGGCCAGGGGTGTTCCTCCTCGTCTGTGTTGCATTGTCGACGGTTGATTCTGACATTATTGTTTATTATTGTTTCACTACGACTGTAAAGCTAACCTGTCCCGCCGCTGAGATTGAGTATGGTCATGTGACAAGACTGCACAACTACATTTGATTGGTGAAACACAGTCACGTGGTAGAGCCTTTAACTGAAGTCTCGCTCTCTGTCAAAATAAAACATTAAAATGAGGCATATGCGGGGGGGGGGATAAAAAGAAAAGAAAACAGAAAACAGTTTCTTCTTAACAAATCTACTTAAGTAAAAGTAAAAAGTCCAGTGATTTAAAACTACCCCTAAAAGTATAATTTTTTCAAAAACTTACTCAAGTAAATGTAACGGAGTTAACGTAACTTGTTACTACCCACCTCTGATAACAAGCATAGGCTGTGACTTTAGCTTATGCCTCCATCCCAATGAGCTCTGCAATCATTCTATTTAAAACACATTAAAAAGCCATACTGTTGCATTGGGTTATATAATCTTTCATTACAATGGACATGGCCAGTGTAGTTTATTCTGAAACAACTCCACAACGGCATTTTTGATCTCTGGAGAATAAACCCCCCCCACAAAATTTGGCATGGGTGGAAATCAAATGTACCTTATTCTCTCTTCCTCTCCCACATAAAACCAGCACTGACAACTAGGACTGGGCACTGATTTCAATACTTTTTAGGCACCGACGAGTTGCCTCTAAAGTATTGAGTATCAAAAAATGCCTAGTCATTCAATACCTAAGGAGTAAATCTTGTCAGCGTCAGTGAGCGAATAAGCCTGCAGCATTCTTCTACCAAGATCTAAAATGCTGGTGATCAGCTGTCCAATGTTACAGGTTAAAGAGGCAGGCAGGGAAAACTATATGTTACGCACAGAGACGTAGAAGGAGCCGAAAAATAAATAAAAAAGGTAAAATTGTTTAGGAACCGGTATCAAAGTCACACTATTGGTATCATATTTTTACACATCGGTACACATATTTTTATAAGTCATATATTGTAGTTGACTTTCCACTTTAATAGATAAAGTGAATATGAGGATTTGTTGTCATCACTTTATTGGAATAAAAAGGTGGAAAAAATGCTGCAGAGGTGTGCAGCCTCTGACATATAAAGCAGTTGTAAGTTGCTTTGGATAAAAGCATCAGCCAGCAATGACAATGTAATTGTCCACCAGAAAAGTTTCAGTTGAGATAATTAATTTTGAGACATTTTGACGTTTGCACATCTATTCAACTGTAGCTTGGGAATCATAATCCTATATTGCCTTGACTGGACACAATTGCAAAAACACACAGTTGAAATATGAGAAACCCTATAATACAACACAGATATGCAAAAAACAAAAAAAACTAACTGATTCAGCAGAGAAAAGTCTGGCAGCTGCTTTTCACAAACCGCCAGCTACACATCCCATAGTGACTGAGTGAGTTACCACAGTTGTCTGGCTATGGAGAAATTCCTTCGGGTAGTAGCAAACAAGGTATCCAAAGACAATATTTCTGCATGAAGATAAGGTAATAAAAAGCCAGGATGTTACACACATTTGCAAAGTGTGAAAGCAGATGTTCATGCCCGTGTTTCCCCACTGGGATTTTTTTTTTTTTCAGCCTCCCTACAGCAAGGTTAGTCTAAAGGATAGAGATGCTAAATTGCTGGGCCAACAGTAAAATAATGTCAGGAAAAGTGACTGAGCAATAATTTTGCTCACCAACCCCGGTGTCCTTAAGCTGCAGAGTCAGCAGCAAAAACAAAAGGCACTGGACCAGAAATATTCTTTAACCTAGTGAGTTTGTTATTGTCACATTTCTGTTTTTGTTCATTCTTACGAAGTGTATATTGGAGAGTTGTTAGAATTATGTCAGATCAGGCAGGCGGTAGCTCACCTGGTGGAGCGTGCGCCCCATGTATCAAGGCTCAATCCTTACTGCAGCGGAGCAGGGTTCAATATCAACCTACGGTCCCTGATGCATGTCGTCCCCCTCTCGCTTACCCCTTTCCTGTCTACAACTGTACTTTCAATTAAAGGCCAAAAAGCCCAAACAATTATCTTAAAAAAAAAAAAAAAAGTTACAGTCAGCTGGCCACATGACCACATGGGTCTACGTGCAGCTACTAGATCATGAGGAAATTCCTTACAAGCATGTGCAGTGTGATAAAGACCATTTCAACTCTTTGTCATCGCATTGCTAACCTTTCTTTTAAGATACTTGGTATGAGAGGCTCCATGCCCCTCATTGTTTTGTTCTTGCTGTTAAAAAAAACTATTTTAGAACCATCTGTTTGGCTGTCACTGAAAGCCACTAACTTGAGCTGTGTTTCAGGTCTAAAAATGGGAGATGTTCTAGTGTAAGTGTGTGAATTCCTCAGCCAAGGACACAATGTCACCAGACCAGGTGCTCACTGCAGCATTTGCAGAGCACAAGCACTGAAGATAATAGGATGCTACACTGTATTTCAAGTGATCTACAATGTTGAGAGCTCAAACATGTATGCACAAATAACATATCATACACACACACTCCTGTATAATGATACAGTTTCAAAGTCAGCAACTGTGCATAATGTACTTAAAAAGTGAACTCCTCCCCTGTGTTGTGTCTGAAGTTGCCTCAAATTGCTTCAATATCCCAGTGGTTGTTGCTACACCCACATGGTAACTCACACCAGAGCTAATTAGAGGTACAGCTTCTGGAGGTGAACAAGATATGAAGCTAGCTACTAGACTCAGGTCAATGTAAGCTGAATTTAAAAAAAAAAAGAATTGTGCTGTCAAACGATTAAAATATTTAATCGCGATTAATTGCATTGATGTCATAGTTAACTCGTAATTAATTGCACATTTTTATCTATTCTAAATATCCCTTGATTTCTTTTTGTCCCATTACTTTTTCTCATTTTAATGCTCTTATCAACATGGAAAAGTGGATCGGCTTGCTTTGTGCAAATGCTTTTTTTTAAATTGAAAACAACATTGACACAGCCTACTGTACTGTTCAATTTCACACATAACATTCTCACTTGGAGCAAATAATCTCTCACAATGTAACACTGTCCATCAATAAAAGGGTGTAAAAAATACTTTGACGAGGGGGCAGAGAATGTGCTTGGCCAACAAGTGGTATTTCAGACTGGACGTGCTGCGATGATCGCTCAGTTTACAACCACAAAACACATAGATCACTTTGGTCTTGTCAATGAAACCATTTGGCAACTATTAAAAGTAAACTTTTCATTCAGAACCTTATTGGCATCCATTTCGCCGTCTCGCGCTTACCATCCACTCAAAACGTAACGTTACTACTCTTTGGCTGGCTCGCAAGCCCAAACAAGCGTGTGCGGCGTGCCTGTTTTGTTTCCGGTCTAGCTAGATCCAGTGTGGTGTAGTTGTTGCAACAGCATGTGAAAAAAAGTACAAAGTTTGCTAGGGCAAAAAGAACGTTAATCTCGCAAAAAAAAAACAAAAAAAAAAAAGTACGTTGTTAAAATAGGTATGCGTTAACGCCGTTAACACGCTTCACTGACAGCATTAAAAAACATTGTTTCATTGATTCTCTTGCGTTGTGTGAATATTGAAAACATAATGCAGGCCTCCACAGTGTGGGAGCGCTTGTCACACAAACAGGTCAGTCCATATGGTGAGCGCAAGTTGAATCACACTGAGATCTAGGAGAGGCAGTGGTGAGAGGACAGATTGTGGTGCAGTGAGTGTCAGGGAGTAAAGCTTTTTTCAGTCATGTCAGTAGATTATTGATCAGCCTACTGTTTGGATTTGTGGAGCCTGCCAGTGTCCAGCAAGAGGACCAGCAGGAAGCATTTTCCCCCCACCAACTGACAAAAAATGAGGGCAGCCCTTATGTTGCTCAAAACCCAGAAAACCAAACAGTCAATTCAGTATGACGATGGGAAGTCAAAAATACAAACATTTGCATATTCTCCTATAGGAAAAACACGTTACGAAATAGTGTACAGCATGCTTAAATATTCTTGAGAATGGTACTTTGTATTTACCATAGTAATAAAATGTTCGAGAAAAAAAAAAAAAAAAAGGTTACAATACCAGTATCGGTATCGCTTCTGATACTGCCTAAAATGCTGGTCTCGGGAAGTACTGGAGTTTATGCACCGATCTGATACCACGCACTAAAGCCCTAAAGAAAATCTACGTTAAAGTATTTTATTTATGTTCTTTTTCCTTTATAACTGACTGCCAAACTGGATAAAAAAAGAAAGATCTGTGGCATTAATTGTTTGTTCATGTTTCACAAAGAGTTTAACCTGAAAGATAGAAATCATATCATGTACATACAGGGACAGTAGTACACAGCTGTTAAAACATAATAAAATACATGACACACTGGTATCGGATCAGTACTCGATATCGGCCGACACGCAAGTCCAGGTATCAGAATTGGTATTGAGAAGCAAAAAATGGTATCGGACCATCTCTAGTTTTTAACACAATAACATTCAGGTGACAGAGCATGTGCTTAGTCAGCCAAGCTAAATTTAGCTGCTGTTCCTTACTCACTACATGAGCTTGACTACTTCCACCAGCGATTTTTTTCTCTGTGCCACAAAACAGATTTCAATGAAGGGTTAAAGAGAGTGGTGAAAAATTATCAGTGATGCCTGGATACCAGCAGACTCAGCATTAGATGACAGCCGTTTAGACTGCACTGCAGTCTGCCAGTGCAGGAGATGAGGGTGGTGGACTGGATGTGTGCTGCTGGCTGTAGTCAGGCTGAAACAGAGTCCGTTGTCAACAACATTTGGAAAAAACCTGTCAGGCGTGCTACACTGGGCCAGCTAAAGTCACTGTTAGCTCCAATAACTGCTATCACGAGTCACGATTCTTTTGCTTACAATTCTCTGCCACGATTTGTTTTGACCATGAGAAAAAACAAATTGGCAGTACCAAACCAATTATAGTTTTGCATTTTTCATTAGTTTTTATTTTGAATTTTTTTCAAATTCAGTTTGGTTTTAATTAGTTTTTAAAGTGGGTTTGCTAGTTTAGTTCAGTTTTTATTTTTTGAAAATGCTTAGTTTAGTTTTTAGTCTTTTGATAATATGGGTTATTAGTCGGGGGATTCGAAAAGGTCAGAAAACGTATTGTGTAAAAATAACTCAACAAAAACATCATACAATTTTAGAAATATGTATTCACAATGTATTCAACAATAACACCAGTACAAACAATGTACTTATGATGATGAGCACACATATGTAAACAGTCAACACAAGACGCCGCAGTAAGTGCAGAATATGTTTGACGTGTTCCAGGAGAGAAACCTAAACAGCCAGCAGACTAAAGCAGACAGACATCAACAGGTGTTTAAACTTTGGTTCGGGTAAAGTGGAGAACTTTTTGAAGTCAATGGACTCACACAGTTGTGTAGACATCCCAGTATTAATCCACATATTAACCCACGTTCCCTCCTCCTTTGCTGTTCCTGCGTATTTACTAACCAACTATAGACCTATATCCAATCTTCCATTTCTCTCTAAAATTCTTGAGAAAGCAGTCGCCAAACAGCTGTGTGACTTTCTGCATAGCAACAGCTTATTTGAGGATTTTCAGTCAAGATTTAGAGTTCATCATGGCACAGAGACAGCACTTGTGAAAATTACTAATGACCTCCTAATTGCATCAGACAAAGGACTTATCTCTGTACTGGTGTTATTAGATCTTAGTGCTGCATTTGATACCATTGACCATCATATCTTATTACAGGGATTTGAACATTTAATTGCCATTAAAAGGAACTGCTCTAAGCTGGTCTAAGTCTTATTTATCAGATCAATCTCAGTTTGTTCATGTTAACGATGAATCCTTCGTGCACGCCAAAGTTAGTCATGGAGTCCCACAAGGATCTGTGCTCGGTCCAATCCTGTTCATTTTATATAAGCTTCCTTTAGGCAATATTATCAGGAAGCACTCCATAAACTTTCATTGTTATGCAGATGATACTCAATTATATATATCAATCAACCCGGATGAAACTAATCAGTTAGCTAAACTTTAAATGTGCCTTCAGGATATTAAAACCTGGATGAGCTGTAATTTTCTAATGTTAAACTCAGATAAAACTGAAGTTATTGCTCTGGGGCACAAGCACCTCCGTGACACATTATCCAAAGAGATAGTTACTCTGGATGGCATCACTCTGGCCTCCAGCACCACTGTGAGGAATCTTGGAAGTTATCTTTGATCAGGACATGTCCTTTAATTCCCACATAATGCAAATTTCAAGGATCGCCTTTTTTCACCTATGTAATATTGCAAAAATCAGGAATATCCTGTCTAAAAATGATGCAGAAAAACTAGTCCATGCATTTGTTACTTCTAGGCTGGATTACTGCACTTCTTTATTATCAGGCTGCTCGAAAAAGTCCATAAAGACTCTTCAGCTGGTCCAGAATGCTGCAGCACGTGTTCTGACAGGAACCAGGAAAAGAGATCACATCTCTCCTGTTTTAGCTTCTCTGAACTGGCTTCCGGTAAAATCCAGAATAGAATTTAAAATCCTTCTTCTCACCTACAAAGCTCTTCATGGTCAGGCACAATCTTATCTTAAAGAGCTCATAGTACCTTACAACCCTACAAGAGCACTGCGCTCCCAGAATGTAGGGTTACTTGTGGTTCCTAGAGTCTCTAAAAGTAGAACGGGAGCCAGAGCGTTCAGCTATCAGGCTCCTCTCCTGTGGAACCAGGTTCCAGTTTGGGTTCGGGAGGCAGACACCGTCCCCACATTTAAGAGTAGACTTAAGACTTTCCTCTTTGATAAAGCTTATAGTCAGGGCATAGAATTGAATATTGTTAGGGAGTGATGAGTCGCAGCGTCCGCCTAACCCGGCCCACCTGCTTCTCGTCATAGTTGTTAGATCTATCTATTATATAATCAATAATATAATAAAACTAGAGGGAGGCAGTGCATACAGCCCGATCCGGTTGGGGAGAGTTCTAGCCTGACCAGACTCCTCTCTTTACCCTGTCTCTCCTAGTTATGCTGTAATAGTTTTAGACAGGTGGGGGACTTCCTTTGACACACTGAGCTCCTCTCTCCTCTATCTTTCTATCTTTCCATTTGTGTGCATCCATGTCCCAGAAATGCTTGTTACTAACCTAGCTCTGGGGAGTCATTCCCCATTCCCCAGTTCTTTTTCGCCCAGCATGTTTCCTTGGATCAGGGAAGCTCCAAAATCATGGTAGCAGCTGTCGCCATGGTCCCGCTACAAGTCCTGCGATGCCATGTTCATCCTGCTACGTCCTGCTGTGCTCTGCTACGTCCTGCTGTGCCTTGTAATGCCGCACAATGCCCTGCTATGCCATGAACTACTACAAACTATTTTTTATTTTTTTGGTGACTGTTATTGCCACTCTTCATTCTAACCCCAACCGGTCGTCAGACACCGCCTAACCAAGAGCCTGGGTCTGTCCGAGGTTTCTGCCTAAAAGGAAGTTTTTCCTCGCCACTGTCGCACTGTTGCTTGCTCTGGAGGGAACTACTAGAACTGTTGGGTCCTTGTAAATTATGGAGTGTGGTCTAGACCCACTCTATCTGTAAAGTGTCTCAAGATAACACTTGTTATGAATTGATACTATCAATAAAATTGAACTAACCAGCAGCTACCGGGTCGCCGCTGAAAGCCCGCCTGTAGTGTTCTCCGTCATGCTGCTGGCCCTACGTATCCGTACATCCATGCCCGTTACCGGGGTTAGCTTCTGTTTCGGGGAAAGGGGGCTTGGCATTCTCCTTTGCCTTGTTAAGGTAAGTTAGGTTAGCCTCCTTGTGTTCGTTTCTCAAATGTAGGTTACTTTCAAATTCGTGGAGGTTTCCCTGTAATAAACTAGATATTTTACCACCTTACACTGCAAGGCACTTGCTTTTATCTGATACAGTCATAATCAAATGGGACTCCACGTCTACGGGAAATATCCCGGTCGGAAAGATATAACGTTATGAAAGACATTGACAAAGACGAAAACTAAGGACATTTACTCGATCATTTTAACCAAACATAGATTTTTTTTGGCACCTGTATAATATTGCGCATCACCACAAGCCTGTAAACAGAGGCTCCAATGAAGAGAAGGGAGAGCATTGCAGCACTTTAAAACCTATTTTATATACAGTATGTTTAAAACTCACAGAAGAAAGTAGTAGTGTTTGTGATGCATTCGGCTCGTAAAATTAAATGAGAATCAAATTCATTTAAAAATGTAATCGTGAACAACAATCGTGAATCGAGATTGTGATTTTACTGAACAAGGTGAGGAATTACACATCAGGATCAGCCAAAAGCTATGGTTATCTTTGCCCCCAAATCCCATTTGCATTGACAGCAATCTATGGATCAATTTACAGTGGCGAGGACCTAACACCATAAACTAAGTCTGTGCCACACATACACATTTTGTGATGAAATTCCAAGAGAGGTTTAATAAAAGCTCTAAAAAAAGATTGAAAGGCACTGTGACAATAACTCAATTTAAAGTCTGTGCTTCCTTTCAGACTGATTCTGGAGTATGTGCAGAGATTGACTGCTGAGAATCAACTTCAGAGTGCCTGTGCAGGGAGAAAGTCAGATGTAACAACCCAGAATAGAGTGATAAAGCTTCAGGGGAAAGTCACAACGCAGTTCAACGCCTTGTATTTCACAATTTGGAAGGAGACTAAATTGCACACTTTATCTCCTGCAGCTCACTTTATCATAAGGTTAGACTGCTCAGGGATTATGTGCACATTTATTGAGTGATATATTTGTACTTTATGTGGCAAATATCAATGCAGACACTGTGAGAGCAAAGCTAGCCAGTAAATGCAATGACATCAGCCTAGAGTAAATATAGAAATCTTTAAATCCAAGACAAGAATCCAAAGCACATAATTGTCAAATATAAAATGGTTAGTAATGCTAATTATACAGCACATCACAACCTCCAAGTAAAACTTTCTTCACTTTCTCTATCACATTTCCAGAGCCCCCCTTCTTTCCCATCAACATGGGTAGACACAGGCACCAGTGTGCCCAGGCTGCGCTGTCCAACACAGGCCCCTTTCATACCGTGGTCAGGCAAACAGCTCGAACACTGCAGGTGCTCTACACGGGCTGGGTCAGAGGGTCCTTTTGGAAAGGACCTTTTTCTTGTTTTCACGCTGCTGATTCATAAACATTTCCAAGACCTGGAGAGAGTGGGGTGCCGTGAGATTGCACTTTTGTTAAATCTATGTTGGGCTCAGATCCAGCTACAAACTAACTAAAAAGAAAAAAAAAGAAATGTTAAAAATTCAGCATAATGATGTTGCTCAGTAGGGTAGGCAGAGCCTGTGACTCTGAATGCTGTATACAGTATGCTCATTCATATTTGATGAAAGCACTGGCTTCTGCCAATCCAGAGAGGAAAGCAACATCAGTAACATGGCTTTGGGGCTTTGGGTTTTCCCTTTAGTCAGTATTTCAAAATTAGCATTGTTCAAGTTTCTCCTGCAATACTAGTTTTGGGCACAGGGCACAATAGTAACAAACAGGGATGGGTATCATTCAATTTTTATTAAAAACTGTGACTGTGACTTTGATACCGTTCCTTACCTATACTTTTTTGAAACCAATTTTATTTATTGTAAAATTACAGCACAAATCTTTATTTTGTCAGCTCCTACTACGTGAGCCCCGTCTCCGTGCGTAACGTAGAGTTTTCCCTGCCTGCCTTTATGACGTGTAATGTAAGACAGACAATCGCCAGCATTATTAGATCTTGTTAGAAGCATGCTGCATGCTTATTGGCTCACTCACACTGATGAGATTTACCCCTTAGGTATTGAAATTGGGAACTGAAGGACGAGGAACACGCACACATGGGCAATGATGGAGATACATAGAGAGGCGTGATTGGGAGGAATGTCCAACCTGATCTAAGCCAGAGTAGTTGTCTGTTGTTGGACTTCTGTGCTAGTCATGGATTGTCTATAACGAACATGTTCAAACATAGGGAAGCTCATAAGTGTACTTGGTACCACAGCACCCTAGGTCAATGATCGATTTTATAATTGTTTCATCTGATCTGAGACCGTATGTTTTGGACACTCGGGTAAAGAGAGGGGCGGAGTTGTCAACTGATCCCCATATGGAGAAGGACTTTTGGTCTGCACCAAAGTGCTTCTGCAAAACCGTTCACCGCCTCAGGAAGGGAGAAGTGGGGAATCATCCAAGCTGTGTACAGTAAGGATGGGATGCTGTTGACCTCAGTTGAGGTGGTGAAAGGAGCATTTTGAGGAACTCCTAAATCCAGCTAATGCGCCCTCTATGGTAGAGGCAGAGCTGGAGGATGATGGGGGATTGTTGTCAATTTCCCTGGTGGAAGTTGCTGAGGTAATTAAACAACTCCACAGTGGCAAAGCCCCAGGGATAGTTGAAATCCGTCCAGAAATGCTGAAGGCTCTGGGTGTGGAGGGGCTGTCTTGGTTGACACGCTTCTTCAACATTGCATGGAGGTCTGGGACGGTGCCTAGGGAGTGTCAGACCGGGGTGGTAGTTCCCCTGCTCAAAAAAGGGGACCAGAGGGTGTGTGCCAATTACAGGGGTCTCACAATTCTCAGCCTCCCTGTTAAAGTCTACTCTAAGGTGCTGGAAAGGAGGGTTCGGCCGATAGTTGAACCTCAGGTTGAAGAGGAACAATGCAGATTCCATCCTGGTCGTGGAACAACGGATCAGATCTTCACTCTTGCAGGAATCCTGGAGGGAGCTTGGGAGTATGCCCAACTGGTCTACATGTGTTTTATGGATCTGGAGAAGGCATATGACCGGGTCCCCCGGGAGATACTGTGGGAGGTGATGCGGGAGTATGTGGTGAGGGGGGGGTGGGGTCATCCAATCTCTGTATGACCAAAGCAAGAGCTGTGTCCGGGTTCTCAGCAGTAAGTCAGACTCATTCCAGGTGAGGGTTGGCCTCCACCAGGGCTGAGCTTTGTCACCAATCCTGTTTGTAGTATTTATGGACAGGATATCGAAGCGTAGTCAAGGTGGGCAGGGGTTGCAGTTCGGTGAGCTGGGGATGTCATCGCTTCGATCGATTATGTGGACCTGATGGCATCATCGGCCAGTGACCTTCAGCACTCACTGGATTGGTTTGCAGCCGAGTGTGAAGCGGCTGGGATGAACATTCAGCACCTCTAAATCTGAGGCTATGGTTCTCAGCAGGAAACCGATGGAGTGCCTACTCCATGTAGGGAATGAGTCCTTACCACAAGTGAAGTGAAAGAGTTTAAATACCTTGGTCTTGTTTGCTAGTGAAGGGGACAATGGAGCGGGAGATTGGTCGGTGAATCAGCACAGCGCAGCAGGTGCGGTATTACATTCAATTTATCGCACCGTTGTGACGGAAAGAGAGCTGAGCCAGAAGGCAAAGCTCTCAATCTACCGGTCAATTTTTGTTCCTACCCTCACCTATGGTCATGAAGGCTGGGTCATGACCGAAAGAACGATATCCAGGGTACAAGCGGCCAAAATGGGTTTCCTCAGGAGGGTGGCTGGCATCTCCATTAGAGATAGGGTGAGAAGGATGGTAAGGATGCATCCTGGGCACCTCCCTAGGGAGGTGGATGGATGGATGGATGGAATTTCCAATACTCTATACTTTAGAGGCAATTCGGTCAGTGGCTAAAAAGTTTTAAATTCCCAGCCCAAGTAACGAAGCTGCTTAGGTGTATCACTGACACAAAGATAAAGAGGGTAAGTAATTTTGTGATTGGATAAGACTCTAGGCAGAGGTCACAGGGTTGTCTGTAGGACAGAGATTCACTGTCATTTGAATCAGAATAAAAAGACACAAACATTGAGAGGTCATGGGAAGCAGACATTTACTGGCAAGGTTTCCCTTGAGTCAGGCAACACACTCACATCCCACTAACTACACACACACACACACACACACAAAAACATACACACATTATGAATTGGGAACTGTATTATGATCACTGAAGTCTCCTGCACTGCCCAGAAAAAAAATGCATTTGGAGCCCCTCTCTGAAACAATCAAAGCAGTTAAAAGGCGAGCTGGCTCCCCTACTTCATTAAAAATGTTGAAAGATAATACACACAAACACTCTCCATGTAGCACCCTCACTCTTTTTCCCTCTCTCCCTTCCTTTATCAACCTTCTGTATCAAAAAATATCTTTCCTGCCTTGCTCTGAATTCACCCCCGACAACAGTACAACCTTTAAAGTGCTTGTCTCCTTATTGAGTCATACAAAAACATCCATCCATCTCTGGTTTAAGTTTACTTTGCAGAGCCCCTTGGGATCTTCTCAACTATTAGCAGATGCTCGAGGACTGAGTACACTGGCTTAGGTAGCCCATTGGGCTGAATCCCATCAGTGCAAAAACAGTGTTTACTGTGTATATTTTCAGCGGGAAGCAAAGACACAGTGCTTGCTGACATCCCCTCAAATGCCGAGTATGGTGGTATCCGGGATGGGATTCGACCCCCAAGAGGGGAGTTAGCATCCGAGTGTGTCAGATGCTGACAGCTAGCCTGCTGCTCCAAGCGGACAAGTGGCAGTATTGTGGCTGAGGCTTTGTGACCTTGGTAACTTCTGTAAGAGCCTCTGGGCATGTCAGTGGCAGCCATGTGTTCCTGTGAAATGAGGCTCACTACTGCTATTGTGGATCAGTGACAGGCTCAACCAGCTTTGGCCTGGCTTTATAAAGGTTTAAACATAAAAGGATATCCCACATCTTTATATCCAAATATGCAATCAGTCCCTCCAGGATTTTGCGATGTCGCGATCGCGCCAATTCAACCAATCACCACAACGTTTTGCAAATTGCAGTCCAGCAGTCCTACATCCCAGACTTTGTATCAGTATGTGACTCTGAGAGCCAATGACCAAGCGGGAGTGAAAACGGGTTGACGTCACATGTACGTCGCCAAATTCATTTCCTTGTTTAATGAGATGTGTGTGACTTAAACATCTCACATTTACCAACAAAATGTACAGCGAAAGAGCATGCAAAACATGTCAGACCGCCATGTCAACCTGTATACATTTTAACATTAATGTATGCTGTAATGATTATTTTCCTCTAATGTCGCTGAAGCAGCTGTTGTTTCAATCCTGTCGGCTCTCTGCAGCGGGTGCTGTTGCTGCTTAGGTCCCCCGCGACACACACACACACACACACACACACACACACACACACACACACACACACACACCTAAATTGAGGACAGCTACACTTGTTACTGTAAGAGCAATAATAAGTTAGAGTCCAATAAGTGCTTTATCAAACCGTATGAATGTGTGTCCCAGGCCAGGATAGGAAATTAACTGACAATGTAGACAAAGATCAACAAGCCACTGACAGATATGTTCAAATTTAATTAATTCAATAAATTTGTATTTTTTGTCTTAAATCCACCAGCCATTTTCATATTATACCAATATGTGCAGTAGGGTTGCACAATTAATCGAATTTTAATCACAATCACGATTTTGGCTTCCAACGTTAAAATTTGCGTGATTGAGCGTTTTTTTTTTTTAAATGAGTCATTTCATAGAACGCTATGATCATGTGCCAGTCAGAGTTGTTCCGTGCACCGTGCAGCTTAGTTTCTAGATGTAGACAAGTCACAGAGGACAGAGTAACTTGCGGAAAATTCAACAGATAGCAGTCAGTCATACGGCGGTCTCAAGGTTTACCGGTTTACCAGTAAACGCAACATTTTGTCCCATCTGTGTTGTTTTTCAGACAGCAGCAGTGACCAGTGCTAGTCGGTGCTAGTTAGCGTCTGTTAGCTCACAGGGCTCTGGGGCGCGAGTAATATTTTTCCTCTAGGTCGCATCCACTGCCTCTCCACAAACGAAGCAATGTTGTTTATATCGATATGGTTTAATTTTACGTTACATGACCCATTTATTCTGTAAAGCCGTACCCGTGTTTGGCTCTCTCCTCTTCCTCTCCACGCAGCCCCGCCCCCATTCCCTCGCACAGGTTCCCCAGCAACAGAGAGAGAGCGGCGACAGCGCTTTTGACATTTGTCCAGTTTTAACACAGCTGTATATTGTTAAGCATGAGAGGTAAACCTGTATTTGTAACAGTGTTTCCGATGGTAACTCGGTTATCGCGGCGGCCATGGCAAAAGACACAGAAGAAGTTATTGAATGCCACTAACTTCAGTTGGTTGAGTAATAGGGTGTGAGACGGAGCCTGCTGGACCCATTCATAATGAGTACGTCCATCACACTCCCCCTCTCTCCCTTGCTCTTTTAAATCAGTTATTGTTGAAAACAAGTGAAGGAGCTTTCACAGATATAATTTTTTTTTTAAATATATCCTAGGCTATTTATTTCAGATAATTTTCTTTTGCATGTGTTGTAGCTGTATGTATGTACAACATACGACTACATCATAAGAGGAATGTAGCATAATATGGATGTGAAAGCAGTTATAAACAGCCTATGTGACTATAAAATTTGTTTTGGTTAAAATCAACAAATAATTGTGATAATAATTGTGATCACAATATTGATCAAAATAATCGTGATTATTATTATTATCATCATCATTTTGGCCATAATCGTGCAGCCCTAATGTGCCTTTTTGGTAAAGTTACTAGGAAAACTAGAGCCTACAGTAGCTTGATTCGCTCCAAAAAAAGTTTCATTTTCATTTTTAAAGAACTATAAAAAAAAACTTTCACCTTTGTCTGTCTTCCGCAACTTCATTGCAACAAACATACAAAAAACATTGCAACTTTTATCACGTTTTTTTTTACAAAAGCTCCCGCAACAATCTAAAAAAAAAGTCAGCGAAATCCTGGAGGGACTGCGCAATACACCCACTAAGGTAAAGAAACACATTTATACACACACACCTACATATGTATGCATCTCCACACTGTTAGAAATGCACAAACAATATCCTTTAGTCTCATACTCAGTATTCAAGACTTGCCTTGAAACTTCCACAATTCCTTTCACAACTTTCTGAAAAACCAAGACAGAATAAGGCAGATTGCTCCATTAGTATCACAAAAGTATGTACAAATTAATCTGCATTAAAAACAACTGTACTGTTCATAATCTTAGTCTGTGGGCATATTTAGGAAAATAAGATTTTCAGGACTAAATGACTAATGGCGATGTCTTTTTGCCATGTATGTTACCACAGAAATCCACATCTTGCTTTACACATCAAAGTTTTATGTTGGGCAGGATGCAACAGAGCCCATGGTAGGACAGTTGAAACTTTGCTATTGCATTTTATGGTGAATGAGTTCACTATCACAATAATTGCATATTTTCTGAACTCTATGCACTTTGCGCTGACAAAAAGCTAATTCACAGTTTAAGGTCACATGGAAGTAACACTTTCTTACAAGTTAAATTTAAGTCAACGGTGTGGCTTTATACAGACTGATCTCATGAAATGGCGTTTGTGTGACATGCCATTTTGTATGCCATTATTGGCATGTTATCAAGATGCATACTCACTTTTTAGCGTCTTTATCAACACTGTTTGGCCTCCATTGACTTACATTACCTGGCAATAGCGTGTGAATGAACGCCGTAGCGAGTAGTATGAAAGGGTGAACATCCGCATGGTGAGATTGGTCAGGGTGGTAGATGGGTAAAACACAGGACTTTCACCCAAGAGACCGAGGATCGTGTCTCATGTGTCACGTTTCCTTCATATCCCGCGTGTCACGTTTACAAAACTCAACCCTCACTTTCTTCTTTTCCTAAACCCAACCCACGTGTCACATTTCCTAAACTCAACCGTCACTTTCTTCTCGTGATAACATGCCAATTGGCTTGTATGTTTCTGTCCGCTGTATAGTGCATAGACATACAAGTGGATAGCTCAAAATGTGAACAGATAACACGCCACTTGGCTTAAGAAAGTCTGCATGTATGTTTACACAAAGTTATGAAGTCATGTTGCTTTATATGAGTGCATATGTGTGTGTTAATGTACTCATGTAATTTAATAACTATGCCAAAAGGTTTTACAAATCAGATTTCATAAAACAAGTGATATGGGCTAGCCAATGTCTGGATTTGGTCATTTTGACATATATTTACTGTCTGTGTTATCAAACAGGCAATCCTAGTAACCTCTGCCTTTCAGCAGTCAGCAGCACACAACAAACTCAGATCAGCGTTAAATACACTAAAAGCCTAATATGTCTAAGCAAACCTACAAGGTGCAATGCAAGGCCCTCACCTGTGCAAAACACATCTCTTGTGTCAACATCATGTCTCTTTTCTTCTTAAGATGATAATTCATTTATTTTGATTAAGCTAGATGCATCATTTAGCACAGTGAATTATCAAATGTAATTTCAAGTCGCACTGTGCACCGGAGACGTGGATGCATGTAAACGTGCTATGAACGTAGCTATATCTTGTGTTTCAGAAATCACTGTCAATGTCAGTAAGCATTGTAGCCATAAACAAACAAGACTATATTTGTACGTCAGATATTGGATATTTAAAGTCCCCTTGCTGTCGCCCAGAAGCCTCTTCACAGCTAAATGTCCCATTTTCACAGACTTGAATAAATCAACATCCAGTGCTGTGCAGAAGTAAATCTGAAATTATTTACTGACTCACCCTATCATTAGTGTGAATATTATACTTAAAACTTCCAGGCACTGACATAGCAATCTCTCGGGAAAAGACACAAATTAGTAGCAAAAGAACATAACAGTGGTAAAAATAATGAGCAGTTATGCCATAAAGCCTGATAAAATGTGTAGGAGCACTACGGAGTGAGCATTGGACCTATTTGAGTTAAGTTTTTGCAGAGGACAGTGACACTTAAAAGCCCACAATAACACTTAGTTCTGGGTACAAAATGGGCCATTTGAGCCACAACCTTCTCTGACTGCAATTTCACAGGAGGCTGTGAAGGTTTAATTCTAAACCTAGGCTCCCAGCTTTCTGTCAAGACTCTGCATTGACTCAGTATAAAAATGCAGCGTTTAGGAAAGCTGCCCATGCGAGAAATTTGTTAATTAACAGTGTGCCCGGCTCAATACTTCATGTGGTGAATGGAAATCATATTTAAATTGTTACTTACAAACCTGTCAAAGAATGATAATGAGCTATTTTTCTATTTATCTGACTGACTGAACATTTTAGCAGTAAGCCCACTAAACACTTGCTGCATAGTTAGAAGCGTTAACACTAGCCAGTAGAGTGCACTGCAATCCGGGATGTACAGCAACGTGAATGATGGGATGGCAGGTAGTTTGACCACCAGCATCAAACAACGCTCACTTTGAGTGCTCAGGTGTTTTTTTGCTGCTTTTTATGAGGGCACTCATTTGCTGCCATTATTGCTTCCCAGCCCCAGCAAGTTTGAAGTAGGAAACACGGAGAACCGCACGTATTCAAAATCCAAATTTCAAGAACAGGAGTCTTCTTCGCCCAGAAAAAGAAAACTGATATTGAAAAGAGTGAACATTGGAGCTACTTTGGACGCATACACCAAATCCCAATTAGTAAATTATCCTTCAGGTGGCGTGCATGCCAGCTCGTGGTGTGAAGCGCGCATCCACGCCGCACTCTGACATGCACTCCAACAACCACAGCTGATAGACGGCCTTTTGTACACATTTGCTTTTTGAAGTTTTAAACTGTGTGGCGAGATAGAGTTGATTGCGATATATGATCTTAACGCTAGATGGGAGAAATTCTTACACAATGTAGCTTTAATGTGGAATGGCATCATGGCAGTTCTTCATCCTGCCTTATATACCTCTGCTTCAGTTTTTTGCTACATTTCCCAGAAATATATAACTTTCAAATGAGTAGGAGGGTTTCCTGTTGTGGAAAAACAGTGAGAACACTACCACTTCTTCCACAAATGAAATGTGTCTTGTTGTTCTCTGTTATGAAACCTAGTCTGAATTGCTGAAAAGCAAAGGCAGCCAATAACATAAAGCAGCTGACCTAAACACAGGGAGGCCCCATAACTCCATACCATGCTCCACTAGCTATTTGGTACGATGCTGTTAAACTAAATTTTGTTCCTTAATTAAACTGTCTCAATATAATCTATGTAATTCTCTGGAGAGTAACACTTAAGTTAAAGCAATCCTACTAATAATAATGGTATATTCAGTATTAGCGTCTGTAATGATGCACACACTGTATGTTAATTGATAGTATATTATATACACTAGTATATAATAATATAGATACACAGACTATATTTTGTGTTTCACCCCCTACCTTCACTAAGCTGTTTACTTACAACACTTTACATGCTATTGTCAGGTTTATGTTGACATGGTTTGAAGGGCCCGGTGGTAAACTGCATGTCTGCCGAGAGCAGTGAGAATCCACTACACATGACAGGTTGCAGTCGTGATTGGCAGAGTGCTGTAGTCATGAGGTCTGAGGGACACACGGGGTCAGCATGTTGGGAAGACACAGTAGCCCCCCCCCCCAATCAACAGCCGTCACGAGCAGTCCTGACAAAAGCCTGTGTCATTCTAAAACTGTACTGCTTCTGTATGTGTAAGGATCAAGCCTCCCTGACAGTCATTTTGGTCATTTTAATTATTATTAGTATTATTACTACATACAACAAACTTGGACAGAGTTACATGATATAACACATTTGTAATTGAAAATTATGCAGATGGCTCTGCTGGCACTAATAAGCATGACATGAGAAAGTTAATAGTTATATAAAAGGTATGTGTTATAGCTGGGATTGGACTGATTAGCTCACCTTTGCCTTTTTGGTGAATATGAGAGATTGGATCTACCAGCCACATAAACAACTTATAAAAGCTGAAATGACATTTTAATTTTTTTTTAAAAAAGGAGCTTAATGGTTTTTGTAACATTTTTGTAAAGAAATGTTTAATTGAAAGGAGACATTAATTGCCCTGTCACCTAGTCGGGGTTTCAATAGTTAGTTTCCCATTAGTCTTGTAGTAGCCTGATAACAGTTGCACACGGACAACAAGAATTACATTGTGAACAAAGCACTAAATATGTATTCTCTAATGGTTAAATGGAAGATTACTAAGTATAGAGGGGATATTTGTTAGCTGGGGAAGTATTAATTTGGGCACCCAACCTAAAAAAAGCCACTGGTATGGTAAATATCACCAGTGTAAGTAACTCTTTGTGTCAGAGGAAAGACACTGTGTGGCATCCGGTGGTGATAAAGGATTAAATTGCTTTGATAAACAACATGATTACTAAGACAGTCTAATGGACTGGAAATCTGCCCATGTATTAAATATATCCATATGCAGCAGCGAAAACGCCACTTGGAGACAATAAATCCTTTGTTATCAAAACCATACACAAAGAACATCTTCATGAATAACTACCTGGACAGTTGTTACAATGTTGTAATTATCCTTAATGTGGGGAAAGTGGCGATAAGACTTATTGTTGTTAACAGTCTCCTACACTTTTTTAACACATGTGAGAATTAAAAAAAAAATAATTTTGGAGCCACGCCATCTCTTTTATGACTAAATGTGAGCCATAAAGCTAACGGTCCTGTAAACTAGCTAACTACAAGGGGCCAGAGATTAGCTCAAACGATTAGTCTATTAGCTAATCGATTAACAAAAAATGAATCGAGATCATTCTTAAAACATAAAAAAAAAATACGTTAGGTTAATTTTTAAAACGTAAATTTAACCGTTTGAAACGTTTGTCTACCGTTACATGCAGCTATTCAATACAAATTAATTTATAAGACATATCTGATAAATTAATTTGTTAAGTTTTTCTAGATACAATGCCCTAATTCCAGTTTCTCAATGTTGAGGAAAGCTGCTGTCGTTGTCTGAAACTGAATATGAACAAAACAAAGAAATCTGGTGGCATCATCCTTAGGAATTGAATTGAAGTGATTCTGACAGTGTATAAGCTAGTGATTCTGACAAATGATGAATCTATCAGTCAAGAAAAGAATCGTTAATCGATAACGAAGATAGTGTTAACGTCATATTCTGTTGTCATGCCGTCACAGGGGAAATATATATATATATATATATATATATATATATATATATATATATATATATATATATATATATATATATGGGTTTACAACAAAGACGAAGTGACAAGTGGAAAAGGAAAAGTGATAATGCTTTTTGTGAGGACTTAACGTATATAGCTACGCCAGGTAAACACAAAGAGAAAAAATATCACATCACTACGTTAACACAAAAAGACGGTAGCTAGGCTAACGCTACTTATTCAAACGTAAATGGCCGTTTAAAACATGATTCTACCGTTAACGTTACCCGTTGCTGCGCATTTGATGTAAACCGTTAAAAAAAACAAAATTTTGCAACTGACCATGTAGCTAAGCAAGCTAACGTCCCTGTAAATTACAGCAGGGGGTTAAACATCTTTCGGGCAAAAGAACACCGTTATATCAGGTTGTCATAACGTTAACGTTACACAGTGCAGAGAAAAGATATGTTGGCGTTTACAACAAAGACGAACCGACTCACCATAGTAAGAGGAGGGGGTGTCCGTGTTCCTAGCCATGGCACTTAGTAGGACAAATGCTACAAAATGTCTTGGTTTTGGAGACCGCATATGAGAGTCGAGGTGGACCGCAGCTTATTTTAGTGCCTTTCAGCGGTCCCGTCGAGAAATAACGCTAAACACAACAAGAACCTGGATAGGTCTTGGGCGCTTGGTGGATGCTTCGGCCACGCAGCTGAGCGTCAGTCGTGTTTACAGCGCGACGTCATTAATTATTCCAAGACCGTCTTAAAGGGGACGTACACCGTGGACGCTGCTGCTAAAATTCCCGTTCCCCTTTGTTAGGATGCGTTTTCTAAAACATTGTTGTTGTGCAGTTTGTCCGCTGACACAAACACGTGTAGGATTTATATCAACGACGCTGCAAAACAGAGGGATTAGTACACCCGTCAGTACCCGTCAGCAAGAATAGTGGTGATCCAAGTTGCTTTTTTTAGTTGATTAATAATACAGCCAAAATTGTAGGTAGTGGGAGGCAGTGACATTACTGTCCACACTGAGGAGTCTGGTGGAGAAACACTGACCTCAGCTGGGGTTTCTATGACATTGCAAATATTTCTATCTGACTTGCCCTTTAGTTTGAACTGTTGCATTAATGTATCACTACTCGAGAGGGTTTCCACTTATTCTCGCTGATTGGTTTAAAGTTGGGCGGAGCTATGCTTGAATCACATAAAGTCACCAAATTTCAAGAGCTATTAATTACGAAAAAGGTGTAAATTCTCCCCCTCCAAACAGATGCAACAAGAACACATTATATAGCCTACATATCTAGTAATGTTCTGAAATTGTGGGTGATCCGTTTTCTCACTCAGGCTACTCATAGGCTACATGTATACAGTTTGTAATGTTTGTTATAACTTAAACACGTCACCATTTATGACTTATGTGTTTTGCATGTACAATATTGTTCTGCAAAGTAAATGTAGGGGAGGGTAAGCTGCATTTGCCATTTTAAATTGAGGAAACACTTAATAATAGAACTAAATCATGCTTAAGTGTGGTACTCCAATATTTGCCTTCCATATTCGTATTCACACACAGCACTCATTGATTATGGGTTTTTGAGAGTCCACTATTATGAGTATGACCAGAACGTGGCAGCAGAGACTGAAAATCATGCACAATAACTGGGAGATCCAAGAGCTGCAGGGTGAGATCTTCATAAAGTGAGATACAATAAAAGAAGCATGTTTTATCTGTGAAAGCTGCAGCCAAAGGATTTCAGCCTGGATGTTACCTGAATAATTGCACATCGCCAAACATTATTCCTTTTGAACGACAGAGTATCTAAAATGTTAATTTACCATGCATTTTAATGTATGATTATATTAGAAATGGTAAGTAATTTGTATTACACAATGACATCTTAAAAGTGATATCACTCTGAGTGCTCTGTGGATGAAATTAATAAGATCTCAGGCTTCCAAAGCCCAGTCATTAAGAAGGGATTTAATTTGCTGGGACAGATCATATGTTGATGTGACAGGATCACTGCCAATCGCACATGGAGAAAATCAGGATCACATTATTGCCAAGTGCAATACAATGAATCTACACTCATTTGTCTTGGTGACACAGGCCAATATGGTGGTTTTTAACCTTTTATAGCCTAGAACTGTTCCTACAGATTTACATCCTAAAGAGAACCAGAAATGTGAAGGATTGTTTCTCAGTTTGTCTTTCCCAGCCCTACTGTTACCTTTTCAGGGAATTTGCAACATATCTTTTAAACTTCTCTTCATCAATGTCTGGTTCAGTTGGGTTTTGATGCTATAAATAGAATGACACTACAGCCAGATGGACCCTAGATTTTTACAGCTCAGTTAGAAACATATTGCCTGCTGTTGTGTACATTCCTACATTGGAAGTGAATGGTGTTGGTGTGCTATGTCTTAAGTTGTGCAAACCTAAAATAATTAATAAGTTAAAGGAGAAAAAAGGTTGATAGAGTTGGGGAACTTATTATCTATCTTCCTATGTTCCTTTTTCCTCTAATTTCTGTTTTATAATGAACAGGGCTAAATTATTACAGCAGAATGTTATCACATGTTACAAGGTCAAGTAAAGTATTTTTTCATTGCCAGCCAGCAGTGGGAAGGCTCTTTAATCCTGCAAGGATTGCTCAAGGACAATGACATATTTCATAGGTGAATTGTGTTCCCCTCTAAGAATAACTGTCATTTTCAGAGTTGCCAGCCCATCTGCTTGTCATTCAGTGAAAATGACAGATGCCAACAGCTTGCTAATTACATAATCGAGAGGGTACACAACAGATGCAGTCACATTTTGTGCTGGTATGGTTTGCAGCTTTTCTCCTCTTTCTAAAACAAAAGATAAGTTCTTTCATTGTGGCAGTCCTTTTGCTGTTTGGATATTGAGTTTTATTTTTATTTTTCATGATCAGAGGCAGAAGGAGATACTCTTAACACAATCACCCTTTGCTTCTTTCATTCAGCTCTTCCAATTGTTGCAGTTGCAATCAACCCTGCTGACACCTCACCAAGTCCCACCATTAAAGAAAGTGATTCACTTACGCTGTAACGTGCAACAGAGACACAACTAGGTGATTGGAGGTCCTTTCACCCCCGATCATTTGGATAAACACAACACTTCTAAGAAACATATATTGGGAAACAGGAAATTGCATCTGTGATTGGTAGAGATGCCAGCCGATGAGTCAATAATCTGTCTAAAGGCAGAGGCAATTTACAAATAGAATGAAGATGTTTTATCTCTAGGGCCTGAAAATGAAGGACATAAAGCTGGTATCTATCTCCTGGTGATCTCTTTTTCAACTTGTGTCACAGCTAAAGTGCACAGTCTTTGTCAGGACTGGATGATAAACAATAACGTTCACCACACCGCCATCTCCCCTTTTGTTTTCTACAGTTGCATTGGAGATTCTTATTGGTATTTAGAGAGGCAGTTACATTCATACATCCTGTTTATTAGGCTAATATTACCCTATTAACACAATCAGGTCCAGCTCTGTCTTTCTTTTATTAATTATTAACCCCTTACACAACATCTACTAGGAAAGCCACCTAAAATCTATTTATAGTCACAGTATAAGAGTCATGTAATTGTCTAATTGCTTTTTTTTTACAATATCTCTTCACTTAAAAAAAGACAATTCTTATGATCATTTTGTTTCTGTTGTTATTAAACTGATAAGAGAAATGTCACTAATAGTATAAACCTTTATTTTGTGTGCCAAAACAAGCTGAACACAACTCCCATTGTTTTTGAGCATCTGACAGTGTGGATACAGTCCAGTAAAACATATATAGTATTGTGCCCATTGTAACACCACTTTAACATAAACAACTATGTAAATTGGGAACGTACTCACAGTCCTTTGACTTTTAGTCTTAGCTTTCTTTACTTACACCAGGAGGCATCTACTCATCAAGCTAAGGACATTATATAATGACTAAAAACTGCTTTTGGCAGACCAAACAGGTGCAAACAAAGCCGATTATTTCACACATGTATTGCATTTGGCCCAGGCAGACAACCGTCTGGCGCCTCGCTGGATAAGATGTTCGAGTTAATTATAAAATATTATATAAATATTGTGTGTGTGTTATGCCTGATCCCCAGAGTTATGTTTTGAGATGCACACAAAACCTCAGGGACACCTCTAATCAAACCACACAGACTGCAAACCACCTAATCCTCTGAATTCATAATGATGAGGTGCATTATGAGGCTGTGCTCCTCAGTGATACAGATAATGTGTTGATTAAAATTACTCTACCAATGATATGGCCGTATGGAAAACAGAAAATGAGTAAAATCATTGATAAAGTCTCATAGTTTCATATGAAAATGTACCCTAACTACTAAACATAGAGTAGGAAGTCATTAGATATTTTTGCTCATTTCTCAGCTATTAAAGTTGAACTCAGACACTGTAACAAGCGCTTGAAGAGATGTCAGTGCTTTCTCAATTTTAGCAACCTCACAAAGATGTCCATTTATGTGTAGGACTGAATTGAAAATGTTATTGATCGCTGTCAAACCAACAAATGAGCTGACTCCATAATAGGAGTTATGTTGTCCTCAGAAGCCTGGATGTTCATGTTTCTATGTTTGTATCTCTGTTTAATGTAACTCTCCTAATGTACAGCTTGTGTATTTTACTGTACATGTGTGTTTTATTTTCTTGAGACAATGAAACAAATATTCATTATTTCCATTCAAAGAATTTTTATTTATAGTGACACTACATGTATCCCTGATGTGTTTGTGCTACTGAGCACTGTTTGCTAACCTTTTTTGAATTGTGATGAAAGCGCTACTCGAGACCCATCGTAATATGTCTCTGAGTGGTGGGAACTTCAGGAAAAAAGTGACGTTCATTTGAAAGGTTTGTAGCGAGAAAACTCTCCTGTATTTCACAGCAAAAGCTTTATTTAGAAAAAAATATCTTCACAATTTTGTGTAGCAGAAATTCATAATTTCTTAAGATTTTAAGCGTGGTTTGGCAAATAATCATCTAATGTCAACAAAAGTTAACTTTATCATCCAAATGACACTGTAATGATGGAATTCCATACTGCAGCCTGTTTCATATTAGTTTGTCTTGTTTCATATAGTATGCTATCATATTGCATAATACCATACATTGCATTGTAATAGGCCTATGTTGTTTTATCTTTTATCATCCTGTATCCCATCATGTGATACATGTATCCCTGAAGCAAATAAGTCTAAAAAGACAATTTTGTAAACTGGGCCAATAACATAAAAGGAAAGACGTGTTGTTCCCAATGTAGCTTTTAAGTAGGTTACCCTGATTTTTCTTACAGCATCTGGTCTGGCTGTGATATTCTCTGATGATTTTGAGATATAAATGACTTATTAATTCCCACAAAGTCAACATATACATTTCAGTTTGTAACGTGAGCCTTGCTGAGGAATGACTAGAACATGAAAGACGCATTAGAAAATGAACACAATGATAGCAGCTCAGAGGGCGTCTATAAAAAGACGCCTTCTCCATTTCCCAGCTCCTCCTGACTAGATTACAGCCTCCAGCAAATCTACCTCCCATGAGGAGCTTTAGCTGCTCATGATCATGGCATGGCAACCTGCAAATTAGTAAAATAGTTTTCCTTTCCTGGATGTCTCCAAATTAGCTTGAATGACAAAAAATCGTGATGTGTAATAACATCCTTTTAAGAACTATAATAATCTTATCATAACTTTTAGCAAGGTGCTATGCAATGACAACACAACAAGATAAGGCATCGGCTTAAAATATCTGCACACTTTATGAAATACTGTTTACTATTCAGAACGACTGTAACATCAGTTTATTCTGAGCAACACTAGACGTGATCTGACCTACAAAAGGTTGTCACTCACTCAAAACATTTGAATCATGTTGGCATTCAAAATAAATAGCAGCCAGTGAATCATTGCTAAGTGACATTTCCTTTTATCATTGCATAACTGAAGAGCTCTAAGACATTGTATCAATATGAATAATTCTCAGTAGTAATCTCTTATGACGATTATCATCAAATATCATGTCTTAAAGAAGCAAGTTTCAAAAATGTCCGTTTACAGATTTCTCCCAGTCAATGAAGAACTATATATATATATATATATATATATATATATATATATATAACTATATATATTTATCGTATAGTATATACACAACACTGTGAGCACATTACAGTAACAAATATGTAAAACAGAAATAATACAATGAAAGTGACAGTTGAATTGTGCAGTAAAGACAAATATCTGAATAGAAAAAGTCCATTTCATTTAGGAAATATTGTAGAAATAAATGAAAAAAAAAGTAAAATCTCTTAATCTCCAGCATTTTTATCTACCTCACATCTTTAGGACTAGGAGCAGCATTTAGTGATTGCTTCCAGCACACAGACTTACAGGATGGTCATGAGGATGATTAGCATAGACCTGCTATAAATCTTCAGTTGAATTGAAAAAACATTTTGAACACCCAGACTGAACTGGGCCATTTTAAAAAATAACGGTGATTCTGCATGAAAGCAGTGAATACAAATGTACTGTTACTGTGGGGAAATTAGAAATTTGTTGAGAATGATGACTATCGTTTGATAATTGTGCCAAAAAGGAACTGGAAAGGAATAATTTACTCAATTGATATGGTTAAAAACAGATGCAAACGAGGTCTATAATGCCACTACAAACACACAGAGCTCCCTTAATATTAAATAGGACAATTGCCCATACTGCCCATTATTATAATCTTAACTGTGTAAGTGTAAGTGTGAAATTGCCATCTCATGAACCCCCAGTGAACACTGACAGTGAGGTGCGCTGGGAAAAGGAGAGGTTGTTTAGGACCATGAGGAGCACAGTCAGTGTTGAGTGAGGAGAGCATGGGAGAAGAGTAGTGGAGCGTCGTCTTCTGGAGCTGCTCGCTGATCCCGGTGATGCTGCTGCTCAAGTGTTGCATGCTGAAGAGTCCCGACGCTCTGTGAGAGAGCATTCAAGGATGATAGGATGAAGGTTGGCAACGAGGGGAAATAAAGATGAAGATAAGAGTGGTAATTATGAAGAAGAGACATCACTGTAATGTTCATTTGTAGGGAGCTGTAATGTTTTCTAAGAAGTGAGTTACAGGCTGAGCTGTCAGCATATAGCTACCTAATTGCACTTTGTGGTATTTCATTTTTTGTATCTTATAGTAAATCCATGTCCATCAAATGAATCTATTTCATAGATTAATTTATAAATATTTGTAGATTATACGGGGGTAATTATGGAACATGTTTGACTTCAGCAGCTATTTTTGCACCTCTCTTTAAAACATGTTGCCCTGTTGACCGAGCCGTGGCACAACTGATGTTACATCTGCAGCCTTGCATGAGGAAAGCAGCAGCTGCAATTTATTGCGTCACCTCTGCTTTGAAAGCTGACATTTTCATACCAGGGATTTCTTGACAAAAGAAAATTCAGCTCTCGTCCTGAAACTGATTTTATAAATCAAGTGCTTTGACTCAATGTCGTTTTCAATGCTCTTTCTTTGAACTTAACGTCTTCCCTGTGTCTCTCCAGTACCAAGGGGTTAGTGGCATCATCATCGTCACCATGGTTACCAGTTTTATGTTGGTGTACAACAGCAGCTCTGGTGACCGATCATCTTCCTCATCGGCATTGTCAGTAGCATCGCCCCACCGTTTAGATGCTGCTCTTCCATCCACAAAGAAGCCAGAGAGGCCGCAGAGACTCCCAACACCACCACTGGAGGGGTACACAGGTGTCATGGATCAGAAGGTAAATACACACACTCTGTGCTATGTGAAGTGATCTGCCTCCTAATGCAATTTCGTACACATTGATGGTGTTGCAACTGGGCCTTCCTTTGAAACATTAAATTATGTACCACCACCACCACAGAGACATACAGAAGGTAAATCCTTAGCTTGGTTGTGTTCCAGACAAAAAGAATGGCCGTTTTTGGGTTGAGGCATCTGGTTCTTTTCAGTGTTGACTGCATGGAGAGGTGAGTGGGATTTGGGGGAATAGCATATTGGCCAGTGAGAAGTGGCTTTTAAATGTATTGGAGGGAGTACCTGGAGGCCAGCAATATAAGTGACAAGGACAGCAGCATAATGGGACTTTGTCGTATTAAACCGAGGATAGAAACTACAGAAAAGGGAGCAGTAAAGTCCCATTAAATATCTTTGTATTGTCTGACATGTGCCTCGGACAAATTTAGCTTGACACACTGACTCAGTCACTGCATTACAAATAGTGGCTAACATGACAGTAGTGCCCCTACGCTCATGAATTTGAATTCACCCAATGCATTTGGACATATGCGTGCCATATTTGTGTCGAGCTCCCAGCCCTTGAAAAGAACACTAATTGCTTTGGCACTTTTGCACATATGTAATACAGTCTGCCCCTAATCTGTATTCTGCTGTCATCCAGGTGAAGCAGAGAGAAGAGCATATAAATATAGGGTTCAAGTATGCACTGAAAGGTTTTTTTAAGCTTTGGGTGCTGCCCTGGTTTCAGGGAGCACTAAAAAATGATCTTCTGTGTGTTTGACTTGTGTCCTAAGTCCTCCTCACAGCTGATTCTGATTTCCAGGATTTTTTATTTTATTTTGGGCAATACAATGATTATTGGCAAATGTTTCACATTTCATTTTTTACTCTGATAGCCCAATAGATGTTGTGTAGCAATTCCTGTTAATGAGGAAAAAGCTTCCAAATGAAATAGGAGTTTCTTTCCCCCTGTAAGGCTACAATAATATCAACTAATTTCTTAAACTTTAAAGTCAAAAGCTGCACTTGCTGGGGTAGTACTATCTCTACATTGTCACTGTGCTTTCATGATTCATAATTAATTTGCCAACCATGAAATATTTAGTGCCGGTAGCACTTAAAGCAGGATGGATTTCTCCTAGAACGACTACTCAGCACCGTAATCTTTTGGTCATATAAGCACCAAGTCAATGTTATTGCAATGCAAAGGCCTGTCATTTAGACCCAGCACAGTGTTACAGACAGCTCATTCAGATAGATAGATCATTCAGACGGCATCATGTCTTCTCTCAGTGAGAAAAGATATGCAGCGAGTCACAGCAGAGTGGAAAATACATTGCATTGCTCAGGCAGCACTGGGCAGGAGAGCATTTGGAGGGGAAAAAAAGTGTCATTTGAAGTTTACCTTTCAGTGATTAATGATCAATGTGTGTGTGAGTGATGGTTTGATCCGGCTGAGGCTCCCTGGACGTCTTGATTCTAAGTTCAGGGTTCCTCTGAGGTGTTGTAGCCCTCATCAGATCCCTTTAAAGTCAATGAAAAATATTTTACAGGGGTTCTTAAGACAATTGAGAGTTTGGAGTTTTTCGCGGTGTTTGTGTGTGGGCACTACATTATTCACAATCTTTCCTGACCATCCACCTCCTCCTGGCTGACAGCTGATTCATGATGGATCCACACTGCGACATTTCCATACTGCTTAGTGTCACTCTGCCCCACCTCCCATGGGGGCTTCCAGCTCTTTCTGCTGCTGTGGCTGCACTCTCCGACAGACTCTGAGAATGACTAACCACAGCGGAATTGCTTTGGATCTGTGGAGTGGGTGGAACAGTCTGCACAGCTCCCTTCAGGGTCATCTGAGGTCTGCTCTTGCTGGGAGGAATCTTTGCTTTATGACACACACACACACACACACACACACACACACACACACACACACACACACACACACACACACACACACACACACACACACACACACATTGGTACATACACATAATTGTATGCCCAGGGATGGTTGAAAATGTGCTGGGAGCTCTGCTGGACCTTGTTAATGGCCTGTATTACCTGAAGTGCATATCTTGTTTGCATAGGCTGTGATTTCACCACGGTGGGTGATGGTCCGTGGCTTCTTTGCCCATTTATGTTTCACCCAAGAGTTCGCAGAACACCCGTCGCACATTAATGACCCATTACCAACATTTGGCCTTTTCTTCAGTCCTTGTGGTGCTTAAAGATGATATGAAAAGAGCAAAGCAGCAGTGTTGAAACCCACAAATCTATAAATCCAACTTCAAACTTATAGTGCACAATTGTGTGGAATATTTTGACATGCTAAAAGTTTCAACGTCTGTCAGTTGTTGTGAGATGTCCTTCTGTAGTATGTTTTACCTTTTTCTTTGACAAGCTACAGTAATTAGAGCAGCAGAGTTGAATAGACTTTCAAATACACACACATGCACACACGCACATAGATGCACACATGCACACACACACACACACACACACACACACACACACACACACACACACACACACACACACACACACACACACATGCACACACACACACACACACACCTAAATAGACAGCCGCTCCATTCTTCTGCTTCGCTCCTCTCTCTCTTTGATGTTTTGCCGATTCCAGTTAAAGAGATGTTGGCCTTTGAAGAAGTGTCAGGAGAATCCATCTACATTGGCCTATATAAGTGTTAATTACGAAGCCTGTATGAGAGGCTGAACGTGGATTATGTGCTCGTTTACGATGTACCTACTTAATATGGGCAATACCTCTCTGTGTTCTCACAGCCTTAGATTCAGTCAGTCTAGGAGAAATAGGTGTCATTAGAAAGTCAATTATGCAAAAAGAAAGTCTCCCATCTCCGCTGACCTCTTTCTATGTAAGATGTGTTATACAATAGGTATGATAATGTGCAGCTTAACGGTTGAGGTTTAAGGATATGCAAATTTGAATTACACACAAGCAGGGGAGCACTCCTGGGGAAACAATATATATTATGCTTAAATGAAGGTCCCAACTACACCTGTTACAGTAGTACTGTAACATATAAACTATATCTGCTTAATGACATCCACTCCATGGGTCATTGCATTGACACCTGGAGTTTATGTAAAATGCTTACCATTTCCAAATGTGGCCTGGTTGATCTGATCATGTTCCTGCATGGAAATGTGTTGGTGCATGCATTCACACCTGGCATCAACATGTTTCTCCTTATTGAGATAAAGATTGCATTTTAATGCAATGTGTATAGAGTACAACACATTCAAATATCTGTACTACTAGATGGACGAGGTGAATGGCAAGAGCCGGCAGGAAGTCATGAATAACATCTTCTTTCCGGTCATGGAAAGAACATCATTTTGCATCTCCCCATCAATCCTGCTAACAAGGCTATGCAATCTGGGGCTGTAGTCTGAGATGCAGCCATCCCTTTCCCTCTGTCTGATGTTGACTGCATTGATTATCCCGCTCTAATCCCCCAAATTGAAACAGAGGAAGTTTAAAATTGCGGTGTCAACTGTCAGGAGGATTTCGGTGTAATGAATTGGTCTCTGAGAAAAGAAAGCAGCTTTGATCATCAAAGCTCTGCCACACACAACTGGCATAGGCGCCAAATTATGTTTCCCTTTGTGGGTTCTCCCACGGGTGCACGCCCTTTAAAAAAAAAAAAGTAGTCAAAAAATGTTTGCATTTCTGAACCTTAGGAAATTGACAGCAGCCAACACAAACACACACGCCTATTAACTTGATAATGAAGCCGTAAAGTAGGCTATCTTTCAACTCAGAAAAGCGCCACTTCTCACAAATACAGATAGCATTGGTGATGAAAAGTTTAATTGACAAGTAACTGCAATCAACTTCGTAGGAAATTAAGAATCAATTCCACCTATCTAGAAGCAGAGCGACATAACCAATCATACATCAGTTAGCACCAACTGCAATGCTTATTTTTAAATTAATAGCCTACTGGCAGGCTGCCAGTAGGCTATTAATGCTGTATCGGCGCCTATGAAAACAGGTGCCACTTAATTTACCTTGTGTCTTTGGTTTTTAATTTTGATTTTTTTGTGTGTGACTATGTGGACATATTGCATCATCACTGCAGTGAAGGGTCCCACAACAGTCATTTTTGCATCTATAAAATTTGAAGCAATGCATTGTGGGATTGTTAGCAGAAAGTTGTGTACATATTGTGCTTAGGTTTCCGAGAATCCTGACATTCAATAAATAGTGCACTATGTTGTAAATTTCATGGGATTTGTTGACAATAAGACAATTATTGAATAACACCAGCCTTTTCCATGGTTAACAATGAAAATATGGTATTTTTGCCCTTTACTAATGACTCCTCTCTGACCTCTTAATAGCTCATCCAAATCTTCTTTTTCTGTATGTGTGTGTGTACTCTCTACCCTTCTTCAACTGAAAGGGGTGTTGACGGGGGCTGGTGGATTGGAGGCTCTGGTGTAACATTACGGGCTGATGGATGGGGTTTGCTCTGAAAGCAATTATGATCCTGGGTTGCCCTGGGAAGTGAATCAACAGGATCATACTGATGTGTCTGTGTTGGCGGTAATTGACTAGGACTGGAACCGGAGCCATAGCCTACTCCTAACTGTTTCTTCTGCCAATGCTGTGAAGGCCACACCCCTCTCCCTCTCTCCCTTTCTCTTGCTCAACACTCTATTGAATTTATATGCAAACAAAGTATATCAATATACACAAACATGCATGGAAAAAGCCCACCACCACCATCGTAGTACACAAAATGTCTTCCTTCTGAAACTATTTTGTTTTCAAAGAGGATGTCTTTATGAATATGAATGTGTACGGCTCTGGTCCTTAGAATGAAATCTGGAATGATAATCTTTCCCTTACCAATTGTTATGTATCCTTCTAACATCTATATTGCAAAGATGTGTCCACTGCAGAATTGCTATGCCCACATTACAGTAAGTTGCAGAAGATGGCTTAATGTTTGTTTAATTTATTAATATTTCCCCTTTTAATAAAATATGACTTCAATAATTACTTTCTTATTAATAGAAAAGATGAGATATATGGAATAAGAGCCTAAACAGTACTGGATGCATGCAAAGTAAATAGAGCGTCTTTACTTATAATTGTCAAAACCATCATTAAACTAGATTACAATAATATTGATTACACAATAATGCCCTGCGCTTACACAAACCAAGTGCAGCAAACCTAACAATCTACTAGTGTAGTACCACATCAGTTAATGTTTACAAACTATTCAAATGTATTAGCAATAAATTACCTCCCAGGCATCACATCAGAGTTAATGGCCTTGAAAACTTAATACAGGAATGTTTTAGCTTATCAGGTCATGCATTATTGATCAAGGTAGATAACCCTCTGTCCACGTGATAAAGTGCAGACTGAGTGCGTGTGTGTGTGTGTGTGTGTGTGTGTGTGTGTGTGTGTGTGTGTGTGTGTGTGTGTGCGTGTGTGTGTGCGTGTGTGTGGTGGAGTCAGCAAGTGTTCAAGTCCTAGTTTGTTCACAAGGACCTCTGTGTTAAGTCAAGGTTGATTACGAGTAAAAAAAAACTACTCTATACTGTATATAATAATGCATTCATTTATTCAGTCAACAGTCCGTGGGTTGCATATTCAGCTGCCTGCCGTTGGAAATATTTTCCGTCTGATTCTGAAAGCTCCTCTCAATGGGATACGGTATATAAGTGGCTATTTCCTAGTATCATCAAGCTGTCAGAAGCACAGGGAGATGGCACTGGAGATTCAGCATCACTGTCAAGGACACTTTTAGTATTTCACCAACGCTTTAAACAACTACATTGTCCATGCAACCTTCAACTACCTTGCACAAGTCATATTGCTGGACTTTAAAAAAAAAAGAGTTGTAATTGTTTGGACTGTGCTCTATCTGTTGTTGTATGTAGAAGAAACAGCTAAAGGGACAAAAGGGACTGGGACCCCCCCACCCCCCAGCTAAGGCAGGGAGGGTGTTTGTGCAATGAAACGTGTAATTTGCTCCAGCCAACCTGTTATTGAGGAAGGAGGTCTGCATGCAGTGAGTGCAAACCAACTCCAACAATGTTTTGTTTTGGGCATTGTGTTGGGGAATGAAAATACCTGTTCCTTGTGTGTGTGTGTGTGTGTGTGTGTGTAGATGGGATTACAACTGGTTTTGGGTATTGACACTTTTCAGACAGTTGCAGACTCTTGCCAAAGAAATGAGATTGTATTGTGAGTCAGAATTACATATCTGTGTTGACATCGAACGCCCCACAGAGATTTAAGGACATCCACAGACAGATAACACCTATACACACATATAGATGCATCACACACATATACACACACCTAGGCAATCATCCAGTGTGTGGGGTCACTGATAGTGGGAGAGTATTATAAATATAGCTGTGGGAGCAGCACAGCCTGGGGCACTAGTAATATCACCTGTATGCAGGCACCCACACACACACGCACACATGCGCACATATACACACACACACACACACACACACACACACACACACACACACACACACACACACACACACACACACTTGCACACCTCAGAACCTGATGGAGTGTGAAGCTCAGAGCACAGTTCAGAATGCCAATGCAGCTCTCTATTAAGGTGGAGAATAATTCATGTGAGGAGTCTATGGGTCTTTGCTGTCGGATCACTCAATCCAATCTCGCCTTTTTCAAATTTAAAAAAAAAACCTAGTTGGACACAAGACACAAATATGTCCTGTTCAATATAATGCAAACCAACACGACGACCCTGCAATAAGTACTACCTTGACAAAGCTTATGTGTTCATGCATTCCTTGTTTTATCAAGGAGGACATGGCTCTGAGGTTGTGTTTGACTGAATAGATATACCGCCCTATGTGTATTCATGGTGTTCTTACAAATTCAAAGTACTGCACAGAACAGCCTCTGCTCTGCTGTCAACCGGCAGTGCCTTTGAATAATAAGACACATGACAGGAAAGCCCATTACCAATAGCTGCTTGACTCTGTGTGCCAGTTACACTTTATTCAGGTCCTGTGTGGCTGCTGCAGATGACAGCATGATTATGGTATTAAAAAGCGGGATATGAACATTAAGTTGGGATTTCTGTGTGTGTGCGTGTTTGTGTGTGTGTGTGTGTGTGTGTGTGTGTATGTATGTGTGTGTGTGTGTGTGTGTGTGTGTGTGTGTGTGTGTGTGTGTGTGTGTGTGTGTGTGTGTGTGTGTGTGTAATGATAACTACAGTACGTAATATAAATGTACTGCAGATCTAAAAAGCCTGAAATTAAATTCCAGAGTTTTGCTTAGATTATCCGAGATGCTTTATATCCACCTTGCTTGTCCACATGTGCTGTTGTACAGAGTGTGCTGAACTAGGGCTGTGCAATTATTTTAATTTTTAATCGCAATTTTGATTTTGGCACCAAATGATCAAAAAAATATATAATTGAGAAAAACAATTATTTTGCACATTACAAATAAAATCTTGTTTTGTCCTGTGTTCTGAATAAAAATAAAAGTTCTAATGGTAAAAGTATTAAGGGAAATCTCACAGTTCAAAGTGTTTTCACTGTTTTTTTAATTCAACAATTGCAACATCTTTCTAAAAGCCAATGTTTAATCTTGATAAATAATCGTGATTTCAATGTTGACCATAATAATCGTGATTATGATTTTCTGGGGTCATTGTTTTTGTTTTTTTCCTTTGCAAGTAGACTTGATCTTAATGGATACAAGGTGCAGATTTATCCCTTCTGTCTGTGCTACTTTATCTTTTTGCTTCCAGCAATGCTCTACACATGGCAATGTCAGTCTTTCAGAGTTTGGTGATCCGCTGACTTTTCCTTTAGCACAACTATGAGGCTGACATTTGAGTGAAATGTCTCAGCTTATCTCAATTTTTTATGGATGTTCGTGTTCCCATCGAGATGAATTATAACTCCCTCAACTTTTCTTTTAGTGCTGTTAGCAGGTCAAAATATTTCAGTTGTCCAATAGGGTTTAATTTATGGCCAAATACTTGCCAAATCAAACACTGAACCTGCTAACATCAGTCTGTTAGCTTTGTCAGTGAGCATGTTAGCATGTAGTCTTGTCTTAGTCTTGTTCAGACATGCTAGTAATCTTTTAAAGTTCATTAGAGGCAGAAAAACAGACGTGATTCTGTTGAACAGGGAGCTTCAACTAGGGGGTTCTTAGAGTGGAGGCCCTCCAAATTGTTGTTTTTTCAAAATTGAAAAAGTCTTAACATAAATCCAACATATTATTAGCAAATGTGAATCCCCACTGCTAACTGGCCCATAGGCTATGTCGTTACTAAGGCCATCCACAGATACAGTTCATCCCAAGGATTCACTGTGCCACATGTATGTTTAACATTAAAACATGATTTATAAAATCATGCCAAAAATTAGTAGGCTATTTTAATAGCTTAGTATTCTATGCAAAAAAGGTATGTATAAAGGCCCTAAATTTTATTGTAGGCCCAATTTCTAATGCAACTTCATTTTATACAATATATGTAGTTGGGGTCCCTACTCTGTCTCTCTTTCAGTTAAGAGATCCTTGTCTTCTGTAGAGAAGTATAACAGCTTAATACGACTACTATGAATTGAAAATGTATCTTCAATATTCTCAAAATGAAATTATAATTATTTCTGACCTTTAACCTTTGGCCTCCACAGCCTATGAAGATGCACTGCAGGACTTGTGCCCTGGTGACCAGCTCGGGCCAGCTAACTGGGAGCAAGAGAGGTGAAGAAATCGACCGCTCTGAGTGCGTAATCCGAATGAATGATGCTCCGAGCATAAACTACCAGCAGGACGTTGGCCGACGCACAAACCTGCGTGTTGTTGCTCACTCCAGCCTGCAGAGGGTGTTGCGGAGCCGGCAGGAGCTGCTAAATGCAAGCCAAGACACAGTGTTCATCTTCTGGGGACCCAGCAGCTGCATGAGACGGGATGGAAGAGGACACGTTTACAACAACCTCAGGCTGTTGAACCAGCTTTTGCCCAAACTTAAAGTCTACGTCATTTCTCGAATCAAAATGCTGAAGTTTGATGAACTATTTAAAAAGGAAACAGGGATTGATAGGTAAGCGTCATGTCTCTGTGAGGTTTGTTTTCCAGACCTTGTCTGTGTGTGAGAAGAAAAAAACTACTTGAGCCATTTGATATTAAATTTGCAGCGAAATATACCAAAACAATAAGTCAGAAGTTTGGTCTCACTCATGCAGCAATACTAATACGTTTTAGATTAAAACTTGTCTGGTATCTCTGAAAGGATTTTAAGGGATTTAAATCATGCCAAAGTCATGGTTGACCCTAAAATGCCAGTAGAATATTGCAGTATTTTCTAATGTAGTGGTGTAGCGAGACCTTTATAAAAGTAAAGGCTCAACAACAGGAATGAAACTTTTCTTCAATGATATTTTAGGTACCTCCCCTGTCATTACAATCAGAAAACTAAATGGGGAGTAAGCAGAAATCCATATCTTGGAGTGAGAACTGACACATTTTGACAAATGAAAATCCTCAAATAAGAACACGGATAAATTACACATGACAAACACAAATGTGTCATATCTGAACTTGATGTTAATTGGCAGTGGCTGGATGTTGCATTCTAACATACTCTGCCTGCCCTCATCCTGCCGCAACATCAGGATCTTTATGCAAGGAAGTGCCGCAGCTACCAAACTGCTCCTGGTATTTTTTCCTTAGCTTTGTTACACCCTCACAAACATGAAAATTTCACTTTATGAGGATTTTTAACATTAATATGAGTTCCCACAGCCTGCCTATGGTCCCCCAATGACTAGAAATGGCATATGTCATAAGGGGCAAGGTTACCTCCCCTTTTTTCTTTTGCCCACCCAGAGAATTTGACCCACCCATGAGAGAGAGACATCATGGCTTTCAAACGAGCAAAGTGGCAGTTGGTAGTGTGGGACTGGCTCTAGTCTGTAATTCTGCACCAAGGCTGTATTTTGGGAAAGAGACTTCAGATATGATATTAGGGGACCACTAAGGTCTATATAAAAGCATCCAAATAGCACCATGTCATGGGACCTTTAAATGTGCCCTGCCACACGTATTTCATTACTTTGTGGTAATGTCTGAAGTTCTATCATGGACTGTAACATTTTTGTGAAAAAAAATGCCTTGGTTACCTTGTTTCAAGCCATTCTAGCATGGTAGGCTATAGAAAGCCTGCAAGAAGACTCAGCTTGATTTGTGCCAGTTCTCATTAATATTCAACAAGTTAAGCTGCTTGACTCTGATTGGCTATGAGTTAGCCAATGAGAGCCTGGCTATCAGCACCCTTTACCCATTGCAACTGGGCTAGCTCATGAATAGTAATGAGCTCAGGCAACATGACATCTGACCTGCTTTTGTAATTGGCCTGATTTCTCTGCTTATTTAATTTTAGTGGCTAGAGCAGACAGAGGAGGTAACAGTTCATTTTCACATTCACGACATAACACAAACACATATGGACCTAACATATTTAAAAAAAAATGCAACTAAAAACGGTTTTGTGTGGCAGGGCACCTTTAAACATATACCTAAATGTCAAACAACATCCTGTTCTCCTGAATCTTAACTAAGAGAAGTACTATGTGTATGTAAATTTATAAAAGGAAGTTGTGCTTGGTTTGGATCAAACAGAACAAATGTCATCAGCATAAATTAAATGAAGTTAGCATACCAATCAAGATTTTGATATAGCGAGATCACCCTACAATGTTGTCAAGTTGTTGCAAAACCGCATTTTCCAAACTGTGGGACAAATAAAGGTTTTCTTATCTTATCTTAACTTAAATATGCATAATTTTAATGCTGAATATGAAACAGATGCAAGTTTCACATGATAGTCACATGTCTCTTTTCATATTACCGGTGGCGCAGGTGTCTGTACTGTAGAAAAATGGCTGACTGAATATGAGCAGAGCTAAAAGATAAAGACGTTTTGAACTCATTTGCATGTGAACAGTAAGCCAACAGGAAGATAAGAAGAAAATTGCATTTGAATGGAGAATCCAATCACTTCTGCCTTCATGCAAGCATAGTCAGTGTCAGAGTAAATGTCTTGCTCATTGATATTTCCTTTATTGTTGTGCACAAGGCATAAAAAAACAAGAAAATCATTCTTCAATCTGTCTTTTTGCTTCATCTGTGTTTATCTCTGGAGAGATGACTGATCAGATAAAATCTAGAATTATTTACATCTTAAATCCTGTCTCATTTGATCAGTTAGTCTTTTGGAAGGAGTCAGTACTCACTATATGAGTGTGAATTTACTAAATATGATGATTTTCTCTCGTCTTCCAGGAAGAGTTCCAACTCCTGGCTGAGTACTGGCTGGTTCACCATGGCCATAGCTGTGGAGCTGTGTGACAGGATCAACGTGTATGGCATGGTGCCGCCTGATTTCTGCAGGTAGACTATTTTTTTATCCAGAAATGTAGCTGTCTAGCAATTTTATTTAATTCAACGTTGCATACTAGTAGGAAGCTATGTCATTGTATTAGTATGTATGTATATGTTATATAAAAATGGTGATTATTGCAGCATTAGCTTCTTATTCCCAAAGGGACATTTGTCTTGTAGTAAGTTTTTTTACAAAAGAAAAAATATCCAGCCATTATCATCCAAATATATGAGCAGATTACTGTACTCAAATCAATGTTGTGTTGTCTTATTGTGCCTTCAACTATTTTAGTGTTCAGCACGTTCCAAAGAAGAGTGATGCGACTAAATGTTCAAAGTTCACAAGTTGAGATGTATCGTAATACTTTTAAAGATGTTGTGGCCTAGAAAGCTTCTTTTTATTATTTTATTATTTTATTATCAATGATGTTTAACATTAAAACACAGAAATCACAAAACCCCTAACCACCTTTGAAAAAGAAACAAGGCAATGTCCATTTTTTTGTCAGTAGCCTAGCAACAGTATTCAAATGACCACCTCAGCGCCAAGAATTGTGTTCTTGACTTTTCTGTTCAAAATCCATTTCATTTGAAGGCATGTGTTATAACATATGACTTAATTTCATGTACTATTTTAAAAAAAAATGGCAAAAAGCAAGACTTTTCACACATTTCATTTAAAATTCAATTACTAATTCAGGCAAGAACATATACCAGGAAAACAAAGAAGTAACCAAATACAAATAGTAGTAGGCTAAATAATTATTACCAAATAATACTCAAATCATACTATAACAGATTTGTTTTAGACATATATGTTTCATCTGTTCAACTATAGATCCAAGACACCATCAAAATTTCTTATCTTCAGGACTTTGTCACTTCCTGTTTGAGCAAGTGGGTAAATGTGCATAAGATGGATGGGATGCTCTCTTCTGTTGCAGCTCCACTCTGGGATTTAGTGTGTGCTGACAACATGGGTGTGTTTCTACATAAAAACCTTGTCTAGTAGCCTACATCTGTAATGATGTCTTTACAATGTAATGAACATCTAACGTTTAGTCCCTGCAGTGACAACTTCAAGAGTGTTTTATTGCCTACAAGGCTCGTTAAGGACTGGTGATTTCAGCACCAGTGGAAATTTTACATTTTCACAAACAAAATAACACATTTTATTAAATAGGTTGCAAAGTACAGCTGTTTAATATGGCTTCATGTTTACTGGAAATAGCAGAATAATTTAGCTAATACTGCTCTCCCATGAATATACGAGACATTCATAGAGAAATGCAGTCTTTTACTGAGTGCGGCGTGACCGTGAATATCAGAGGAATAAGAGGGGGAATAATGAGCACAGCCCAGATTGTTCTGATCTTTCTGTTTTTCTTTGTTCCTTTTTTCATTTCTCTCCCACTGTGACTCTCTTTCTCTCTCCTCTCCCCCACCCTTATGTCAAAATTATCATCATTTTCCACAACTCCCTCACACTTTGATTTTCATGCCTTTTCACGCTTCACACCTCTCTCTTCTGCTCTGCTCGACTTTCCCATGTAGATCCTCCTCCCATCCCTCTCTGCCTTATCATTACTATGAGCCCTCGGGGCCCGACGAGTGCTCCATGTATCTCTCCCACGAGAGGAGCCGACGAGGAAGCCACCACCGCTTCATCACGGAGAAGGCAGTGTTTGCAAACTGGGCTCGAACCCTCAACATCCATTTTCACCAGCCAGACTGGAAGCCAGCTACTCTCACTACCAGCATGAATAGCTCATACGCTCCAGCTCCAGCTGCATCCTGAGGTTCTCTCAAGAGACGGCCCCCAGAAGTGTGGAATATGTGAAGGGGTGTGGAGGGTTTCCAGCGTGCTCCCTCTCTCTGGACAATATGAATGCATGAGACAGCAATAGGACAGAACTGAACAGGCAGCTGTTGTGGCTGTTAGTCCACTGCCTGAGCAGCTTGGCAGAATGAGATCATTGCCTAAGAAAGAAGCCCCAACAATGTTTTGGAAGTGTAACTATAAAAGGATGAATTTCATTCTGAAATCAAAGCCATGGAGGCTGGCTCAAGTGTTGTGTAGACTGCTTTAACAACATTCAAGCTGTCAGAGAGGAGACAAACAAGGAGACAGTACACCACTGCAATAACAGCAGTATGACTGATTCATTTCCATAAACTCAATACAGATTCATTGAGGACACTGAGGTCATGTCCTCACTATTCTGGGTATTTGGCTGTTTTAATGAACTTGAGAAGGAGTTTATAACTTTACAGTCACACACATTAAACAGTGTTTTTTTTTCAAATCTGATTGTGATATTGTTAGTCACTTTGTTGAAAATCTTCAACAATTGTAACCCTTTTCAACAATACATAATAATTCATAATGCAAAATATAACAACAACAACAACAATATGACAACATAGAGAAAGAAAAGGTTGACAGTTAAAATATTTAGGTCTATAGTTAGTAGTAGTAGTATAGTTAATAGTAACATGCAACCTATTCATACTGCTACTGTATATGTCAATGACAGAACGCAGCTATCACGTTGCAGTAGGGCACTTATAGGAGTATACTGCAATAAACTCAAGGGTTAGGGTAAAACAATAACTTAACAAGACAAACAGTAAAAACGGGGAGGTAGAAGTATTGCTTATGTTGTTGGCACCTCATAGAGGTTCCCTTAAAGACACCACCTTGCTCTATCGTATTACAGGCTGACTCCAAGGTAACAATGAAGTAAATGCTATGGCATTCAAATGATAGGAAGTAATGCTGTGCTCCGAAAGTACACCAAATATTACCATAAATGGATTTTGGGGTCTATTGTAATAGTATTTAAATTATAAATTTATATATTAATAATTTTGGTCTATTAAATGTCAGGAAATGCCCTTTACAAATTGTTAGTTATATGTGAGTTTTCACATGTCTTGTTTTGATCTGACAGTGAAAATCAAAGAATTACAATTATATATATATATATATATATATATATATATATATATATATATATATATATATATATATATATATATATATATATATATATATATATGATACTTTTATATAGACCTTAGTGGTCCCCTAATACCATATCTGAAGTCTCTTTCCCATAATTTAGCTTTGGTGCAGAATTCCAGCCACTGGAGCCAGTTCCACAATGAGCTTTCCTTAGTATGTGCCATTTCTGAGTCTGTAGCTTTTGAGGAGGAGAGGGGGGTAAAGTGGAGGCTGGGGGTGTGGCCTTGACCAACTGCCACTCTGCTAGTTTGAATGCCATGATGTCTTTCTCTCATGGGTGGGCCTAATTCTCTGGACAGGCAAAGCAGAGAAAGGGGATGTAACCTTGCCCCTTATGACCTCATAAAGAGCAAGATTCTAGACTAGCACATCTGAGCTATCATTTTCTCAAAGGCAGAGCACGATACCCAGGGCTCGGTTTACACGTATCACCATTTCTAGCCACTGGTGGACCATAGGCAGGCTGGGGGAACTCATATTAATGTTAAAAAACCAAGTGACATTTTCATGCCATGGGACCTTTAATAAATTACAGAAACAATTACATTGCTTTTTTTCAATTTTTTTCAATTTATTTTTTCTCTGTCGACTAGTCAATAATCGATTACTTGTTTAGTTTATTTTTACAAATATATCAAAACACAAGTATGAATGTGCAGCAACGATTTAAAGAGATGCATGACCAGAAGATATGGTCCATTGTTTCTCATGACTGGTTACATGTAGGTCAGCTGGCTTTAGCATTGGAATTGACAAACCTGTAAAATAAAGATACTATCACATTATTAGACTATCTAGACTCAATCCAGAAATAACGAGGTATGTTAATAAAACATTATTTGGTTTTCTTGCCCTGCAACAGATGGCACCTCAGAAATGACCCAGCAGCATGTGTCTGATACTCAAGGGCATGATTCGTTCTGTTATTAAAGCCAAATGTCTGAACAAGCCCTCAAAGGCTTTTCCACTGTAATACTGATACAAATGATTTCATCAAAGTGTCCTGCAGCCTCTTCAATCTTGACCCACAGGCTCCTGTCTCAGCCTCTCCGGCATACAGCGGAGAGCTGCTTGTTAGCAAGGGATTATACTGGGTTATCCAACCGAATCTCCAGGTGAGGGGAGCAGCAAGACTATTGCAGAATTCAAGATGTCTAGGGTCTTCGAAAAAGACATTGACTGCTGCCTGTTCCTGCACTCAGGTGGAATCTTAATGTTGTAATGCTCTCTGGTGCTCTGAGAAAAGCCCTTGCAGCGCTAAGTGCTAGTTGCTTTTGAGCTATATGTGCTGTGTGCTCTGCACATCAATTACTGGCCCCTCAGGTAGAAAGGTTGGATTTTAAAGGCTTCAAAGGACAAGCTGACTGCAAATAAGCGCGCTTTCGCTGTCTTAAACACATGCTCGAGGCGACATGATTTTCATTGACATTGCAGACCTGAGCAGACAAACAATGGTACGGAGGTGCTTAGAGCCAGATGAGTGTCACAGACATTTTAAAGAAGTCAGCCTACTGTAGCGCCTCTTCATGCTAAGCTAAGCGAACCAGCGGCTGGCTTTAGCCAAGTCTTTACTATCCAAATATAAGTGTGGCTTCAATTTTCTCTTCTAGCTCCCAGACACAGACACATTTTTTAAAATGTTGGACCATTCCTTCAAGCTTTTCAGCCCCTTGATACAAAAACTGTGTGATGTTTTAGAAAATATCGGACTAACAAAGGTGTGATGATTCATAAAATCCACATTTTCAATTGATACCAAATAGTGTTTTTTAATGATTGAATATGTTTTTTCTTAAACATCTTTCATTCTTAAAGCAATGTGCCTTCTATTTTTGGATCATTTTACAGTAACATTCAATGTGTTCAGTAAATGAATGAACTTGAAATTTGCCAGATTACTTTTTTAACTAATTTAGCACTTTCCAATATGACGAAAATCAGATGTGGTGACAAAACATAAGGCAACATCCACAGCACTGCATTCTTTTAATTGTGTGAGGTGATTTCTTTGGCAGACTATTGTACTAAATTGTGAGCCTTGTACTACACAACATAATATGACTTGCTGGTGCAGAATTAAAGGTCCGATATGATGCTTATTTTGGGTCCACACTTAATTATGACTCGATGGTTTCTACTAGAACATGTTTCCATGCTTTAATGTTCAAAAACACATAATTTTTTTATCTTAGGCTACTGTCTATCTTAATTTACCTATATTCACCCTCTGTCTGAAACGCTACTGTTAACCTTTCCTTAATGTCTCCAGGGGAGACTTGTCCTCCAGTGCCGACGTTATTAAACGACGTCGGGGTTAAAATCCCGTTTCTTGTGTGCAAGTGATTGGCTTTAGTTTGGAGTTTTATTTCAAACACAGTGTACACACCTTAATCCACTAGCTAACTCTGCTCCAGTCGCATCTCAGCTTCTGCTCCCTCACACTCTCTCTCTCTTTCCCCTTACACCTCCACGCACGAAGTTCTCTTAAAGGAGAAGCAGCACCATTTTACAACACCACGCCTGTCTCTCCTAAAAAAAGCCCAGTCTGCTCTGATTGGTCAGCGTTTCTGATCTTCCGCATCTGGAATATTGGCATTTCTGCGCTGTTATATCTTCTAAGGAAGAACTTAATGTCCACAACATCCCAAATCCTTTGAACGGTTAACACAAACAGACAGGCATGACAGCTTTGCATGTTACGAAACTATTTTCACATGTCTCAAGCTAGCAGCAACTTCTTCGGTGTCTTTCTACACTTAGAGACAACATCCTGTCAGCATAACATACTCTGGATCATAACTCAATGTAATAGCGCCTCCTTCTGGACCATCCCTTATTAGCAGCTAACTTTAGACACAGGATAAGGCAAAGGAACCCTTATTCTTCCTAGAGAAGTAAATGATATAACTTACAAATAAGCATTCCTGTTCCTCAATATTACAGTTAAGATATTACAGTTAGGATACCTCTGTGGATTGAGAGTTTTGATACTTTCACCATATTTACATAGCCCCTCAACCGGCTTTATAATCAATGCAGACATGGAAATCTCACTTTTTACAATACTGGTCCTTTAATGCAATTCTCATTCATTGGTAGCACTTTGTTTTGCAGACAGTGAAGACTGAATGCAGGTTTACAACAGTTTTAGGGCTTTTTAATCACAAACACACAACACAAACACCATCAGAATTATTTTTTCCCAACTTCTTGATTTCCATTGGCAATGTTCCAATCTTATGTGGATGTAATAGTCCTAGTCATTCTTGTGTGTTTGGCTGTGACACCTCTGTAAATAGAGCAGCCGTTTTATCTCATCAGCAAGCAATTTTCGTCGTGACACATATCAGTACCACACATTTGGTAACCACATACCGGCCGTTGATAAGCACCGTGTGTGTAACTGTCTGCCCTGTTTATGATGGCAAGCTGTAAAGTAATTCTGGAGCTTCATCATCAAGCCTGCAAAATACCATCATCTTCTAGAGATAAGAATTCATGAATGAGATCTCGCTGATATACAACATTTAATCAAGTAACAACATTTCATCACGTAATCTCAAACAAATAAAACGTTATACAGCTAGAAAAGCCCTTTTGTGTGTAATGAGTCTGCACTGACACCTGGTGGCCTTGTGTGTCTCAACATTGTTTTTGTTCAGGCTCCACAACCTGAAACCACTGTTCACAAGAATACACTAAAATACCTTTTTTGATACAATGTTATATAAAGGGTGGAAGTGTAACATATTAAGGTAGAGGTGCAGCAATTAAATAATGTGTTATATATATATAATGATATTACATAAAAAAAGATTTTTTTTGGCTTTGAAAAGACAATTTATAAACCATGTGGTTTAGAAACAGATTGGATGGTTCATGGCTGTCTTTTGCCCTTGTGGGCTTAATACTGTTGCTGCTTTCTTAATCTGTATTCATGAGGTGATTAAAGATTAAATATAGACCATTTTAGAATCACAACCCGCTAATGTCAATAGCAAGTATTTTAATGTGTGTTACAACCAAAAAATGCCTGACTTCAGTGACTCCTAGTGGTAGTTCATAAAAATATCTTTCTACTGTAACATCCCCTCATAATAAAAAAGGATATGTTTTGTCTATGTGCCTTTAATTTTGATTTCAGTGGAAGTAAGCTTGGAGTGCTTTACTGATGGCAATAACAACACATACCATTTGCTTTCTCTATTTCTATTGGAAAAATGTCATCTCCTCTATTCTTTAATTAAATTAATTTCAGTATTTGGCCTCTGCATTGGTGAGATCATTTTTAATATCAACTTTTAATAACATCTTTTTTTAATTTTTTTTCATACATTTTCATCATGAAGAGCTCCTGAATGACCTGGAGCTAAACTTTACCATGACTGTGATCTGAGTTCATACTTCATCACTTAATATACACATACAATGTTGGGTGGCTTTAAATTATGCTTTACCAAGAAATAAAAAATGGTCTTTCCACCAAAATAACAATGGTCAAAATCCCTCCAAAATAACCCTTAGAAAACCATTGAAAAATGTACAGTATATTGTGATTTGGTATCAAACACTTGGGTAGCAAGCACTTTAATTCTGGACACTGATCAGAAACCCCCTTATGACTGTCGAATCATACAAGTATCTGGGAATCATCATTGATAACAAGTTGACCTTTGAACTAAACACAGATATGATGAGAAAGCTAGCTAAGTTTCAAGTGGACATTGTTTAACAAATCCTTTATTGAGTCCGTCTTTACTTTTTCATGTATTTGCTGGTATGCTTCTCTGAGTTTAAAACGGAAAAACACACTAGCAACGGTTATTAAAGTTAGCAGCAAAATCATTGGGATTCAGCAGATGACACCAACTGATCTGTACAATAGACATGTGCTTAAAAAAGGCAGAATCCATCATGTCCGATACTTCTCACCCCCTGAATGCAGAATTGAAGTTGCTGCCCTCTGGTTCCTGCTTCAGTCAGCCACCAGCCAAAACAAATAGATATAAATTCTCTTTCGTACCTTCTGCTATCTCTCTGCTTAACTCTGTAAAGAATAGGTAACGTCGGCACACAAGGCACACTTGGACTTAACTTTTAATGTTGTGGTATTTATTTCCCCATTTGGTCTGATCCTGTATTTTTAATCAATGTTGTTGTCTTTGTTGTCATGTACTGTATTTCAACTTCTTTGCTACTGCAGCAAAATGAATCGCCCCTCGGGGACAAATAAAGGTTTTGAACTTAAACTTATTGTTAAAATACCAAGGAAAGCCATGCAACCTCTGAATGCCCAAGGTGAAGCTGTGATTATCCTCGAGGTCACAAGTCCTTTTGTAACAGTGAGGTCATGTCTCCAAAAATGGTTTCCCCACAATGAAATGGATACTTTGAGGCCTCACATTATCACACATGAATACAAATGGCTCAGTTTAAGTGTTAGCTCTCTGGTCATACCGAATGTATGCAATTACAAAGCTGCCCAGGGTCCCAAGACTGCAGAAATATTCAGATCCCCCCATTTAAAAGAGGAGACTCATGGGTACCCATAGAACATATTTTCATTCAGATAGCTTGAGGTGAGAGGTCAGGGGACCCCTCTGAAAAATAGCCAACTTTAGAATGTTATTTAGCTCAAAGCCCCCACCTTACACCCTGCAGAGAGACCTTTTCACCTTAAACCCAGCAGGGAGACAAACAATAAAAAAGTGCTTTAGTTGCTCTGGTGTCAAGGATTCACTTTGTTTGCAGCATGCCATTCAGGTTTGCGATTTCTGCAGAACTAAAGGGTTTCAGTGTTCATCCATAAGATGAGGTAAGTGATCAAATGTGCCTCCAGCCTCTTTAGACCAGAGCAACAGTGGGACGTGTTCCCACGATGCACCTTTCTGAGTACATGTCTCTTGATGGATCACCTTGTTTGTTTTTCTCTGAGGTTCATTGTGGTCTCTGTGAGCACTGAAACTACCAGGCCCGTCGGCTTAATGTCCAAGCTCCTTGAAGAACTTAGAGTCATTCTGCCCAGTGCTCTGTTTCCCGTTATGGTTGTTGCGTCAACTTTGCAGACCCAGTGCAAGCCCTATTAAAGGTAAACAAAGAAAAAAGACCTATACCTATACCTCATACCGAAATGATAGAATATCCATTTTAAACGTGATGGTAACACGTGACCGAGGAGGCGTTTTTTAATCAGGAGACCATTGTATTTAACATAATGGCGCCTTTATAAACACATAGTAAATGTTGTGAAGCTCAACCAGTTAGGTTTAGGTAACTAAAATAGTTAGGGTCAGTAAATCATCAATAGGGATTGGAAGAAAACTTATGAAATTTCAAAAAGTGACCGTTAACCATGAACCCTGGTCCCCTGAGTGAAAGCCCTGCGTTGGTTTGTCACATCCACCACCCCAACAGAATGTGGAATTTGGCTCCTGTAGGTTCCTGTACTGTCCTGTCACATACCTTTTTCGTTTCCTCCCCCAATAATTACTACAGTCACGAGAGGTCGCCGCCTATAAGCAAACACAAATATGGTTTGTTATGAGCTGCTTGCGCAATTGACCTATACGGTTGTTTTCTAGGGGAGGAGGGTCTGCATTGTGAGCATGTTAGCATACAGTAGTTAGCTCAAAGACTAGAATCATCAAGCAAGTTAGCTAACAATCAATTAAAAAAACTCTGCTCTCCCTCGTTTCATTGAGTTCTGTTTTGATACGTGAGTTTGTCATCTGGGAGGCCATTAGCTGACAGCTGTTCTCTAATTCTTTCAAAAACTCGGCTCCATTAACACTTGCTATAATGGGGGACAATTCTTTGGTCAGGGTGACAGACAGAAAAAAGAAAGGACAGCAGGTACAAGATGAGCGAGAGCAGAGGAAGAGAGAGTTTGTTACCTGTGAATCTTGGCACAGGGGTGTTTTTGTAATGAGATAGGGACGCAAAGGAGGAAGCAACAGTACCGCTGGCAAAAAGCCTGCATTATAGGTTGTTTTCCCATCTCGCTCAATCTACTCCTGGCTCCATCTGAACCCAACTGAGGCAGGCAGTCTATTATGGCTGCCCCATTTGATGCAGCCAACAAAAGAATGTGATTGCTCTCCCATGCCTGTGCTGTGCTCGACTTGCATTGTGACCAACCACTCTGCTGCCTGTCATTACAGCAGATCCTCTATGACACCACGCTTGAAGGCGTAATGTCACCTGGGAGAAGATTTCAGGAGTCCCCTTGTTGGATAATTAGTGACCATTTGGGCACATAAGAGAGCTTAGAAGCAGCTTTCATTACTACATTGAGAGGACATGCTATTCTGTTTTTACAATAAGAACAGAGACAGCTGCAAGTCAGTTACAGACTTGAAAAAAACAATGAATTTCTTTTGTTTAAGTGTTGAGGTCATCTCCACCTATGTTTGATAACTTAGATTTTGTGAAAATACAGATGACATTGTAAACTTAATTCCTTTGGAGTACAGTATATGGGTGGATATTGACATTGAGAACACCTATTTCATTTATTGAAAGTATTTCAACGTTTAATTTTGATAGTGTATAGTGTATTCGCTTTGTGAAAGAGGCCAAGAAGTGATCACAAGGTTTTGTTAACCTCAGCCCTAAAATTATTTGCAAAACATAGAGATCCCTCGCACAGCCTAATACTGAACAAGCTATCACAATAAGAAATGCTTTTTAGATAGATAAGATTTAGAATTTGTTTGTTGACATGTTGTGAAATGTTTGATTTTCTGTTACACACACAAATAATGCAGTAAGAGATAAATGCATCATTTAGAGAAATAAAGTTCAATTTACCACATGCTCAAAAATTGGCCAAAAAGTACAAGAATGTAGAAGGCTATATACCAACCTTATTAGTATTTCACTAACTGCATATTTTGGCATAGAATGATGAAGTTATTTGCTAACTTTTACGACAGAAGCAAAGATTAGCAACATAATACTTCAAATTCTTACATATATCAAATAATCCACTGCATTGTTTCTTAGTACTAATGTCTGTTCAATAAAGAAATCAAATAAAGTTTTAGAGGACGGAAATAAGTCAGCGTTTCTTCCACTTGATATGACATGATAAAGGTTTAAAGGCCTTCAGGGTGCTGCAACAACTGGGACATTAAAATGCTTTTTGGCTTTTTCCCTTTCCTTTATTGTGTTATATATATTTTTGTGCACTTTACAGGTCTACAAAGAGAAAAAGCTCAAAGTCCTCCCCGAAAGGCACTTACCATCTCCAAAAGAAAACACTCAAACTGCTCCAAACAGCTCTATTGTTGTCCAGAAAATAACTTCTATGGCTTATCGAGCTTAACCTCAATTTAACTTAATTTAAAGAAAGTACCACTCTATTTCAAAGTTGGATATGAATACCCCAGGACAAATATTGCTGGAAATGCAGTAAAATTAAACTAATATACAGCAGAAAAGAATTTGGAATAGGAAAGACGACATGGAATGACTGTGACAGCAACATGATTGTGACAGCAACATAATACTAACTACTAACTACAGGAATCTCATTTCATGGATTAAGCTCACCATCAGTTCAAATTACTTTCATAATGATAAGTATTGGTAGAATATAATTTGGTTTCCCTTCACAGTGTTCTGTAGTGATGTTTACTGATTGCTGATGTGTGACCCAAAGGTTGTCTAACTCAGTTGCCTGGCACCATGGCTAATACTCAGGAACTGTTTTGTTGTAGTGGGCTGATGTCATGGAGACCCTATCGATCAATATGCTGACTGCAAAGTCTATAGACATAGTGTGTAGACTTAGTGGGTCTGTGATTGCGCTCTCTTGGGAAATAAGCTGATGCTCTAAAATGCATGTGTGTATGATGGCGACTTGGCTTCCTCATCAAAGTAAGCATGCAATCAGTATCTGAAAACACAAACTTCCTTTCTCTACTCGACTTCCCCTCCTCTCCTCTCCCTACTCAAATCTCTAGTTCTCTACCATAGTCAGTCAAGTGCTACAGCCAAGTGCTTAGGTGTGTGTAAACAAATAGATGTTTCTGTTTTGTCAGATGAGAGAATTTCCTAAATAAAAAAGAGTTTGGAGACAAATGAAAATCCATATAAAGTGGGCATTATGAGCAGCTAATAAAAAAATAAAATAAGTTCCCACTGACGATGATCTGCTAGAGACCAGGCCAGGGAAAGATGCAGAACAGAAGGAAGGAATATAATATATTTTAGAGATGATGAACATCATTGTGAGCTTTCTGGAGGTGTCACAGGCGCAATAGTGTGAAGGAAAAAGGGACATCGAGGCTTCCAAAGACGTGCGAGTTTGAGGGATTCGGGGCTTTTTTCACTGTCACTGTCACTCTTCTGTGAAAACCATGTACAACTATGTATCTCAAAAAAAAAAAAATATAGATTAGCAGCATGCACCGCTTTCCCCTTATTGACTTACCTAGGGAGAAGAGGGCTCCTGAACGACCCCTGAGTGCGGCGCCTCGCTGCTAACAGATGTGCTAACATCTGAACCATACTGAGCATCAGAAAGTGCAGGAAAGAAAAACTCTTGAGGCTATACAAAATGTGAACCCTTTTATTGATAAAATAAAGGGAGTTGTTGTTGGTGGTGTTGCCTTCTTCCAAAGCCCGAGGTGGGAGTGCTGCCAAACCCGCTGGCGGCACCTTGACTGCTGCTGCTGCAGTCAGAGATGAGAGTCCAGCCGCAACGAGGCTTAACGGATGGCTTCCAGGCTGGCTATTATTTCCTGAATGTTTTTTCGAAAAGTGACTCGGAGAGAGAGTGGTTCAATACAGGGACCTGAAGTCTGTTGGTCCCCCATTGTGAGTCAGCAGTAATGAAATGTTAGTGCTCAATTACATAACGGTCAAAAGGTCAGATCCTAGAATCGCTCCTGCTTGTGGCTTTGTTTAACGGTTTTAATTTCATTAAGTCAATTCAATATCTGCTTCACAATTACGTACTCCTCTCAAATATGTCTTAAATTGCCAGCTATCACAAAAGTCATTTGTAATTTGCTCTGAGACTCAGTGAGGAACTCTCTGTGCTGCATTTAGACTAAAGGATCTTTTGTTCGGCTCTTTTTTGGAGCACTTTACTCATTTTATGTGAATTTCATCGTATTTTATAAAGCTGCTTCTATTTAGTTTCAGTCAAAAAGAGTGTGCTGATTTTTCTTGGGCATCAAGGTTAAAAAAAAAAACTTTACTAGTTTAACAAATGAAACAAAAACAGTGTGAGGAAATACTGCATGTTCTGTTAATTGTTATAACAGTGTAATTCATACTGTGAATGGCTGTAAATCTGATATTATTTGTAAATAGTAGTTTCTTACACTGTAAGTCCTAGTGATGTCCAAAGAGCAACTTCCACATCACAGTTTTCATTGAAAACTCTTTTGTCATCATTCTGGAATCAGGAAGAAAAAATCAAAATACAGACACAGGACTGCATAAACCCACTGGACCACAACAATGAAAAAATAGCATCAACAAATACCATTTATGATTTATCTAATGGCAGCTGTACAGTATGCCGCCAGAAAAGAAAATGTGTGACTAATAGGCCTAGGTGGAAGGAACCACTCTGTCCAGTCAAAGCTAAGACATTTTGTTCTCTAACTGGTGCAGTCTAGCTCAGATGTCTCCGTCACATCACAAGCATTGCATTGTTAGATCCTCAGAACTGGAAACTTTATTAATTGCTCTGGTATTATTTTAACATCAAAAATGTAGGATTGGATAAATACTGTTGAAGCTACATAAAATTAATTATTTTATTATATTATTAATTAAAGATTGCTGCAAAATAAAACAGCCTTAAGGTGAAAGAACCCACGCATGACTGATGGGATATAACAACAGGCTTTATATGGCTATGAAAAATAAAATAAAAAAGGCACCTTAGCAAGTGATAAGGCTTTAACAGTGATAACACAATTTCTACTGTAATAAGATTTTGATGTATCTTTTTGGACCAAAAAGTCTTGTGTTGACTTTATATAAGGCTTCAGTAACCACAGGGGCTGTCATCCAGCCACACACACACACACACACACACACACAGACTGTTCTTTTAAGGACATCATGGCCATTGCCAACCTGCCGACACAAAACTGTAGCTGTTTGTTTTTTTTGCAGAATGCGACAGATGTGCACACTGTACTGTCACCAGCCATCGAGGTGGGTTTGAGTTTGAAGTGACACTTCGCAGACTGAAGCTCCGCCGCCTTCACCGACTTGGCACCAGCGGAGCGCAGACGGAACGATTTGCACAGATCGCCGCCTCGACAGGAATATTGTGGAGAGCGGTTTCTGGACGTTCAATTTACTGCTTTATTGAAATATCATAAAAGACACAGAGAGTGAAGAGGCTGATGACTTATGGCGAGTTGCGTGTAAGAAGATTAAACCTGAAGTAAGGTAAGGAACTGTACTAGATTTCAGTAAGCCACCGTCATCGCCAAAAGTTATTGGCTAATGAGAATGTGGAACATATGGTTAAGATTTTTATTTTTATTTTATCGCATGACTCACCAGTGTTGATGAAAGCAGCGTGCCTTGCACCCATAGTCACACCCAAAATTGCATGTGAGCTGTAGTAAAGCTGAGCATCTGTTCCAAATAAAATAAAACTATGTTATGTATGAAGTGATCTCACCAGATTAAAAGAATAAAAGCTCATTTTTAACCTGTGAAGATGTATTACAAATATGTTGGTACAAATAAATCAGGCATCTTATCTACCATTTCTCCTCTCTTTTAGATTTCATTTCCACCATGTCAGCCAATGGGAGCTCAGAGACAGTTTGCAGGTCAGAGGTCAGACCGAGCAACAACTCCTGCAGCCAGAAGGAACTGTCTATCACCGCCTCCGTCATCTCTATGACTGTGGGCATGTTCTCCAATGGCCTCGCGCTCTTTATCCTTATCAAGTCTTACATCCGCTTCCGGATCAAGTCCAAAGCGTCCTTCCTGCTGTTTGCCAGCAGCCTGGTGCTCACAGACCTGCTGGGTCACCTCATCAACGGCTCCCTGGTGCTTTTGGTCTACAGCTTTCACAAGAAATGGGAGACGTTTGACCCTCACCGCATCGTGTGCAGCGTTTTTGGGGCATGCATGGTGTTCTTTGGCCTGACCCCCTTGTTCCTGGGGAGCGCCATGGCAGTGGAGCGCTGCATTGGAATCATCAGGCCTATCTTCCACTCCACAGCATTAGCTTCCCACCACATGAAAAGGCTCCTCGGACTCACGTGGCTGCTTGCTGCCCTGGTGGCTGTGCTGCCTGTGCTACTGTGGAGGCCCTACAAGGTTCAAAGCTCCAGGAGCTGGTGCTTCTTCCACATGGAGGAACCCAAAGACTGGTTAGATGTGCTCCTCCCTCTGCTTTTCTCTATGCTAGGGCTGCTAGCCCTACTGCTCTCCATTGTGTGCAATGCACTGACAAGCTGCGCTCTGCTGCAGGACAGACTGCGTCGCAAGCATCACTGTAGAAGCACTTCCTACCACTTAGAGATGATCTGCCAGCTGCTGGCTATCATGTTGGTGTCCTGCGTGTGCTGGGGCCCATTGCTGGTAAGAATATCTCCTTCTGATTTGACCTTTACAGTTTTTCTCAATTGCTTTAGCACAATTGTCAAAGGACTATTAAACTTTGTCAAACTATACAACTACTACTATAAGGTCAGTTGTTCCCTTGACTATAGTCAATAATCACTTATAATTACTTTGACACAAAATGCACAGAGTAAGCCTTGCAGATCAAATTAGTTTGCATTCATTAGCTATTGAATCATATTACTCTCAAGTGCATTTCTACACATGTTCATTGTGTAAATATATGCAAAATAGAGCAGCACCATTCAACATTCTCACTTGGAGCAAATAATCTCTCACACAATGTAACACTGTCCATCAGTGAAAGGGTGAAAAAAATACTTTGATGAGGGGGGGGGAATTGGCATCAGCTGTGTAACCCCAACCAGTCGTCAGCCTACCAAGAGCCTGGGTCTGTCTGAGGTTTCTTCTTAAAAGGAAGTTTTTCCTCGCCACTGTCGCACTGTTGCTTGCTCTGAAAGGGAACTACTAGAACTGTTGTAATTGTAAATTATGGAGTGTGGTCTAGACCCACTCTATCTGTAAAGTGTCTTGAGATAACACTTTTATGAATTGATACTATTAATAAAATTGAATTGAATTGAAATTGAATTGCGTGCTTGGCCATCAAGTTGTATTTCAGACTGGACGTGCTGCGATCATCGCTCAGTTCACAACGACAACACAGATCACTTTGGTCTTGTTAATGAAACCATTTGGCAACTTTTCAAAAGTAAACTTTCCATTCAGAACCTTATTGGCATCCATTTCCGTGTCTCACGCTCGCCATCCACTCAAAACGTAACGTTACTACTCTTTGGCCGGCTTGCAAGCCCAAACAAGCGTGTGCGGTGTGCCTGTTTTGTTTCCAGTCTAGCTAGATACGGTGTGGTGTTGTAGTTTTTCTAACACTACTAGTTGTTGCAACAGCATGGGAAAAAAATTACAAAGTTTACTAGGCCAAAAAGAATGTTGATCTCGCGATAAAAAAATTGACGCCGTTGCTTTAACACCGTTGATAACGGGTTTAACTGACAGCACTAATATATACAGTATGTGTATATATACATATAGAAAGTGATGCTACTGTGCCTTTACAGTCAGTCCCCTAGTGCAATGATGGTGCAATGATGGTGCAATGATGGTGCATGCTGCGAGCGCGGATGTGGAAGACCCTGAAATGTTGACTATTCAGAGCAGACTGGGCTTTTTCGGGAGTGAGGCTTAAAGACCCAGGCGCAAGAACAGAGGGTTTCCAACAGAGGGTGCATGCAGACAGTATGTTGAAATGAATGTATTTTTTGAAAGTTAAAACATGTTCTAGTAAAAAACCCAAATACAAGTATTAACCTGAAAATGAGCATCATATGGGACCTTTAAAAATCACAGAGTGCAGGTCGATGCCTGAATCCATGCAAAATAGTATCTCCTTATTAATCCATGCTATTATATTACAGTAATTGATTCCCTTTTTGTATCCTACCATTATTAAATTTACATACCATAATATTTTTGATCTTAAATCACATTTCCTATTTGCCAGTCTGTCATGAATTTTTGATTTTGAACATTGGTAAATAGCCTACAAAGTGACGGTTAGAGATAGTGAAATGGGGTTTGAAATGAGACAGATTAGATTAGATTCAACTTTATTGTCATTACACTGGTACAGGTACAAGGCAACGAAATGCAGTTTAGGTCTAACCAGAAGTGCAATAGTAGCAAGTGCAGGATATACAATGGTTTCATGTAGATGTTGATCATCTGTGATGTGTGTTGAAAAGATGACTCGAGAAAAGCTTCTTTTTAAAGGAATACCTTAAGAATTAATTTGGTTGTTTCTTTTGTTTCTTGGCTCACTTTTACTCACAGCATGCTAATCAGCAGCATAGAATTCCATTTATTACGCTAAGCTAAGCTAAGCTAAGCTGCATGCACTGAGACAAAAAATGCGTTGGCCCACCTATCTACGGGTAGGAGAGACCGTGATAAGCCCGATTTCAACTAACGGTGGCGTATTCCTTTAAGGTTTTTTGCACCGCTGCTTTTCATTTTTGTATCCGTCCATTCCTTTCATTCTTTGCAGCTGAAGATCGCTTTCAAGAATTTATGACATCAAGAGTCAAATACTTCAGTAGTTTACTGTTTGGCCCTTGATCTAAACTGCTAAAATACTGCTGCATGTCCAAACCTCTGAAGGCACACATACACGCAGCTCTGTCCTTCAAACCTCTTATTGCTTTATTTAGTGATTTACACCTTTAGCTGCATGACACACTGCTCATCCATTACAGTAATAAAGAAAAACACTGATCATATTTGCAACATATTTGCATGGTACCTTACAAATTTTGGCAATTTGTCCAAAAGAAATGCACTGAAATTTCCTTTAGGTTATTTAAAACATCTCATTCATATAATTCAAACAAACAATTAAATAGGATTTTTCAGTTTAGTCAGTCACTATTTATTTATGAGTTTAAAATCATCATTCAAATACTCGTGTGTTGAATTATTCATTATACATTGGTGGAAGATAATGAATGTGCCACTCATGAGAAGACGCTAAGTTATAGACACTATCAGTCTACAGAAGACGAGGTTTAAAATATGTATCCAATAAAGCATTTGCATAGCTTACATAACCACTTAGTGGCAATGCTTTCTGTAATGGGTTTCAATAAGTAAAGATTTCTTTAAAAAAGATTTAGAGGACATGAGTTTTAATAAATGCTACATTAGTTATTTGTGTATTTATAGCTTAGATAGCATGCAGTTATTCAAGTTTTTCTGTCACTTTCCATTTGCTTGTGACCACTCCACCAGATTCACGTCATCATAGTGAGCACCAGAGCCCAGGACGAGCGTGCGTCTTCCAGTCTGCTGATGGTGGTACGCATGGCCACATGGAACCAGATCCTGGACCCCTGGGTCTACATCCTCCTGAGGAAGGCTGTTCTCAGGAAAATCTTCATGTTGTTTCACAGCTGCTGGGGCCCAAAGTCTCATAACTTAAACCGCTGGCAGCGTAGCATGCTCCACAGCTCGATGGAGACCAGCAACTCAGGCGCTGGCCCGACTGACTGCCGCTGCCCCGGTAGACTTCCTCTGTCAGACACTGCAATCAAATCCATCACCTGAAACATGGTCACGATGTTTTGATCTGATAACACCTGTGAGGAAAAACTGGAAGAAGCTGTGAAGATGTGCAGAATTTTATTGGAATACAGACAATCAAAGTTGTTGTACATAAAGTACCAATTTAAAGTTATTTTTCATGTTCTCTTTAGTCATCATGAACTGGCAGTATTGTGACCTATTGTATAATGTGGGATTCATTTTTTGTTCTCACCTTTAAGCTCTGCTTTTCGCATTAGTAGCTATGAACAAAGTGTGTCTAAAATGTTGACAGTGCTCAGAAAATATTACGGTCACAGTCAGGTTAGTTCAGTCATTCTTTTATTCAATTTGTCTATTGAAAAAGTGACCATCTGTCCATTTGGCAGCTCCAGTCTGTGTAGTAAACTCAGTGTAGCCCTGTGTTTGCAGATATATTTAAGTATAAATAGCACACAATGTTTAGATATTTGTAGCATACAAATAATATGTAATATCTATCTATCTATCTATCTATCTATCTATCTATCTATCTATCTATCTATCTATCTATCTATCTATCTATCTATCTAGCATTTTCATACAACCATGAAAGACAGAATGACAGAATTAAGTCACTCAGCGGTCTGCTTAGGTAATGTGTACATTACTTTAAAGTAAATGTAATGTTCTGCACAAATGCTTTTGTAGTATATCATCTCTCTCTCATGAAATATTTCCAGTTTCTTTGGGCTGAACTGTGTAATAAATGTGGAAATGTGACAACAAATCAACAAATATTACTGAGCAAATTGAATACTCTTACAGTAAAAATGTATTATAATGGGTGATGGTCAGAGTAGTATGTGTAAGGAGGAAGTTATTCTTCACCAAAAACTGTTTTTGTTGGCCTGCCCCGTTTGTCCCTGCTGTTTTCTTTTTTCCTCACTCTCCCACCTGCTGAAGCCAGCTGACCACGCACACCTGAGTCTCATCCACAATCACCTGCTCCCGCTGCTCACACCTGCCTGCCATCTTCAATCAACCCCGGCGCTTCCACCAATCTTCGCTTGCTCCAGTCACACTGGTGAAACGCTCTCCAATCTTATGTTCTCGTGAGTGTTCTGTGGTCAATGTGACTTATCTTATTTTGGTTCTTCCCCGCAGTTATCACCTCCACTTCTGTTTTCTGTCTCCGGTCAGCTGACTTCTCCTCTTGGTACCCCTCCCACGGCACCCTGCTTCATCCTGTCTCCGTCTCTACTCCCAGCTCCAGTGTCTTCTCCTCGGTTCTACGCTCCTGGCTCTCCCACGCTCCCCCGAGTATCTGCACCATGGAAACTCCACAAGCTTGCCCCTGCTCTTCGGTTCTGTCCCTGGCTTCTGCTTTCCCACTTCCCCTCTCCTCTCAGTCAATAACTCCATTTGCATTCCTTTGAGCCTTGCATTTGAGTCTTTCTGGTCTTAGCGTAACAGTAATATGTACTGATTCATTAGTAATTTGCCAGCTGTTAAGTGTTGGCAGAACTCCTGCTAATCACCGCTGCTCTGGAGGTTTATAGTTGCTTACACATCTTTGAAACCAAAAATCAGAACAAATACATTGTAAGGAGGAATATAGCAAGGCAGACACATAAATGGTCAAAAACAATAATGAAAATAGTAATTTTAGGATTGCACTTTAAAATCCACTTATTTCAAAATTGAAGGACACAAAAGAGATTTTGCAAATGTAATAATGGCTTTGCTATACATTTTGTCCACTGTGAGTTTTACATTACAGTAGCATGCATTGTTTAAAGGCCAATTTAATTAGTTATCAATGTACAGTAGATGTTTTTTTATACATAATTTTATTGGTTGGGCTATTTTTCTTCAGTGAAACAGCATTATTTCAGAGGCACACTTCTGGCTCCATTGGGTAAGGCTGTTGTTTTGTTTATAAAGAAATAAAATGCTGCAGGAGCGTCTTGAGAAGTTTCGTTGGTCCTTATTTAGTCCATATTTCTTTCTCATACATCTTTTTTTAACATAACTGTTTTCATTCTTTGTGAAGAGGCAAACTATTAATACAATGTTTTACATACACCTATTTTTTTATTATTTAAAGAAAAGAAAGAAATATACAAACATTCAGTCATCACAGCTCAAAAAAATTGTAAAGAAAAAAAATTGCGACTTATATAATATGAGACCAGGTAACAGAAGTATTAATTACAATATAAATGGATCCGAAGTGAACAAAATAAATAATAAAAAATAAATTGGACAGATTTACAAATCTTGTTAATTATATTGACAACAGATGTTCTTAATTAAATAGACTGGAGTATACATCAGATATAATTAACTATAGCTTTCTTATTTAATACTGACTTAAGAGACTCAAACTTTATGTCAGTTTCAATTTGGAATAGTTTAAAACATGGTCTTGAATTTGAAAATTTTGATTTATGAAAATGAAACTTCCCTAATGAAATAAAAAGATTAACAATATTACGTACAGTTCTATCTTTACATTCAAAATATGTAATAATGACACCTACAGTGAGGGCTGCACCATCCCTTTAGCGTTTATAGGTGTAATTCATAAAGTGTCCTGTAGGTGGCAGCCCGACGCTCTAATCATCCAGCTGCTCGGAAACGCAGAAGAAAAAAAATTCGTTTGGTGTGTGACGTAATCTCTTCCCAATATCCTCCATCTTTCACTGCCGCATGTCTGTGTGGATATCTGACCAGGTCTGTGATGATACACGTTAATTAGTGTGTAATGTGCGGTGCGTGTGCGGTGCGTGGTCGCTGGCGTGTGGTCGGAGCAGAGCTGTCGGACCGAGCCGAGCCGTGACACGCTGTGTTCAGTCTTGTGTTCAGTCATGTAGGCCTTTATGTTGTGTTGTCATCTTTGCAGCTGCTAACAACACACAGACACAGACACACTCAGCAAACTGACAAGTCTGACTTATTATTGCATTAGCGTGGTACAGCGTTTATGTCTCTTTAACGTCTTGGTTTGTTGAGTTGTTGAGTTGATAAAACGGTTGTTTTTTTTCTGTTTTCTGAATTTCACTGTGTTATGGAGAACCTGGACTCTCAGCTCATGTTGTTGCAGTACCTAATGTTGCAGCTCACAGTCGACAGGGACAGCAGCAACATGCTAGTTGTTTAGCTGCATGCATAACATTTTCAACATTGTCTTCAATTTTCTCATTTTATAGGTGACAACATGAATCAAGAAAAACTAGCAAAACTTCAAGCTCAGGTCCGGATAGGAGGAAAGGTAAGTGTGTGTGTGTGTGTGTGTGTGTGTGTGTGTGTGTGTGTGTGTGTGTGTGTGTGTGTGTGTGTGTGTGTGTGTGTGTGTGTGTGTGCTATTCTTTTCTTTATGTCAAATTAACTATGCTAAACCAAAACCTACAATACATTTTATCATAAAAAGTGGGGTTTGTAATTTTACTTTTTACGTTTTTATTTGCAAGTTTTAGAGTGAGTATTTGTTGTATTTGGTATGTTAGGATGGTGTCATAATACATTTTCAATGTGGCAAACTAAATACAGAGTGTCCGAGAATGTGCTCCACTTTCAGATTAGAGCTAAAATGCAAATGTATTAAAACAATGATACTATTTAAATATTACATATTTGAGTCTTGATATTTGTGTCTTTCAAATTATTTAGAGCGAAGACACTACTAGTCGATTAACTGATCGAAGAAAAATGTGAAGATTTGCTGTTTTTCTTGGTTTCTTCTCTTTGGGTTGGGTATTTGGGTTGGACTGACGTTTGGACAAAAGAAACAATTTTGAAGTTGACACATTGAGCTGTGGGAAATGGTTATGGCCTTGTTTTTACTGTTAACTCTGACATTTATTCAAATAAATAGGAGATGAATTGATGATATAATTATATTATAGTGTCTCAGTATGGTCCTTACACCCCCCCCCCTCCAGATGATTACAGCTAACTCTTATTTATTAAAATATAATATTACATTGAGTCATTACACAGCAGTGTAACACAAAATAGTGTGTTGACCTAAACAAGAGATGTCAAATTGAAAAATATCAGCCAATATTAGCTTGTTGCCGATATATTGTTATCAGTGCATATGCCGGCAATAAAAAGAAGAAGAATAGACAAGAAATTGTTACAAAAGTGCTAAAGATATATTTAAGCTAGTTTAGAAACAGTGATATCCTCAAATAGTTTGTCCACCAGAGACCATTAAAACACTTTCAAGGGATCTTCATTAACTTGTTTTATATTGTCATTATACATTTTAGTAAAATCTGCAGATTTATCAATATCAAGATTTTTTTAACTCAAATATCTAAGTATATTCAATATCAGCCTGAACAATCTGTCCGGCAATAGACTGCTTCAGATTTTGAACAGAATCACATTTTAAATTCTTGTTTGATTCGTACGTGTATTGAATTGAGAGCCTAGTATGAAATACTATAAAACAACAACAAAGGCTTTGTTTCCCCTATTTCTTTTCTCCTAATGCTGTCACTCTTGTCAGTCACAGTGGCTGTAATGTAAGACTCGTATGTCCTCTTTCGGTTTAAGGGATCTGCGCGCAGGAAGAAGAAGGTGGTGCACAGAACTGCAACAGCTGATGACAAAAAGCTTCAGAGTTCACTTAAGAAGTTGGCTGTCAACAATATCGCAGGGATTGAGGAGGTAAATTGGTATGGATCTTACCTTTTACTTTAATGTGATGCAGTGTAGACCAGACTGCTTTCCGGTTTACTGAATTTATTCAGCATAGAGTAACTGCTCAGATCATGGCGACACCGGAGCGTTTAGCCTTAACTGTAAAAACCGCGTGGTCTTCTCTTCTCAGGTGAACATGATCAAGGATGACGGGACTGTTATCCACTTCAACAACCCCAAAGTTCAGGCCTCTCTGTCCGCCAACACCTTCGCCATCACGGGCCACGCTGAGACCAAGCAGCTGACAGAGATGCTTCCCGGCATCCTTAGTCAGCTGGGAGCAGACAGCCTCAGCAGCCTGCGCAAACTGGCAGAACAGTTCCCTCGGCAAGGTGGGTGTGCCAGGACCTCTTACCCCGATTTCTTTTCAATGGGCACATCTGTGCTGCCACACACGATAGCGCACCGGGAGCGCCTCAGAAGCAGAGCGTCTGGCAGATTTTATTGTCTTCTCTACAAGTACTTGAAAGAACAATTACATGTTTATTACCTTCCACTCTAAGCACCCCTGAAATTAAATTCCGTGCCTTCTCTTTTCTGGCGTTTTCCTTTTATAAAAAGGATTTGTGAGGTCTATTATGTTTTTCCTCCTACGAAATTAATCTTTTGTCATCCATGGTGTTGTAGAGGAGACATATATGATTTTGGGGGGTGTCTTTTGGTAAATTGACTGGATGCTCTCGCCATCCCACTTCCTCCTTGAACGACTCGGGTGAAAATTGACCTGGCGCCTATCTTTAGCGAAGCAGAGACGCGTGCAAGTCCAAAGTGCAAGTCCACGTGATGGAATAATTTGGTCTGAAGCCATTTATGTATAGAAAATCTAATGCAAGTCAAGATCAACTCTCAAGGAGAAGGTACAGTGGCTTGAATAAGTTTACACACCCATGCAAAAGTAGATTTTAAAAAGAGGAATAAAAAAATTTATCTTAATGCCTTAATTCAACCTTTTAAGGACATCAGTTTTCTTTGTGAAAGAATAATGTATTATTATTATAATAATGTAAATAAATGTTCTTCCTTAAAATACAGGGGGCATAAGTATACACACCCCTATGTTAAATTCCCATAGAGGCAGGCAGATTTCTATTTTTAAAGACCAGTTATTTCATGGATTCAGGATACTATGCATCCTGATAAAGTTCCCTTGGCCTTTGGAATTAAAATAACCCCATATCATCACATACCCTTCACCATACATAGAGATAGGCATGGTGTTGTTTCAGTTAGCTTAATAGCTGGTTTGATTTGCATTGAGAGATGATTTTATGGAAAGTATCCCATGCCAATCTCTATGTATGGTGAAGGGTATGTGATGATGTGGCGTTATTTTAATTCCAAAGGCCAAGGGAACTTTATCAGGATGTATAGTATCCTGGATCCATGAAAACAAAAATCTGCCTGCCTCTATGGGAATTTAACATAGGGGTGTGTATACTTATGACCCCTGTATTTTAAGGAAGAACATTTATTTATGTACAATACATTATTCATTCACAAAGAAAATTTTAAAAGGTTGGATTTTCCTCATTTTTTTTTTTTTTAATTAAGCCATTTTTTTTATTCCTCTTTTTAATCAACTTCAGCAGGGGTGTGTAAACTCATCCAAGCTACTGTAGGTGCAGGTGTAGCTTTGTGGACAGGCTAAGGACTGATAGAAAGGTGTAGTAACCAGCCACGGGCCAGTTGGCTCAGATAACATTGAAATCCCTCCTCTGTTGCTCTTTTGCTCTACTTAAAGTTTCTCCCTTTTCCATTATTAAAGTTTTTATTCCAGCCACAAGCCCATTCATTCCTTTTGAAGATATAAAGTAAATGTTAAAAAAAAACGGTCACAATTATATAGTTTCTTCTTTTAAGGGCAAAACAATATCATCAGGACACTAGTTTTTTTAGCGAACTTGACTCAAAAAGGAGTAAGTAGTGTATTTGTTGGGGACTGTTTTCAGCGGTGGATAACATTCAGTGTTCCAATGACTATTTACAGCATCAGGACTAAAACAAAAAAACTAAAAAACTACAGGTCCCATGTTCATGATAACAAGGCAACATGTCCCCCAGTGTTAAGGTGTGGCTCTAACAACGGAGGTCTAGTGCACAGAGGAAACTGATACATCAGGCTTTGGTCTCACCGAAAATGTTTGCTAGTGGGAGGAATGCATTTTGTCTCGATCTTTTTGTGGAATTTTGACAATAAGAAAAATATAAAATATCTCCAGACTTATTCTTATAGAACATGTGGTTACAATCATTCAATAGCCAAAGCTATTAGTTATAATATGTTTTTTTTTAATCTGTACATTTCATCTCAGCTCTCGACAGCAAGGCTCCAAAGGCAGAGGACATTGAGGAAGAGGATGATGATGTTCCAGGTATGCACCATTTTAAATGTATAAAAGTCAGATCGTGTCTACATGTATTGAAACTAATTCTCATAATGCTAAGTCTATTATTTAAATGATTAAGAAAGATGCACTCTGTAAAATTAGAATATTTTCTACTGCAATCCTTATAAATAATTCAGCTGAGTGCATTCAATATCATTTGGAAAATAGGGTAAAACGTCTATCATGCAAAGCAGTTTTCATTGAGTGCAACACATCACATTGTGTTGTTGTTTTGCAGATCTGGTGGAGAACTTCGATGAAGCGTCAAAGAACGAGGCAAACTGACGCACATGAAGCCCATGTGCACACAGGCTGGACTGCAATGAAGCGAGAAACCTTCTCCTGTGTTTTTAAGTCTAGTCATCCAGACATATCAGACGCTATCCCCACAAACCAGAGACTTTTCTATTTTACAATGGCCCACGGATGTCCGAGTCAGACTGGCTTGTGCACTTGAAAAAATAAATAGAAATACTCCCTACTGGAAAATTGGTTAAAGCCCTTCACCACATTGTCAGTCATGGTCAGGATTACTGTGGTCATTAAAGCTAGTCTTAAGACTTTTTTGTTTATGAAACAAAATAAAGGTGATTAACATTTTTTAGATGGTGCTGTGGTCATTGACACTGTTGTGTTACTATTGATGGTTGTCATCCAAAGTGAAGATTTTACTGTGCAGTTTTGCATGGAAATGATCTACTAAATAAAAAAAACCTACAGTATTACAGGATGTGCATGCAGCCACTGTTTTTAATATCTGGCATCATAGCTGTTGTCTTGGCCTGGATACTGTCCTGCGGGCTGTGTAGAAAGCAAACTGGGGAGGGACATTTCTGCACACCTCTTGAGTTTCTTCAAAGAGCTGCAGAGAGGCACAGGGGAGGAGGGAGATTACAGAGAGGAGGGTAGAGAGGCGAAGTCATCCCATCCTCTGCTTGTGAACACTGCTGCTTGAGTCCGTGTTCCTCGGCTCTCACATGTTAACAGGATAAAATGCTGAAGTTCTTCTCTGCGCGGGATGACGAGAATGAAAGCCTTTTGGGAGCGATAACTGAGGGTAAGCATTGTGTTGACAGTAACGGGGTTGAGATGCTTTACTTCCCGTCTATTGCTTAATTGTGCGTTACAGGATGGTGATACTGCGCGTCTGTTTGTCACAGAGAATCGCTGATCCAGCATTTGGCCGCGCGCATAGTCCGCATCATCTGTGTGTGCTGCGCACATTCCCGTGTACCGCTGCGTAGATACACGCGCTGTCCGCAGACTCCCCAGTGAACATCACCTCAGTCAAGTGTCCTGCTCGGTCTGATGTAACGGAGTGCGGGGGTGAGTGTCGCATTGCCGCCGGCTCCGGTGCCTGCGAGCGGATTAAACATTAGCACGTGTGTTGAATGCGTCGCTGTCCCGTTCAAGTGATCGCTCCAGTCAGCTCCAGTCAGCCGGGTCGGTGTCGCCCTCCGCCGTGTCGGGGAATCTACACTCTGGAGCCCGCAGCAGGAGCGACACGGCCCGCCTTTCTTTCTGTGTTTTTTTTTGTAGTGAAGGAGCTGCAATGCAGGATAGCCTGGAAAATTAGAAAATGTCTTTAACATCAAATATAAATCACAAGAGCCAATAATACCCGGATGCAGGCTTGTGTGTGATTTCTAGTGCCTGAAGTCCTGCCTGAGTCATGATAACTATTCATGAATCACTGGGTGTTACAGCTCAATGAAACACCAGCTATGAACACATTAACTCTCGTTAGTGCTACAACAGTAATGGCTATTACGTAACTGCCATATGAGAGAAGGGTGCTAAAACAGTAATTGGCTTTAATCCCAGAAGGCATTGTCTTTATGTAGAATCACACATTGAGGTTATGAATGCAGTCGTTCATAATCAAATATTGCTCATTAGGCTATGTCTACAATGAAACAGTTCTTTACTGTACAGTCAGCTCAGTTGAATATGAGTAGGTGATGATCAGTGGGAAACTAAACTGGAATGTGCAAACCATTTATTACCATAAGAATTTACTAATTTGTCTTTACCACCAAAGGCACGTGACAGATGGGCCAATACACAGAAACAGTCAAGGTTTAGTGTGAACACCTGCAAGCCAACAGAAAGAGCATCTGTAAATCCTCATGGTAACAGATGCTATAGGCTAGAGAGCCAATCAAACACAGCGCCACTATTGAACTGTTGGTTCTCTGGGGAGCCAGCAGCTACGTGGTAGCCTATCACCAATTGCTTATACAGGTACGATTGGTTTTACATGAATATTTAGTCCTCAAGGAACCTCATCTTCTTTTTTTCAACCATGTGGTCTTTTCTGTGAGCTCAAACACGCCTCTCAGGGGCAACTGAGTGCTAATGCTGCCATCAGTGATGACTGACAGCAGTTAGGTGTGTTCGAGGTGATGAAACAGATTATTATCACATGCTTTTAAATGGCCACTTAGCATATGTGAACATTTCCACCTAATGAGTCATTACCAATGTGCATACATGCATGGTGTGTGTTTGATAGAAAGAGTGATAGAGACATTAAGGGATGATGTTATCACCTTGTTCCCGCTCGAAACAGATGAAGGAGACAATCCGTCTCTTCAGGACACCAAGCACCACTGGCTGAACAGACCCTGCCTGCTGGTGCTCAAAGATGGGGATGTGTCCAAACCAGGATTGGGTTGCGGCCAAATCAGGCCAGAATCTCCATCTAAGACCTCTTCAGACGCATCAGTCAGAAGCAGCTTCGGGCCATGTGAGCAGAAACCATCTGAACATCCTGCCAAAACTGCTTCCCCCTCCCAGCTGGAGGAAGGCAGCTGCACTGTGACCGCCATCTCCACATGGGATAAGAGTTGTTTCGGGGAGTCTTCCAGCCCCTTGGTGCTGAGCCCTGCCGAGGCTGCGTGGCCAGAGGAGGAGGATGAAGAGGTGCCAGAGGAGAAGAAGAAGATGCCCCATGCTCTCCTATCAAAGGAGGACTCTGTGGTTGAGGAGAAGGAACTGGAGGAGAGCAGGCTGGAGCAGCAAGAGCAGTCCTGCAGCTCAGAGGCGACAGATGAGGAGACACATGGCCAGTTAAAGATGGTCAGATCTAATGGAGAAGACGAAATGGACAGCAAGGCCCAGGCAGCCAGTGGGGAGGGAGCGATGGGGGACTGTGCAGCTTCGCCTCTGGGTCCCGACAATGAATCCCAGCTGAGCCCTGTTGGGATTCTATCCAAGGATCGAGGCACTGTCCTCGGAGAAGTAGCTCCAGTGTGGGTTCCTGATGCTCAGGCACAGGTCTGCATGAAGTGTGGGGTCAAGTTTACATTTACCAAGAGGAGGCATCACTGCCGTGCTTGTGGAAAGGTGAGGAAAAATGGAAAAATGCCGCATTTTCTAATTAAATTGGATTAGACGTTCTTGAGTGACTCGTTGACGTGTTGGATGTGTGTCTGTCCTTATGCTGTGTGTGCATGTGCATGTGTGTATTGTCAGGTTTTTTGTGCACTCTGCTCCAATCTGAAGTTTAGACTCACACATCTGGATGGCAAGGAGGGCCGAGTTTGTGTTTCCTGTCATTCAACCCTCCTCAAAAGTGAGCACAGACATACTTTTTTTTTGGTAAGTTCACAGTTTTCTTTAATGAAAATTTGCAGAAGTAATTCCTACATCCTCTCTTCAGGGACTCCTCCGAGGGGAAAAAGGAGGGTGTGGTTTGCAGAGGACATGCTCCCCAATAAGCAGTCAGAGTCTGCTCCAACCACACCAGTCAGAGGGTTCTCACCGCTGATTAGACGGGCCCTGAACGGGCGGGTTAGAAGTCCTGTGGGTTCACCACAGATCAGGAGAGCCTTGCGCCCACATGGGACCAATATCAATGTAGGATCATCGAAAATATAACACAGAAAATATTTGTTCTATAATTAGTCGGATAGTTTGTGCAACAAAGATTTGAGATTGAAACTCAAGATTTGACAAAAAGTGGGCTTATTCCTCTGCCCAACCTCTTCCTCCAGGAGGCCTGTGGTCCTTATGGCTGGGGCACCACAGCTTTAGTGAGCAGCTCAGCCAACCTCATCCCCCTGGATGGCCTGCCACCCATCCTCACCTCCACAGGAGTCAAAGGAGGTAAGACAGCTTCCATCCAATTAAAGGGTGAGAAGCAAAATTACTTTTTTTCTTAATAGCGCACATGTTGGTATTTTCCTTTCCTTGAAATGTGCTTAGCCCGTTTCTTGGTGTCCTAATGTCTTGCATGGTGCAAAGATAAGAGGAGAGGCACACAAAGCAGGCTGTTTGCAAATCAGGCAGCAAAAGAGGTTAAAGTTTGGTCTCCGATGTTGAGCACTTGACAATGTAGTGATGACAAAAGGCAGAGCAAAATATACTGACACTAGCAATTAAAGAGAAATGCTGGATATTCTCAAATTAACTTATTCTTAAATGAATTTTAAGCTTGTCTGTTCTGAACAAAAGATTAAGTAGCAATTAGTGTAGTTATATTTTGATTATTCCCACTTAAAAGTCACAACTGCTCCCTGTAGTGTTGTTACTGTAATTGATAATGTGGACCCTAGCTTGCCTGGTTAAACAGGTGCGATTTAAAAATAATTACATTAATAAAAGCTGGCTGTCCTTGCATTTTTATTAGGGCCTGGCTTAGACATTGGTTGTTAAACCTTACACAGCTATGAGTTCCTTTTTAAACGTGTATCTTGAAGTCATGAAGTCATTGCTTTCCTTAGCTTACTTAATGGATAACAGTACAATGTCATAAAAATACTTTTCTGTGCAGTCGTAGAAGATACTACAGTCTAACTACTATATGTTTTCCTCCATTAGATTACACTGTGGAGGAGCAGCCTTCTGAGATGCTGCTCATTCAGGAGTTGGAGAGTGGCAGGCCCAAGCCCCTGGTGTTTGTCCTCAATGCCAACCTACTTGCTATGGTCAAGCTGGTCAACTGTACGTATCTTTTTTCTTTTCATTATGCATGTTTAAGTGCATAGAAATCAATACAATGGCAACATATTGTACACAATCAAGTATAGTGCTGCTGTAATACTACAAGTAAATTATAATTATTATTAATGATTACAAAAAGGATGACTAGCTGTATTTCAGTAAAAAAGAACAACATTGCTTTAAGACTCCTTATGTTGTGCCGTGTGTGACAGATGTTAACAGGAAGTGCTGGTGTGTGACGACAAAGGGAATGCATGCTGTGGGCCAGGTGGAGGTGGTGGTGCTGCTGCAGTGCCTTCCTGAAGAGAAAAGCTTCCCCAAAGACATTTTCAGCCACTTCATCCAGCTGTACAGGGACACCCTCACAGGTCAGAGACACACACACACACACACACACACACACACACACACACACACACACACACACACACACACACACAGATAGTATAGTAAAGTCGATATGTGTTTTGTAGAATTTTAAATTAATCCACCTCACCTCCAACTGCCTACCATGCATTGACTCTCATCTCCCCTTTTCCCTGTGTGTTTCTACAGGGAAGGTTGTGAAACACCTGTCGCTGTCCTTGTTTGGCAGTAGTTTCCTAGGCAGCGAGGAGCATGCGGGCTTCCTGTACATACGCTCCACTCTCCAGTCCCTTCAAGGTCTACCTCTGCCAAACCAGCCCTACCTCTTTGGCCTGCTGGTCCACAGAGCAGAGGTGACCTGGGCCAAAGCCTTTCCTTTGCGTCTCATGCTGCGATTGGGGGCCGAATACAGATGTAAGCCAGGTCCTGGTATTAAATACCGCTTTGATAATGCTAGAGGTTTCCTCTTCAGTTACCCACTTTCTTTTTATGTTCCAGTTTACCCGTGTCCTCTGTACAGTGTGCGCTTAAGGAAGCCCTTGTTTGGGGAAATTGGCCACACCATAATGAGACTGTTAGTTGTGAGTATGACGTTTTGTAACCACGTCTGTTTGGTGTTGTTAAAAATAACAAACACATTTCCCACCCTTAATAGTTAATTTTGGTGTTGTCTCTTTGACCAAACTTCCCATAACTGATGTTGAGCTGTTCCTCCCATCCTGTTCCAGGACTTTAGGAATTACCGTTACAGCCTACCAATGGTGCCAGGGCTCACTGTGGATCTAGAAGCTCAGAGGACCTGCATAAAGATACCGACCACTGGGTATAATGAGGTAAGACTAAGCTTTTATATGCATCACAGAGTTTATAATAATGGTTATGCTTTTTATCAACAATGATTCTTCCCTCTCATTAGCTAATGAAGGCTTTGAATAAATCCAATGAGCATGTGCTTGCCATTGGGGCGTGCTTCAATGAAACTGCAGACTCCCACCTCATCTGTGTGCAAGGAGACGATGGCCAGTACCAGACCCAAGCCATCAGCATCCACAATCAGCCACGCAAAGGTGGGCCATAACAGCATACTGTGAGCAACATCAAGACTTCCGAGTCTAGACTTAATGTAACACGAGCGTGTAGTAGTAAGGGACATTCATTGCAATCAGAAATGTGAATTGCCACAAGGGGGGGACTATAAGGGCTCAAGGGGCCCACAGGACCAAAGAGGTTCACCTTCCTTTTTCTAACACTAGATGGCACTACATGATCATTTTTCCTTGTCACTATAAAGACTCAATATAACAGGATTGAAGCCACAAAGTGTGTCTTTAATTATGCTTTCTTGCTTTTATTGCAGTCACTGGATCATGCTTTTTCATATTCAGCAGTGCACTCAAAGCATCTGCAGGATACCTTGCTAAGTCCAGCATCGTAGAAGGTAGGATGTCCTCTCAAGGTTCACCTTGACTATTTCCTTCCCTGCAGGAAATTCATTGTTGACATAATTTGTTTACTCAGTAGTGCATGTTAACAGCCCTGCTTTAAAACTGGTTGATTCAGAATGTCTTGATCTTTGTATGTGTGTGTCTGTGTACATTTTAACAGCCTGTTTGTCTAGGCATGTGTAGGCTACATGGTGATGCATGTGAGTGTGTGTGTCTGTTTGTGTGCGTGTTTTTTCTGTATCGCTGTCACCTCTCCCCAGATGGGCTGATGGTGCAGATCACCGTGGAAACCATGGCGGAGCTCCGCAGGTCGCTACGGGAGATGAAAGACTACACTGTCACCTGTGGACGACTTGACCAATCAGATAGCCAGGAACTTGTTTGTGTACAGTGGGTGGAGGAGAAATGCGCTGTGAATAAAGGGTGAGTGTGTCCCTGTTTGATGTTCATGTGGCAGAATGAAGCTCTGGAGCTCAAAGACAACAATATAATAATAACATATGCATATCAATTTCTGATCTACTGTATGTTGTAAATGACTGGTACCTGTAACGTAACGTTTGTATCCTCCAGAGTTATTAGCCCCATTGATGGGAAATCCATGGAGTCCATCAGCAGTACGAAGATGTTTCAGAAGTCAGAATACAAAGAAAATGGGAAGATTATCCGCTGGACAGAAGTACATTTGATGATCTGCTTCAAATATCAACATTAGTCCGTCTGAAACGGTCTTCTCCTCCCATCACATCTCTGTGTATGTGTTGTGCAGGTGTTCTTCCTGCAGAGGAGTGATCATCCCAAAGGAGGAGCGAGTGACTCTGCTGAACACGACCGGTTAACAGAGCGGATCGCCCGGGCTTTTTGCTTGGCACTGTGTCCACACCTCAAGCTGTTGAAAGAGGACGGGATGGCCAAACTGGGGCTGCGTGTCGCTTTTCAGTCTCAAGAGGTCAGAAAAGATGTTTGGTATTTAGTGTCACTGAGCTGAGTCTACTGTTGTAGTCAAGACCACTTAAACCATAGACCAAGTCATGACCAAGACCAGAGTGTATCGAGACTGAGACCAAGAAAGGGTGAAAGTGAGTCAAGACCAGACCAGTTCGAGTCTGCATGACACACTTACAATAAAACATGGAACATGCAAACAATAAGCACTCCTCTAATTGATCTGAAAGGTCCACATTCCCACCCACAGAAAACACATTTTATTTATTCACCTTGTTTAGGGCGTATAATTGCAAAATGTATTTGGGTAAGAGGAAAAGATTTCTGGTTTATTTTTTTGTCTTTTTTTTTTAAACCAGTACTCATCTATCAATTCTTCATTTAGCAGAGATATTTCTATGCTACAGAATATGTACCACTCTGCTAACACTTTGAAGATGGATTCCCTAAAGTTGCAGATGCGCTCTCACATGGCCAACAGTAAATTAATTTACCATGTAAAATACGACTCACGGCTGCATAGATAGATCTGTTGGTAGAGCGGGCGTCCATGTATAGAAGTTAATCCTCAACACAGCGAGCCCGGGTTCGACTCCGACCTGCCCCTTGCTGCGTGTAATTCCCCCCTCTCATTTCTTCAGCTGTCTATATATATATGTGTGTGTGTGTGTGTGTGTGTGTAAAGTTTTTAACAACCTCCTGTTGGTTTGTTTTGTAATTGCAGGTGGGATTTGTGGCTGGGAGCAATGGGCAGCCCCTCCCAGCTCAGTACCTAAACGCCCTGGATAGCGTGCTGATCCCCGTCATCCACAGCAGGGGGCGCAAGAGAGGCGACAAGCCTATGGTGATGGAGCTTATCTTTTACATCCTGGAGAACATCACATAGAAGGGGCGCGCGCACACACACACTTCATCTTTTTAACCCTGACCACAACTCTGTCTTTGGCACTTCTCATCAGTGCTGCTATCAGTTTTAGGGCAATAAAAGCATTCAAAGGGCGAACCAGGCCACATCCAAAGTCTGCATCCATCTCATCCACTCACGCGTAGAGAGAAGTGGTCTGACTGTTAGTGGTTTTCTGATCTCACCCTGCCCTGCAGCAGACAATCTGGGTATGCATGAAACCTAGGATGGACTATCAGATCACTGTACACTGTACAGCAGCAGCAACTTCATAGCTTGATATCATTTACGTCCCAATGTTCAATATGAATTCCCGTATGGAGAATACCTTTAAAAGTGGGAGATGGACTCAGCCCCATGACCTTAAAGCAAAGAGAAAAAGAGAATGACTTGAACAGTATGTAGTATATATGTAGCAATTTGATGCACACTGAATGAATGCCTAAATAATGTTTTCTTACTGGATGTATTTTAATGGATTGCTATTGAAATGTAAGGTCAGCTTGGAATTAAACTTGCAACAACAACCGAGGTACTGCCTGTTCATCCATGAACCGTCTACTTAACACATTTACTTTTTAGAGGGAATTATTGTAGTTTTGTTCCAAACACTACATAATTCCAATAGCTATGACAAAAAAAAAAAAAAGTTTCAGATTTTACACACAAAATATCCACTCAGTGACTTTATTAGTTACACCTGTAAAATCAAATGCAATTCAACACAACAGCTTGATTGTAAAGATAATAATGTTGAGTTTTGATTGGCACTATCATAGAGGTATACATTAAACTGTTTTAGTTTCTAATATTTTGCCCGACTCATTTACAAACATGAGGGGGTTAGAATGTAAGAAACACCTTTCAATATATAATAGATATAATATAATGAATACAATCATTTCTTAGCCTCAAGATAAGTTTCATATAGCAACTTTAAAGGAGGGTTAATTTACAGGTGTGACATGGTATTTTGCAATAAAGAAAAACAAAGCAGTTTACCACGGTTGTGTATACTGGATCAGTGGTTTACTGATTGCATCCATTTGCAGGCTGAATGGATGTAAAAACATTTTCTGAGTGCTAATATGACCGTATTTCTGACCGCGATGAACCAGCTGAAGGTTGAGTTGGGTGGGTGTAGATCCGGTTTACAGGATGCTTTCGCTCTGCCTTTTATGATGAATGATGAATTTAAACAAAGCAGAATGGGGCTCTTGTTTACCTCCTACTTGTTCCACATACTTGGGATGGCCAAGACAAGAGGCTCGAGCAGGCAACGCAAATGCTTTTCTTCTTTGTTGCAACACAGCACAATGTCAGAGTTTTCCCCCAAAGCCCCGACAACTATAATCTGAAAAACTTTTCAGCAAGTTACGCATAAAGTTAGCGCCTACTCTGCAAGTGGAAATACTGACACATAATATGTATTAGAGAATTTTAAATTGAATTTATTGGCATTTAATTTTTATTTAAATACACAATAACAAAATTTAGAAAGTCTAAAGCATACTAATACAATTAGTTTTTTTTTTCTGTAAAATTATTTACAAAAAGTACTTTCAAGTTTGATAAAACTGTACAGTCATCTATCCACAGGGTGCTCAGGATGATGTGGGGGTCAGATAAGTAGTGAAGGCAAGTAGGGTGTAAGGCCACCCATGTGATACTGAACTAGAGGTTGCTGCAAAATCAGTGAAGATAACATTTAAGTGAAAACATCTTCTCTTCATACATTTTGTTCCATAACTGGTTTACCAGCTCCAAAAAACAAACAAACCAAATGGGGGACCCTAGCTGTGGAAATCATTGACCACATCATCTCCCCATACGTTGCACATGAACCCAAAAACAGGAAAAGAAACAGCCAAAACTATCTTTGGAATCCGTAGTTTTAACAGGTTCACTGGGTCATACTTCTTGGGTGTTTCCTTCCAGGGGTCCTAGGCCTTCTTCATCTTGCTCACGTGAGTGCTGCCATTCTCGTGGGGAGCAGAGCTGTTGCTGGCTCCGTTGCTGGTTCTGTGGTTAATGCCATTCTCGTGGTATTTGCCGTTGTTGTGGACAGCTGTGCCGTTCTTACACTGCTTTACGTCTTGTTTTGGCAAGCGCTTACCCTTCACGTAAGCTTGGATCCAGAAGTTGGAGAAGAGCACAAAGAAGAAGGTTCCATACATCCAGATGAGGTGGAGCACCATTGGGAACTGATAGTCACAACTGTCCATGAAGTAATACTGGGTAGCGTGAAGAGATACCAGGACAAACTGGGTCTGTTGGGAAGAAATCAGGAGTCAGCCGAGCACTTTCCATAAATAAATGTGGGGGAATTTGTCTTGGTGCCTTTGGAGCAGAGACATTAACTTGTCATTTCAAAAACATGCCAACAGAACATGCATTCATGCTACTTCATGCTGTCCTGAAGCTGATCGCTGAAGTCTACAAGTAGCACAATTGAAATGAAAAATGAATTATTTAATAAACAACACAGAAAACTGCATAGAATAGGGTGTTTGTACCAGTTGAATGGCAGTCATGTATTTCTTCCACCACAAAAACTTCTGGAAGCGTGGTCCAGCAGCAGCAAGGCCGTAGTAGAAATACATGATAACGTGGACGGAGGAATTCACCATGGCATGAAAAGATCCCATTCCACCTGGGGTAATAATCACAAACAGGATTAGGCCGGCTCAGAGTAAAACTTCTATGGCCTCTACATTCCCAGTTTATCTTGCAAGGTCAGAAACTCTTGGTTAATCATTTTCGTATGACTAAACAGATCTTAGTACTTTACAGGTAGCCTGCACAAGCTTCTTTAACGAGACAAGCAGAAACTAAATCAGTGTTGCCGATTGTACAGGTCAACAAGATTGGTTTGCAGGTTGACGTAACAATGCTACAACCTGCTGATGCTCCTCCATTAATGTTTGAAAAAAAAAAAAATCAAGATTTTGTTAATGTGTACTCACCAGGAGCGTAGGCAACTCCCCACCACCAGGTCCAGGGCATAAAGGAGTGGTGGAAGATGTGCAGGAAGGTGACCTGGCCGTGCTTCTTCCTCAAAACGAAGAACATCTGACCGAAAGAGGTTATTGATTAGTTACAGCCTGGCTGTTGTGACCGAAACTGCTTATCAAGGCGGTCAAGTAAAAGACTGAACGTACTGTGTCAATGAGCTCAATAATCTTGGAGAACCAGAACAGCCAGGCCACGCGGACCATCTGGTGAGGAGAACAAATACTTTGTAAAATAGTAATTTCACTTGACATTAAGTGAGGAATTGCAGTTAGAGGGGACTTACTCGAAGTGCTTGAGGACTGTCAGACGTATCAACTGCGTCACATCGCCAGGTATATGTTGTGGCCCAACCAGACATCAGGAACTAAAAAAATAACATCTTATTTACTTGGTTTGTAGTCATAAGTACAAAGTACGAACAAAAAAGTGATCCTTACGGATATAAATTACACAAAAACTATACAAATGTAGCCATGTCAACACATGAAATGTTTAAAATGTGTAGAAAGTAACTTAATTACAAGTCTTTAAATGTTGGAGACGTAAAGTAGCAGTGTCTTACTTCATAGACAATGAATATTGACAGTGCCACTAGCGTGAAGTTGTAGACTATCATGGCTTCCTTTAGCTGGAAGGGCTTTCGATTGGCCATTATGCGAGGTCCAAGGTACATTACAAAGAATAGGTAACACAGCAATATTGAGGACATGGGAATAGGATTCTGCATCAGTGGATATTCCTTCAGCCGTGGATCTAAGACAAAAAAAACTTCATTAGACAAAAATAAAGAGTGATTTTCTGTATTTAGTCAGGTAAATCACCTACCAATTCCCGCCAAGAGGTAGTCGTAGATATCCATGGCATGTGAGCCCATCGCCTGAATCTCTCGAAGCATGTTTGCCGTCTTGAATTGTTGTGACCCAATTATCTGCAAAAATAAATAAATAAATAAATAAATAAATAAATAAATGGGCTGTATTTATACAGCGCTTTTCTAGTCTTAACGGCTACTCAAAGCGCTTTTACATAGTACAGGACACACACACACACACACAGCGCAGGATGCTTCGACATGGGACAGCAGGGATTGAACCACCAACCTTCCAACTGGAAGGCAACTGCTCTACCACTGAGCCACAGCCGCCCGAAAACCAATAAGCACATTGTTACAGTTTGTCAAAGCCAAAACAAAGCAGCGATCCTTCCACCACTCCCTTGGCAGCAATTCAAATAGTGAGAAGAAAACATCATTCATTTTTCAAAAGGTCCAAATAAAGGATGCACATCTCTGACGTCTTTTTGGATGCTTAACAGTGGGTCAAATGTACCATTATCCTTCCCCATCTGTTTGAAACCATACGGCTTAAAAAGTGGTTCACTTTTCCTAGATGTTAACATTTCTAGAGACATCAAAACAATAAAATTCAACAGTATTCTTCTTCAAGCATCGATTACAAAAAAAAAAAAAAAAAAAAAACAACGTTGAAAAAGAAATCTTGTCTTATTCATTGCTTGGGTCTTCCTGGTGATCACCTGTGACCAATAAATGCCTTCAAGGAGAAGCATTTTAAGACATGTCCTGATTCAGTGGGACTGAAATGCAATTACCGGGACAGAGCAGCTCATATCTGACCAGATACACACTCCCAACAATAAATACCAGGATGCTTTGCTCCAACCACTCGTGAGACATGGCCTGATATCAGAGAGGAGGTGCTACAGGGAACTGGGAGGGCGTCCCTCACTCTACTGCTGTGTGTGTGTGTGTGTGTGTGTAGGAGTCAAGCTAAACTGCTCTCCTCAAATGAACAAACTGGAAGCAAAAAAAAAAATTGAAAGTTACAGATGATTTAAACTTAAATCCCAATCTACAGAACCCTGACATTGATATCCAATATCCTTAAAACCACAATTACTGCTTCTTGTTATGTAGCAACCACATTTATTGGGGAACTGCCACTGCAAACTGAACCTATATCAGTTAGTCTACACACAAGTACACATGAATGTTGCCATGGTTTTCCGACCTGCATACTTTTATGCTCACAAAGGCTTATCATTTCAAGTGTAAACTGTAAAGCGTGTTCACAAAGTAGAGGACATACAGGGCGCGGCCTCCTCTCACAATGCTATTGTTACACAGTCTACAATGTTCTGAGTTTTCGCTGCCCAAGGCCTTAAAGAACAGCCCGCCTTAAGCCAATATAATTAGCAGCTCACGATTTCATGCTGAGGAATGAAGAGCAGGGAGCGGAGCTAACAAGGGTGCTGCTCAGGTAAACAGCACGTAGGAATACAGCATAAAGATAGCTATGCATGTTGCCAACAATGAGCTGGATCTAAGTTTAAGAATGCTTCAGTATCAACTAAAAACTATCAAGTTTTAAAACTCTGTTATCACAGGATGTCAAACAGGAAATGTAATCTGTGCTTACTTGTGACAAGTCACATGCTAGGAAGTAGCCTGTTTTGCAGTTTAAAAAGGAAAACATAATAGCCCTTGATATGTTTAGGATAATATTTTGTAGATTCATTGTGCCCAAGTTAAAACGTGTTCTGAACAGCATTCCTCTTCAGTTTGTAGATACCGCCTGCAGCTTGCTCACATTAGGCTTTTTCTATAACCACAAGGCATGTCTACAGCACAGCATGTACAGTGGCTTGAGAAAGTTTACACACCCATGCTAAAGTTGATTTAAAAAGTAATTAAAAAAATAAAATAAAAAATCTTTTGGAAATTGATCTTTATGCCCCCATGTTAAATTCCCATAGAGGCAGGCAGATTTTTATTTTTAAAAGGCCAGTTATTTCATGGATCCAGAATACTATGCATCCTGATAAAGTTCCCTTGGCCTTTGGAATTAAAATAGCCATATCATCAAATACCCTTCACCATACATAGAGATTGGCATGGGGAACGTTCCATAAGATCATCTCTCAATGCAAATCAAACCAGCTATTAAGCTAACTGAAATAAAACCATGCCTATCTCTACTGTGTCTCTTTGTCCATACACTCTTGTTGAGCTTCCAGGTGATTTGAGTTAGGCATTTCAGTCTTATTTATAACAGCTGCACTGCTGACTTAACGTCCTTCCACCAATATGGTAAAAACTCGCATTATTGCCAAGCAAATAATGGTGTTGTAGAGCAGATCAGATACATGACATTTCAGAAAAACTCTTACACAAAACGCCGTGGTTGCTATTGAGCCAATGATGAGGCATTTGGTCAGGCGCCTCACATTTCGACAAGACTACCATCATGTCTGTTGTGTAGAGTGAGTCTTGTTCTGAGGAGAAATGCTGAACAGTTAAATTGAGCAGATGTAAGCGGTTAAGGCCGAGGTTATTCTAACCCAGTGACCATGAATTGCATAGTGATTGTTTGACCACATCACATTTGTTTCCAGTAGAAAATTTTAAAAAGGACATCTTAACTCTCCCTTAATAATGTTGGTCATGCATTAAAAAAAAAAGGTTTGTAGTGTAGGTTTGTATAAATGAGAAAACAAATGCACAAGGAGACTTTTTGTTTAGAAATCCTACAAATAAAGAGGAGGAAGGTTTTGATTTTTTTTGGAATACAAGTTATCTAAATCTCCCAGTTTTCATGTTCAAACTACTGTATGAACATGCAACTCACTTTAAAAGTGATTCTTTAGAGAATACCGACTAATAATAAAACTGAGTGTGTCAGTCAGGGGGATAGTCTTATGATGACCATGAACAAGATGAAGAAAGGGTATATAAGATTTCAGTAACCTAAGTGAAAAATAAAGCCCCTTCCATTCCAGCTCAGTGAACCACAAGCAACTGGCAAAGACCATTTTACAAGAACAACCAAGGTTAGTGAACCACACTGCTCAGACACATCTGTACCATTTCCTGCATCTAGTTATCAGTGAACATAATGACACCAATTAAAGTCTAGTGTTACTTCAGAATTTGAACCAGTACAAACTGATCAACTGAACTTTACTGTCGTCATTGTTGTTCAGCTATATCAGCAGTACTAGTTCCACAAGAGGATAGGAACTTCCTCATAACTGTGAGAGGGGTCCACAAAGCGTCTGCTGTTTTTTCCATAACATAGTGAAGCAATTTAGCTGCAGACACATGACAAGCACCACCCAACCTTTAGGCAATGAGTTGTGTTCCCTCTCAACAGAAATGTCCACGATTTACAGCCCTTAGCTACACCAGTCCATTCTTGTGACCAAAGTAAAATAAAATTTGTTTTAACACACCGTTACTCATTCTGTATGTCCCACCACACAACCACGAGGTGGCCGATTTACATCTACAAAAGGAGATCTAAAACAGCAGAAAGGGAGGGGGAAGATTTCCTATTAGAGCATGTCAATGAATCATAGGGATGGAAAAAAGGAGCTCACACTCACGAGGTAGAAGTTAATGATAAACAAAAAAAAAGGAACCCATTAGTTAAACACAAAAAAAAAAATAAAAAAAAATGTTAACAGCCTGATATCCTTAATTACCAAAAGAACAGGAACCATCCCTGCTCAACATGCGGGCAGACTCCACACAAGTTAGTTCAACTTCTATAACATTATGCAACTTACCTTATTGAGACTAGAATTTTCCCCTTAAATCATCAAAAGCCAATGTGAACTCCTTTCACAAGGCGGCAAAAGCCTCTCTGTAAACAATAAGGGCGGGCGGGCAGGCAGGCAGCCTGGGGCAGCAGCAGCAGCAGCAGCAAAGGAAACACAGAGAGGGGGGGAGAAAGACAGAGAGAGAGAGAGAATGAGAAAGTATACTGACAAAGTGTGACTGGTACAGCAGTCTTCCGAATCCCCACCCTCCCTGACTCACACAGTGGATGAATAACTAGCTCACAGAAGGAGAGGGAGGGAAAGAGGCTGAGCCAGAGAGAGCAAGCACTGTGTGCAAGCGGGCGCCGAGAGAGTACAACTGGGGTGAGAGAGATGGCCCCTATTTAAACCCACACAGAAATATAATGCAACTTGCTACTTTGTGACCGCCGCCCTGAATTCAACAAGTCTGAACCCACCTCCCTCTTCACATGCCCGCCACGCACTGAAACACACACCAACAACATACACACGTAGAGAAACACACAACTAAGGAGTCGCCCTGTATGTTTTCGCTCAAGGGTGGGCTGATATTATTCACAAGCAGCTGGTGAGAAATCAGAGGAACCTCTGTTATCATGAAGGGGGCCATTGTTACCTCTTAATTGGCTCTTTATCCGACCAACATCCATAAAGCAAAACTAGCTTCCATGTCTCTTTCTGTGTTTGGAGACAATCCACATCATGGATAAAATGCCTGAAACAAGTCAGGAGTATTTGCATTTCTTTCCATGTGTGTACTTGTTGTTTGTCTGCCTAATATTTGGCAAAGAGCCACAGCATGCTTGGTTCATATATTCACAAATTAAGGCATTCATTTCCAGTTTACTGGTAACAAGGAGTGCAACACATGACAGCCTTACAGAGAAAAATCTATTACAATCGAGCTAGGAAAAACCATAAATAGTCATAAAGGCTTCATGTTTGCTCAGGGTTGGATAGTGTGGCTAATGGCAGACCCAAATGATCGCTGCAAAGGAAGACATGCATCATATAATAATGCTTAAAATCTTCTGAGCGTGTTGTGTAAGGAGGTCACACCCAGGCCTATAAGAAAAATACATACAGCAATAAGAAGTCTGTAACTGCTAGTGTAAGCACACACTGTCCTACGAGTTGAACTTGGCTGTTGATAGACATCTGAAAGCATTGCACGAGTGATCATGTCACAGTAAATGGCGTCTTTAGTGCTGCACCGCATCGGACGGACTGGGCTGGCTTTACCTGTCACCCCAGTGCATTTTAGCAGAATACCAAAACACATCGGACAGTAAAATGAACCATCGTTCTCTGCTAGGTGCGCTAGTTAAACTAGTTTGGTAATCTAAGTTAAGTAAAAGTCAACGATACGTTATCTGGTGTTTACTGTGCTCCGTCAATGAAACTTATAAAATAGATATTTAATTGTTCATAGATATTCTTTTTCATTTTCATAAATTTAAAAGACAGTATGGGTTCACATAAAATGCATCAAATTCATTGAATGTTTTAAGTGTGTTTGACATACAACTGCCAAATTGTAATTCTATTGACAGTATTGATTAATCTTGGTTAACCAAAACAGTATAATACCAATGAATGATAGGCTGACTTGAAAAGTGTAAAAGCAGGAATGTGTGAGTGTCAGCGGCATTATATCAGTAAGCATAGGTCTCCCAGAATTTCCACCAGCATGTCACACACTGGTGTAAGGAGTCTGACTTTGTTGCCAAGCTACAAATGTCAGGTCAAGCTATGCAATGTACAGTAGGGCTCGAAAGTTTGGGCACCTCAGGTGAAAATGTGTGTTAATGTGCATAAAGAAGCCAAGAAAAGATGGAAAAATCTCCAAAAAAGGCATCAAATGACAGATTAGACATTCCTATAATATGTCACAAAAATTTTGATTTTATTTCCATCGTTTAAAATAACAGAAAACAAAAGAATGGCATCTGCAAAAGTTTGGGCACCTTGCAGAGTTTCTGGCATGCCCCCTTTGGAAAGTTGAGACCTGACAGTGTCATGGATTGTTCTCAATCATCGTCTGGAAAGACCAGGTGATGTCAATCTTAAGGTTTTAGATGTCCAGACTCATCTGACCTAGCCCCAATCAACAATCAGCACCATGGGTTCTTCTAAGCAGTTGTCCAGAAACCTGAAACTAAAAATAGTTGACACTCACAACGCAGGAGAAGGCTATAAGAAGATAGCAAAGCGTTTTCAGATGCCAATATCCTCTGTTCAGAATGTAATTAAGAAATGGCAGTCATCAGGAACAGTTGAAGTTAAAGCAAGATCTGGAAGACCAAGAAAAATATCAGACAGAACAGCTCGCAGGATTGTGAGAAAAGAAAGTCCAAACCCACGTTTGACTGCACGATCCATCCAGAAAGACCTACAGACACTGGAGCTGTGGTACACCATTCCACTATAATGAGATACTCGTACAAATATGGGCTTCATGGAAGAGGCATCAGAAGGAAACCTCTTCTACGTCCTCACCACAAAAATCAGATACATATAGACAAGCCTGATGCATTGTGGGAACAAGTTCTGCAGACCGATGAGGTTAAAATGGAACTTTTTGGCCGGAATGAGCAAAGATACGATTGGAGAAGAAAGGGCACAGAATTGAATGAAAAGAACCTCTGTCCAACTGTTAAGCATGGGGGGGGGGACTCAATCATGCTCTGGGGTTGTATTGCAGCCAGTGGCACAGGGAACATTTCACGAGTAGAAGGAAAAATGGATTCAATAAAATTTCAACAAGCTTTGGACACTAACTTGATGTCATCTGTGAAAAACTGAAGACTTTTGTAAGGAATAATGGGCGACAATAGAATTGAAAGACTCTTGGCTGCTACAAGAAGCGTTTCCAAGCTGATACTTGCCAAAGGGGGCAGTACAAGGAATTAACTCTGCAGGGTGCCCAAACTTTTACAGACGCCATTTTTTGTTTGTTATTTTGAAAGTGTAAATGATGGAAATAAAATCTAACTTTGACATATGAATGTCTAAACTGTCCTTTTATTCTTGGAGATTTTTTCATCTTCTCTTGGCTTCTTTATGCACATTGATACAAATTTTTACCTGGGTGCCCAAACTTTTGAGCCCCACTGTAAATTTCCATTGTCTCGTACAAGGATGAGTAGAATCAAAGCCAGATCACATAGGTCATAGGAGGTATTCCCTGCAGAGATTGATGCAAAATATGAAGCTAATGACGTATTTCAAGCTTAAGTGGTTCTGCTCAGAACAAGCATTCTGGACAGAAGATGTTATGCTAATGTTTATGACAGTTTGGTCTCTTGTGCTCACGTTTTAAACCAGTCAAAGTCCAGAATGGTGGCAACATTACTCTGAAAGATCAAACACAGCCTTTCTCACATCAAGGTGGGACTTTTAAACTAGACTCCCTCCTCACTGGTCCCTGCTACACTGACGCTGCTTCACTCACTGCTGGCAATGTTTTTCCTTCACCTTCCTAGTTTAAAGTCCTAACATGACTCAGTTTAAAAAGGTTTTCAATGACCTTCTTTTGGCTCACAATTTTTACCCAGAGGGGTTTCAGCATGATGCTCCCTGTTTGGGTTTAGCATGCTGCTTAGCTGGTTTATGGAGAATTATCAAGAGCAGAGCCATCAACGCCAAGCAACTGTATTTCCATTTGAACTGAGCGAATGCCAAGTTAAAACGGATACTATCAGCTAAGGGATCACTAGAGTCACATAAGAAAATCACACATTCCTATCAAACCAGCATGATGACAAACTCACTGAAGAGGAAACTACGTATGAGTCAGGGTGATCTCCCTGGGCACCAAGTCTTCTCAGTCCAAATATGTCTTAACTGTGTCTCAAGATAAGAGATTTAAAAAGATGATCCAATGTAATCCAAACTCGTTCTGCTGCTTTTTCCTCCAAATTGAAAAGCCCTATGACATATTTGCCACAATCGGAAAAGCTACAAGCTTACAAGGAGACCTACGTCAGTAACATTACATGAGCAATTAGCTTTTAATTTACATATTAGCTTTTAATTTACATATACAATAAAATACAAAACTGGTCTGAGCCATGCAGGGTCTACAGGTGTGGCAGAGAACATGTGCACCTGATAGCATCTGCCTGGTTAGAAACATAAGCACACATACAGGCGCAGTAAAGCTTAAAACCATATTTCAATGATTTATTATTGGGAGATTGTATTGTCTTATAGATTTATAGTATCGGTATATGTTGGCAGAAATGCAAACAGAAATTGCAATTACTTTAGTCATTTTATTTAAGTTAGTGTTTATTTCAAATGTTATTTTCCAGTGAACATTTCAGAATACATAAAGTCATCTTGGTTGGTGTTATTTTACATCTATAAGTTTTCCTTATCACCTTATCTGTGTGAAATATATCACAGTTCTTCAGTAACAAATTTAAGAAATCCTTTCAAAAAAAAAAAAAAAAAAGTGCCAAAATTACTTGTTTGTGTAAAATAGATACAGATAGAACAGGACAGCCTTAAAACTCCAGTAATGGATTGATGCCTTGTTAAGGTCAAAAAGACACTTGGCAGTAAAACATTTAGCGTAAATACAGGCTTGTCAAAGTTTACACAACACTGAAGTTATAAAAAAATATATATATATATATATATATATATATATATATATATATATATATATATATATATATATATATATCCTCACTTATAACAAACCCTTAAAACAAACTTTTCTGGTCCCTTTAAAAAGAAATGGCACAGGATAAACTCTGTTCTGCAACCTCGTCTTTCCTGCATCTGAATATAAGCGTGCACGTGTCGGTGACAGTCATTTGCATAATCAAAAAAAGGTTATTCTTATGTTCTCTGTCAAAAGTGACTGCACATCTAGAATTGAATGTGGCCATTAGTCTCTAGCCTTGCATGGCACATACATGGTATGATACAAATGGATACCGGGGACTCAATGATGTACAAATTGAAATGCAAAACATCTATTTTCAATACACATTAAAGAAAAACTTCAAAAAGACTAACTTAAACAAAGGCTTAAGTCGTAGTTGAATGTTGCTTAACTTGTCTGGACACTGACATCTTTATACCATCTCCCCTTCAGAGTGTGTGTGTGTGTGTGTGTGTATGTGTGTGGTGGGGGGAAAGTATCACCCTTACAGTACCTGCAAGTATTCAGACAAGGCTGGCCATTTAACACTGGTCTTATTCTCTTCACGTCCCCCCGCCCTCTTTCTGTCCCCCTCGACAGGTCTCAACGGCTGAGATTTCTGGAACTTTCCACAGACAACAATAGTGCAAGGGTACTTCTGAATGAGAAGAAATTAATTTGCACGGTGACATTATCCAGTTTGTGTCCACCCACTGACGGCAGAATTATGAATCCCATCTGAGTTATGAGCAAAGATTGCTGCAACTGGTTAGGTACGATGTCGCAAATAATTACGCTAAAAAAAAAAACCTGAGAATTTAGTTTGCAGATGAAAAGTCGCATTAATTACACAATGTTAAAGGGTTTATCATAACTTGGGTTTCCCAATAGTTAGGATTAGATATTCCTCAAAGTAATTGTCGATATGTGAGAACAGGGAGGTATCAAACTAGGAACTTGATTGTGCTAATAAGTAATAACCTCAGCCAGATTACCATTTTTGCGGTAAAACCAAATATACTGTAAGCACCAATTTACCAACTTGTAGACACTATTGTGTCTACAATAACCCCTCCTTGCACAGGAAACATGCGTGCACACAACAATGGAAACTAAAGTACTGTAGGTCAAAGTTGAACCAGTAAGGTGTTCTGTTAACTGTGGTGGGTGTAATTTTACTTCACCTTTGGTTTTCTCTAACCTGCTTGAGCTTTTATAAAAACAAAAATATATTTAAAAAAAGTGGATACATTATTATTATTATTATTATTATTATTATTATTATTAGGGATGTAGCTGGCTTCTGGAGATCTCAGAAAAAGAACGTGGATAATCCATCTTGTAAGTAGCCAATGTTACATTGGGGGTCAATGCTCAAGACTGAGGAAAAAAAATTAAAAAAAATAAGGCGTGTGCCCTTGAGTGTCTGATGGGAGAGCAAGCTCAAACTCAACAAAACAACTCCAGACATGATATATGGGTCAAGTGTAAACCTGGCCCGGTAGAAAGGTTGGGATTATTATGCAAGATGGAACCACGACTGGAATGACAAATCTGTCTGACAAGAATACCCAACATGCTACTATGACAGGAACTTCCTCTTGGTAGCTTCAAACATGAACACGTGTTTAAAAAAAGTCCTAGTAAATACACCACTGCAATTCTCTAATCCGACTCATTTGACAGAGAGAAAGAGAAAATAGCCAACTGTGCAAACATCTGAAACAGATCTATATTTTTATAATTTGTAATAACTGTTTTTTTTTTTCTTTATCTAACCTTTAGTCTGAAGTTCCAAATAAAATATGATGCAGCTGTTTGTATTATTAAAACCTTACCCAACAAGTTATAATTACAGGATCAGATATTAAGAAAAAAAAAAAACCTAACCAGTCACTGATACAACTAAAACACACCTTAACATGTGGCCCCCTTTCCAGGCATTCTGATCAAAAACACACAGCCATCTCCAGGCCACCAAGACTATTTCCAATGCCTACCCCTGTCAGCCACTGCCACGAACGTAATATTATTCTGTCTTCTTGTCAAACAAGAGTACTAGTATTTACTCAGTTATTACGCCCTAGTGTTGAACTGAACTGGTGCATAACCACCACCCTGGTTTTACTTCTTCATTTCTGTGGATTTGATATTTTATATTTAAATATGTGCATAGATTGTCCTTGGGCAAGCTGTATAATCAAAACCTTGTATTACTGTTACAGCCGCTTAAAAGCAGCTTCAAATGGTAAATTCACACTGAAGCACTTGCTGTATTGCAAAATAGTACTGCAGCGTTGGTTCATGTGGAGTCAAACTTAAAGTTGAAATTCTGGCCACGGCCCAATCACTGACATCACAACTGCTGTTTTTAAATCAGGGAAACTGCAAACTAGTGGTCAGTGTTAAAAGATAAGTCCACTCTAGACTAAACTGTCACTTTGTGTGGAAAGTCAATTCAATCCAATGAAACAAAAATGCGTAGTGGGGGAGTGGATTGGAAAAACAAAAAAAACACTGTCTCAAACCAACACTATCAAGGTGCAGCTGTAAAAGATACCAGGACACTGAACTGAACCAGTACTGGCATTTGGAACTTCTTTAATATGATTCAAACGGACAAAGCAAACATGGGCAGAGTTAACGGACAAGTAAGCAGGCAAAGAGTGACAGTTAGCGTTTCAGGGAAGTCACCCAGAAGTGACAAGGATCCTTTTAACACCAGCCTGGCTGGGAATATGTGGTTAGGGAAATATACATGACTAAAATTTTCCGCTATCGGGAACAGCACTTTACTCCAGCTGCTCAGTAACCAACAGGACAAGACAGCGCTCAACTGTGTGAAGTTTGACTGCTGCATGGGCTCACCCAGCTCAGCCTGCAAAAGCTTTCTTGGAGGAACAACCTGGTTTAAAGAGTTTTAGGCTTTAAGAGTGCATCAAGTCATTTCAAATGGCTGAAACTTGCCTTAAATTTGAGTCCTTCAGAGAGGGTGTTGACTTTGGAAGTTGAGGAAGTGAAAACAACATGCAACGCTGGAGTGGTAACAGTCACAATGCTGCTGTAGTGTTTACTATCAATGAGTTCACCTGGGCTTGTTGACCTTGAGGCCCTTTGTCTCCATCCCACAGTCAGTAGTTATACAGCTAATGTTTACATGTCTACACAGAATAAGTGATCCATAATCTGCTTTAGGAGGCCAACATCTGAGAAGCTAACCATCAATTAGGGCTAGCCAGTACAAGAGAGGAGATCAGGGTCTTCTGCAACATATTTGGGACTCTTTTTTTATAATAAAAATATATTTCTTTAATTGTTTTCAATGTGTTGTGTTGTTTTTCAGTCTGTTGTTTTCAACAGTTTACTGATGCATTGCACAAACATGTGTTTTAATTCAAATGTGGCCATGTACGCAGTGTCATCTTAGCACAACATGTATCAGTTGTAAAAATGGAGAACTTGTATCTGGATCATATTCAGATGTCAAATGGAACTTACTTGTGTGGTAAAAATTTTTTAGCCTCACAGTATTCTTCCCAGTGCCTCAACTGGGCAACTCTTTATCAGTGTGCCAATATGATGGCCTCATTCTGCTTTATGGTGTATCATGCAAAAGTTGAAAGAGCTGATGGGATAACATGTCACTGAAATTGTACCCAAGATTTCATGTGACCAATAAAACTGATTAATTCATTGTGCATTGTAAAAAAAAAAAATTAGGTGTGGTTGGTTCTGTCTTTCTCCCAGAATGGTGAAATTAAACAAGACTGACATGGCTAATACTGTTGCACCCAATAAACGAGGTGTGTGACAACATCATCGAGAACGTTATCTTTATATATGATATATGAAAAAGTTAATATTGACTCATAGATTCAGAATCACTTGGTCGAAAGTTCAACTCCTCCTCTTACACAAATGAGTCAAATGTATTTTACTGGAACAAAATACTACAATCTAAAAAAAAAAAAAAAAAATAGCCTATTTGCTATATGACTTATGAAGTAGATAGTTGGGCTACATCACCTTTGACACAGGCTAATCACATTAATTGCAGCCTGAGAAATAGACAAATACTCAGCTAAAACTTTAAAAACTAATCTAAAGAAATTGTGCTTGTGAGAAAACGGGACCCATTTTCAAATACAGTATGTGCCTCTCTGATATTACACGAGTCAAACTGGGCCCACCATGAGCTTAAACAAGAAGCCCGGATGTACCTCTGGCTCAGATGCTGCTTAGTGAAAACGAGGCTGAACCGTTAGATACAGTTATTGTTATACCATTTGGCCAGCAGGATAAGTTTGACTTGTGATCGACTAGTCTGAAACTACAAGTGCTAATTCATAACCTAGTTGTTAAAGAACCATACACACATCTATGAGTTATCTTTATCACTTAGGCCTACCATCATTGAGATCAGTACCATCTGCCTTCAAAGTGCTGAGAAACAATAGCCACTGAGCAGAGAGACACCCGGCTGTCAATGTGCTCTTTGTCCACAGCACAGGTGCAAGTGATGAGAAGCAGACCAATACAGAACCACCAATAGCCAAAATAGCTAAACTAATTGGTGTGCAAATGTAATCACCAAACTACACAGGGGGTACACTTTTGGGCGCAACACCGCCGTGCGCAAGGTCAGAGGTGCCTCGCGCCAACACACACACACACACAAAAAAAGCATCCAAAATCTGTTCTTAATTTACAGCAAACTAATCTGCCTTTTAGTCTACGTCTAAACTATTCTAATTATTAATAATAATAAAAAAACAAGTTAAGCCACATGAATGAATATAGTTTGAATATGACGTTACGGAAATTGGCAGCGCTCAAAATAATAAATGAACACACCATGAAGTAAAACCTCGTTGCGTAGGCTACTCATTGGAAACTGTTAAATTACTATAGGCAAAAACTGTTAGAAAGTACTCACTTGAAATTAACCGGCGAAAACTGTCGAAAGCAGGCTGATAACTTCGTCCAGCGACTGCGTGAAGTAAGCTCTGCTTCCTCTTCCTTTCCGCTTAAATCTCTCGACGCAACCCCTTTGATGAAGCTGGAAAAAGGTGGAGTCATCTCTGTATTGCTGTGAGTTGGTCGCCTAATATGGACGTAACCAACTCACCGTATCCAATGTCAATCATCCCCAATACAAAATAGATCCGCGGCAGCTACATTCTAACAGACTAAGCTTTTTAAGTGGCTTCCTCCTTCCTCCTCCTAATTTAATCTTCCTCAGACCAATTGTGTGCTGCTTCTGATGGGAGTGGAGAGCAAAGAGGCAGAAGTTTATACACTAGATGGCATGTCATCATATTACCACCAAAATAGGCATATAAAAATAGGCTACCTAACTATCAAACAACATTCTCCATAACCATATTTGCAACAAAATAATAAGCCAAGAGCACACCTGAGCTAGGCCTATCTGCCTCCACCTTTTATACGTTTTTATTCAGATTTTATTTTCTGCCAGACACACTGAACAGGATATTAAAAAAAAGCGAGATGATTTATACAACACTTTAATTCAGGCTTCAAAGCAATGAATGATAGAATCTGATCCCCAGTAAAGATAAAGGTCTGCTTGTGCATGTCTGTCAAACAGCAGCAGTCAGATGTTTTTAAAGGATGGAAACCTCCCGCTGCTCAGGTATTTGCCAGTTTACCTAAGAAAGGATCTAATTACTTAATGTGGTCCCACACTCGCAGCCTGTTAAAGTGAGATGAACGGATATTCCAGTGTTGTGGGTGACGCTCTTCTAAGTGTCACCACAATGATTCTACAGAGATTTACAGAGGGAATGGAGGATTTGTATGGACAGCATCAGACACCTGTTTTGCTCGCATAATCATAATTCATCCACCTGTATGGTTGTAAACTCTCTCTCACTCTCTTACATACCTGAAAAAACTCCTTCTACACCACCAGTCATCTAAAGTACAGATAAGACACACATTTCAACACAGAAATACCTGAAAGTCTCTTCTTATGGTAACTTAGACAAAAGTCAATTGCCAGTAAAAAGCTTGGAAGGTGTCTGGTTCCAAATATTGGTAAAAGAATGTAAGATATGTACATGCTTAGTGTATATGTATTTTTCCAATTTTACTTTTACTTTCATTGAGAACAGATAGTAGCAACACATATTCACAGTTCAATATACAGGCTTACCCCTATTCCCACAGCTGCAAGTGTGTCATTAAGTGTTGTGTTTGTTTGGACAGGCAGCGTGGTGTTGAGGAATAATGACAGGGAGTGTGATGCTGACTCAAGGTTAAAGGTGGAAAAAAGACCTGGCTGGTTGCACTTCCTCTTGTGTCACATTTCTGGGTTATAACACCACACACAAGTAGAGCATAGGGCAGCAGCAGGCCTAATCTGTCTGTTTCCTGTGTATGCCGTCACCACTGGGAGTTTTTGAAAAACCTTTGTGCATGTCATATATTTTGGTTAGATTCATGTTGTATGTAAAATAATACACACCCCCTACCTTTTTTTTTAAAAACTTCAACCTTTTGAATTGGGTTCGGCTAATCCAACACCCGTCTTTCACTTGTCCTTAAGATACTTTCTCTATATATTGTGCATTACAAACATTTTATGCCAACTTGATTAACACTGACCCATATTTAATCCACATTTCAACCAAAACAACCTGCTAGCCTGAAAAGAAAGGTATTCTTCTGATGATAACTTACTGATAACTCTAAATATAGAAGGTGTCATAAACAGCACTCATCATAATAACATATTGACACCAAGTGGATATGTTGTGTAACTACAATTTATGAATACTTTCTTTTGTCTGTTTTCTGTGTTTATTTAAGTTTTCAGTAAGCCATGAATAGTATAAAGTTTGAGATGTAGAATTGTGTAAATAAGAAAAATCAACAAAATATACACAAATGTATACATATTTACCTATATACATATGCATACACATGTGTACATGTAAATATATAATATAAATTTTTTTTTTAAATCATGCAGTTAGGTCTTAGGCTAAATCTTCCTATTGTAGCACATGCTTGTCTTCACATATAGTCAAACATAACCTTTCTACATGTTCCAAAAAAAGAAGGTAAAAATGCAATCAAATTTAGCAGTAAAAATCCTTTATATTTTCTAACCTCCTAAAATACAATGCATCTTGAATCCAATGAGTGTGAGATGAGGTTTAGAATTCTTCCCATCAAGCAACATTTAAGCATTTTGAGATAAAGGTCAGGGAAGCAATAAAATCCTGTATATTGGTATACCTGTTGCCCCACGGAGGACCCCAAAATTGGAAATCTCACCACCTCAATTCACTTTCAACTACTGGCTTGATTTCTGCAGCTCAGTGAAACACTTTTGGGAATGTTCAGGACACACACTGAACCCTGTTCCGATATTTAATCTTAGGAAGGAAGGCAACTGTCATCACAAATCTACCATAGGTGTCTGCACTGCTGGCTTTTGATACCTTTGCTCCTTAACTTAGATAATGTAAATTGTGTCATAAAGCTATACCTCTCTGAGTGAGACTTTATCTCATCCTACAGTTATCATTCTGGAGGGATTTACAGTATATCACAAAGAGTGTAGACAGCATCTTTTTGCTGGTTGAGTGCCATTACACAGTAGATGCCCTCTGCATTTTAGTGGCACACATTCGCCTTTGAGACTAATATTCAATGCCTAATCCCAACCAATCGAGCTGCTCTGTAGGGTGGGCCTTTCTTAGAAATTACGTGGGTTCCTTAATAACGTGTCAGGGCAGCTATCATAAGAACACTCTACCCCCAAGGGCTCCAGTAAATGGTTTCAGTCAAACATGCCTTATGTGTTCATGATTTAAATGTTTTTTATTTGGTGACTAGCACTTTCTTTTTTTAAGGTCCAGCTCGGAGTTCAATGACAATATCTTAAAAAGGCCAAGAATTTAAATGACATGTTATTGAGGCTGCACACAATAAAGAGGGGCATGGGCTGCCAAACATCCAAAAATGTTTGTGGCATCATTCTGCTCTTTCTGTCCTATATGTGGCTTAAGAGGAGGGGTTGTTTTCTCAGGACCTTTACCAGAGGGCTGGACTTTGGTGGGACAAGTGGGCTGGCTCCTCTGCCTACAGGATGAGAAGAAAGGAAAGAAATGGAAAATGGGGAAGACTGGGTGGGGGTTTTGAAAGACCTTTTCCAGCCCTCCTTCTCTTTCAAATTATAGGTCCTCCACACATACACCCACACACCCACCCACACACAGGCACTGACAAACACACACACACACACACACACACACACACACACACACACACAGTCGACAGAGGCCAGAAGGCAAAATCAGGATGTGACATCATCCACAGGAAGAGAAGCCAAACAACTTTTTTCTCTCTTTATTGTGTTGTCTCTGCTGCTGAGTGAAGTTGGAGCCTCTCGGTCTGTTAGTGCGCGGCAGAGAGGGAGAGGATCCAGAGGAGCTAGTGGGGGGGCAGAGCCGCTGGAGCTGTCCTGCACAGGGAGTTTAAAGAGAAGGGCTCCGGAGCCTAAATCCTCCCTGAACTTCCCACAACTTCCCACCACATTCCTCTGCTGTAGGATTTCATCCAGGTACAGTGGAGACAGCTTTTTCTATTCTGTAATCTATTGTTTTTGACCTCCCTCTTCCTTTGTTTCTGGTTCCTTGCAGTTCCTTCTTTTTTTCCTTTCTCATTTATGTGTCTGGTCTTGAGCCGACTTGTGTTAGCCTGCAATGTGGAGGCCAATTCCAGAAAAACTGTGAAAGCATGCCAACAGTGCGTTATCAGACAGGCTTTAGTCTGAGTCTGTTCAGGCACGCTGGGAGACGTAAAGTAATCACAATTTAAGTCACTAGGTCCCACATGCAGTCACTTTTCTTTCTTTCTTTGATTTTTTTTTTACAAACCATTACTGTCTTCAGTACAAAAAGTGTCTATAAAAGTTTAATGTTTTGCTGGAACTTTTAATCCCTGAATGAAGTATACTGAATGACACACTTGTAACTATGATCCCTCCTCAGAAGCCCTTTTGTCATGGGTAAATTAGGAGCTATCTCATGACCACGTACATATTCATGCTCCCCCAGTGGTGTGTGATGATCAGGCACACTGTCAAAGCTAGTGGAAAGAAAAAGTACCCTTCTCATATTTCAAATGCTGCTTGCATTTGAAATCATCACTGTTTCAGTGATGAATAAGAGTGAACAGAACCCAGTGTGAGGGTCTGTGGATTGTGAGTCTTCTGAAACGAGGTCAACAGAAGTTCACAACAAACCACCGTAATAGTGCTGGGTCCGTTAGCACACATGATTATGCAGAGACTCAAACGTCTGCTAATTTGAGTCACAGAGAAACAACCACAGGAAACGTTGAGGCAGCCAGTACAAAATCGGAGCACAAATGCGGACATAGTATCATGTTGCAACCACAGTCACTGAAATGTGACTGCAGTGCTGAATGGAAACACACAACTCAACACAATAAAAAAGTTAACCCTTTCTATTATGTGAAGTCCTTGGACTGCCCACATTATTTTCCTATAATAACCTACTTACTGTAGTTAATATTCAAATGAGAACATCAGGTTTTATTATCATAACAATAAAGGCTTTGGATCACATAACCAGCCCTTCAGCAAGGCCATGCTCCCGATCAGTGTGCATTATTAGCCAGATGGTTAATAGTTATTAGAAAGAAAAACAAATCACCTGTCAATGCGTTAATGTATTGGTTGTGTTACATTTCCCAGGACTCATTTCTGAGAAGGCGGAACTGACACTGTGTTTTTTATCAGTTTTTTTTGTTCTTTTTTACACCAAACTTAGAGCTACAGTTTTCAATGCATTATGTACATGAGTCATTTTAATGATGTAGTCTCAAAAATGTTTGGCTTGTGAAACGGTTTATGTGACCCCTTTATAAACAATTTGACAATGATATGTACAGTTTGTAGTTATACCTTTTGATGTTTTGGTCATACACAATTTCTTGGTCATTCTGGCCTAAAACAGTGGATTGACAGGCAATGAATTAGGTCCCTGACTTCTCTTCTTCTTCTTGTTCGACTTCTTCTTCTTCTTCTTGTTCTTCTTCTTCTTCTTCTTCTTCTTCTTTACAGAAACAAAAACTCCCTGCAATCTTTACATGACAGACGCTGACCCCCTGTGACCTGATTTCCAAGCTGAAACCATCCTGTTTCCATCACTCAGGAAGGTGACACTTTATCAAACACAACACTAATTATTATTCTATTATTATTATTCTCGCCTTATCTCAGGTGAAGCGGCTGAGTCAATGGCGTTGTGTCTTGGACAAGTGTTCAGCAAAGACAAAACGTTCAGGCCGAGAAAGCGATTTGAACCGGGCACGCAGCGCTTTGAACTTTACAAGAAGGCCCAGGCCTCGCTCAAGTCCGGCTTGGACCTGAGGAAAGTGGTGCAGCTGCCGGAGGGAGAGAACATCAACGACTGGATTGCGGTCCATGTGGTGGATTTCTTCAACAGGATCAACTTGATCTACGGCACGGTGAGCGAGTACTGCTCCGAGCGCACGTGTCCCATCATGTCTGGGGGGCTGAGGTACGAGTACAGGTGGCAGGACGGTGATGACTACAAGAAACCCACCAAGCTGCCTGCACTTAAGTACATGAACCTGCTGATGGACTGGATAGAGTCGCTCATCAATAATGAGGACATCTTCCCCACCAGAGTAGGTGTGTGAGGAGTCTACAAATGAAGGCATCAGAACTATTATTGAGTGTGTAACCTAATACATGATTGATTGCTGCCTACAGTGACGTTGTGTTGCGTCAATGCTGATGTGTCAGCCTGGTGGTGCAATGCTGTTCACCTTCATTAATATCTCAAATGGGATGATAATGTTCCAGCAGAGGTTAATTAAACAATGAAGTTGACATTTAGGGAAGATTGAATGGGTGATGGTGGTGGTATTTTATCTCAGCACCAGATACCAGATTTGACAGCCAACATTTATTAGAGGAGAGAATCAGGGGCCTCTCTGTGTGGATTTTGCAGGAGTGTCCTTTGGTAGCGCTGGTATCCTACTGGCCATAGACATGCAGGTCATGTGAAATGAAAACATATAGGTGCGAATGGGTTTTGTCTCTATGACCATTTGTTTGTTGGTTGGTTTGTCTGTCCGCAGGGTTACAGAAAAACTACTGGCCCCATTTTTAAGAAACTTGGTGGATGGGTGTAAGATGGGCCAAGGAAGGACCCATTATATATTTTGCGGATCCGAATCACAGGGCAGACACACAGATTATTTTTAACTTTTGTTTAATATTGCAAGATAGTTTGTCCTGCATTTAGTGATGTTGGAATAATCTGAAAAAGTTCACATTGCATTAACATTGTGAGATAGAGCATGCCTTGGCGGAGGTCTGCGCTCTCAGAGTGCACTTCGAGTTGTATTATGTGTTCACGCAACTTCTTATGTTGTTTGTTTTAGTGGCAGTAAATGTACTAAAGATTAGGCTGAAACCAATTTGTAATCATATTTGTTTGTTAATTTTCCTCCTCAACAAACTTTCTTGTTTTCTTTTCTTTCTTTTTTAATCAAATCGTAATTTATATTTCATTAAATAGAAAGAGCTAATCCACAATAACTGCAGAAATAAAGACATGAAGGCATAAAACTGACTGGAGCCTCATGTAAGAATTGTCTTGTTAAACTATTTTAAATAAAGGTACAATACAGTAATAAATAACAGGTCATATATTTTCTCTTTTATGTCCACTTTTATCAAACCAGTACTTAAAATTAGGCTGTGCTTGGAATGTCTTCTCATCATTTAAATACATTGTCCATGCAAATTGTTTTTTCAATAATCTACTGACTAGGACTAGGATTGATGCTGTTGAGGAGAAATAGTATTACTTACAGAATTTTACATATGCTAAATGATGGGTTTTAATAAAGACAATTATTACATTTTTGTGATAGATTTAATCAAACAATTTCTCAGTTGGAAGTCTATTTAAGTCTGTAACACTTTTCTCGTTTTTTCTTCACACTAGGTGTACCTTTTCCCAAGAACTTCCAGCAGGTGTGCAAGAAGATCCTGAGCCGTCTCTTCAGGGTGTTTGTGCACGTTTACATCCATCACTTTGACAGCATCTGCAGCATGGGTGCAGAGGCCCACATCAATACCTGCTACAAGCACTACTACTACTTCATCTCAGAGTTCAACCTCATTGATCACTCTGAACTCGAGCCTCTGGTGAGACAATAGCTCGACCTCAGATGTGTGAGACGGCCGATGGGGGGCATGAGAAAGAAGATCAAATGGATGTTTTGTGTTGGGAGGGTTGTCAGTATTGCTCTCATAACTGTCAGTCTAGTAGAAAATATTAGTCATTCTGCCATATATGTATAACCCTATTGTGCAGCATGCTTGGTGAGATTGAGTTTTATCCTCATGTCAGGGTGTTTTCACATGCAGCGCAATGAAAATTACAGCTTTTTTTTTTTCATTTGAAGCCGCACAGACTACTTGTTCTCCCTAAGATAACAATCATTTTCCATTTGACACTGGGAATGGAATCAGCATTCGCTTTCCCCCCAATTTTCAATCATGATTGACCCCGGTTAACTGCTTTATAGAAAATGGTTTGGTTTGAAGCACCAACTCTCCTTAGAGAAGTTGCTGACTTTGTGCAGTAATGAGGCAGAGTTTGTGTAGTTGTTGCTTTTTTCCAACAAAGGAACATCCATCACATTTGACCAGATGGAAAATGGTGGTCTAAGCGTCAATAAAAGGCTTTAGTTATTCTCATTATGAAGCCCGGGCTGTGTAATTCCCTTCGTAAAGTGAAACAGGGATGCAACATTTATGTCAACACACTGCAGAAAAGATTAATCTTGTAAACAGACTCTATTTTATTGTCTCACCTTTATTACCAAAGGCCATTTTTGTTGTTGTTGTTGTTGGTTCTAAAGGAACAAGAGTGTCTCATGATAAGAGATAATGTCTTTCATATTAAAAGTGTGGATTGCACTTCATAAAAATCATTCATCTCCTCGTACAATATGAATTTCACGTGTTAAACATGTCCTTTGTTTTCTTTTCCTACAGAAAGAGATGACAGAGAAGATATGCAGTTAAACAAAACCACATGGACAAAAGGAGTTTTTACATTTTGACATTATCTGAGCCCTGTGAGAACTCCTCGGCTTCAAAACATTCAAAACAAAGAACAACTTTACGTAAAGTTGAATGAGTGGTTTTCTAAGCACAACTGGGAAGGTCCACTAACTTCCTACACTTCTTCAGATGGTGGCTCTGTGCCCTCACAGAGGTTTTTACTAACAGTAACTGTGGTGCTTGAAGCCATCATTATAAGACTTTGTGATGGCTTACAATACATCTCCTGTATTCATGCTTTTTCTTTCCTCCTGTGCATGTATGTTTATGTTGGATCTTTTTTATATACAGTTCTGAGTCTCATTTGTTGAATGAAAGTTGGTATTTTATTTGAAGTTTTTCATAGTTTGTACATAAAATTGCAGCCTAAAAATGATAAATTCTTTTGCAAATGTGTTTTTGCACTACGTCACAAACATGTGTACAAAAAAAACATTGGCTCATGAATTTCTTTTCATTATAAAAGTCAACACTGTATTTATAAGTGAAAAGACAAGAGACAACGAGGCTATACTTATATATATTTTTAATCATATATTTGCCTTAAAGGTTTGGTTCAAGCCAAAACCAACACAGACGAAGACATATTTCACCGGATAAATAAAGACAAGGATGATTAACACTGTAAACTAAAAAATAATAATGATGAAACATTGTATATATGTGTCGTCAGCCGTATTTTCATAGACTGTATGCGTATGGGCTACTTCTTCTACAGTACTGTCAACGTCCGCATCTGTAAATAAACCATGTCATCATGCACATAAAAAATCCCCACTACGTGGAGTGGGGTGTGCAACCGTAGACTGTATTATGGGTGTGACGGGGCAACAAGCCAAGTGACGTCATTACGGTTGCCATTTTGTCGACCAATGGGAGAAGGAGGTATGCAGAAAGGGGCGGGGCACACGTCTGTTTATGTGTTTTTCCCGCCTTGCGCGTCACTGACTGTTTGACTGATGGATGTCAGCTAGCGATGGACGCTTGCATCAGCTGTGAGAGGCTTTGACAGAGGGGATTTGGCTGGTTTTGGACACAGAGTCCAGGTTTGAAGGGTTCATTGTATTTATGTTTTTTCGTTTTAACGAGACCTGACCGGTATTTAAATACGAACGATATCCGAATAGACGTTAATTGTTAGGACAAGCTAGCTAGGGTCACTTGCTAGCTAGTTCACGGTAGCTAACGGCAATAACATCGGAATATACAGGCAACAATAAACGCTAACTTTAGCTTTCCTAATGTTCTGGTTTATCTGTTATAACGTGACATTGCTTCGTCTTGGTAAGATTGCCTAGATGTGTGAAGCAACAGTGCTAAAGTAACGATGTGGCAATTACTTAGCTGTTGTTGGCTGTCAATTGCTAACGAGAAGGACTTTTTGCAAATATTTAGCTAAGGATTAGCTAAGGATACATATGTGCTACACCTTTGAGCTGGTCTAAGGCTGGTTATTATAGCTAAACGTACTTCTGCGGCTTCTGTTGAGAGTGTAAGAAAGAGGAAACCGTTTTGGTACACGTCAGTTACCGCGGTGTAGTTAATATAGTTTTTACTTTTTTTTTATTATTGCAAATTCTTTGACTTCCGACCACTTTTAATGACGTGTTCTCTGTCAATGTAGTCTTTTCCAGACTAACTCAGTATTTGTTACTCTCAGTTGGCAGATATGGTGAGGCAGAGCATAATGACGGAGTTGTCTCTCCAGGTAAGATCTGAACTGTTAATACTGGGGATTTCAAAACCTTTAACTTGCTGAAACCTGTTGTGTTAAATACCACCTAGCTGGTAGAAAGTAGTCTACTAACTGCCAGAAATATAGAAGTTTCATAATTTCCCATGAGTCATGCCTCTGGTAATGTCCAGAGTGCATGGTGGTTCCTGTATTCTCATCAGGCCACTGTTTTGGCACGTTGCCAGAGAGGGAGATAAGATCAGCTAGGTTGCAATAGTAGTAGCAATAGTGCAAAAAAAGGTTTTGTCAGTGATATATTAGCCTGCTGAAGACCGTTCCATAAGTGTTTTAAAAAGTTGGGGGGGGGGGTCGCATTTAAATTTGTCACAATTGAACACTAAGAACAAAGAATTATGTATTCCTTCTCGTGCTTTCTCCACTGTAACATCACCTGATGTCATTACCTCTCTCTGGCTGCTCTTGCGCTTTCCCCTCCCTCTTCCCCACCCTCTTCCCCACCCCTTTGATGCGGCCTCCTTCTCTGTGTTACAGGAGAAGTCTCTGGCTGTGGGCCAAGTAGGGCAGAGCTGCGGGGGAACTCAGGAGAACGGGGTCACTTCAGAGGAGAGACAGCCCCTTTCACAGGGCCCAGCAGGTACTATGATTCAGAACCGCTGTGGACCTACCAAAATTAACAGTGCCTGCCTACAATAACGCACTGGAAAAGTCTGGACTGTTTTAACTGATTAGCTTGCATGTGTTTTTTTTTTGTTGTTGTTGTTGTTGCTACAGAAATTGAGAAAAGCCAGCCAGTAAATATCCCAGATGCAGCTAAAAGAAAGAAGAAGAAAAGAACTAGAGCAACAGACAGCTCCACAGGCACTTTTGATGGTAACCAAGCTGATATTATTGGAAGGCATCAAACATCAAAAGATGAAACAAACACCAACCACAGCTCATGTATGTCACCTTTTTTCAGATCTCTACAAACTGACAGATGAGGTGCTCGGTCAGGGGGCTTATGCTAAAGTTCAAGGATGCGTAAGTCTGCAGAATGGACTGGAGTTTGCTGTGAAGGTGAGTAAGGATATATTTTATTTAACAAAGTATGTGATTTTTTCATTATGATTAAGGAAATGCTCGTTGAATGCTGTTTTTCACAAAAAAAGAATCCTGTGCTTTATCGTGTTTAGGATGTAAAATTCATACTGCTTTACCAAAATAACACCAGTAGACAAATCTGGCTTGTGTACTTGATGGACAACCTTGACAGTTGTGGGAATAGTTTTGGATCACGTTTTGGGCTTACTTCATGCAACGGTTTGCATAAATGCTGACACATTTTTTAACACATGACACTTGTTTAATATGTTGTTTTGTTTTACAAAGATCATAGAAAAGAGTGCAGGGCACAGCCGTAGCAGAGTCTTTCGAGAAGTGGAGACTCTCTACCAGTGTCAAGGAAACAAGTGAGTGCGTGCGTGCGTGCGTGCGTGCGTGCGTGCGTGCGTGCGTGCGTGCGTGCGTGCGTGCGTGTGTGTGTAATTTCTTCTCTTTTTTTTTTTTTATTTTTTTTTTTTTTTTACTAATTATGAAACCTATTCTAATCATTTGGAAATCTCTTGATCCAGCAACATTTTGGAATTGATCCAGTTCTTTGAAGACAGCTCTTGCTTTTATTTGGTCTTTGAAAAGCTGCGTGGCGGTAAGTATAAAACAATAGCTCAACAATTACACCGTCTGCATGCACTTAGCTTTTTCAGAGGACTCGTTATAAATACACTCTGATTGCTTCTCTTCCTTTAGGCTCCATTCTTACACACATCCAGAACCGCAAGTACTTTGATGAGCTGGAGGCCAGTAAGGTGGTCAGGGACATTGCCCAAGCTCTTGATTTCCTACACACTAAAGGTAAGTCCACACCCAAACCGCCATCCTGTAACTGTCCACATAGAATAGCTGTAGATTTCTTTCATTCATTCATTCATTTATTTATTTATTTATTTATTTGTCGTGGTGGCATTGTGCTTTTTTTTGCAGGCATTGCCCATAGAGACCTTAAGCTGGAGAACATCCTTTGTGAATACACAGATCGGGTAAGTGACCTTTTAAAGGACGAGGAGTTTTTAAATATTATTTGTTGTTTCCTAGAGGTATAACAGTCTAATGTGTTTTCTCCCATATTTATACTCAGGTGTCCCCAGTAAAGATCTGTGATTTTGACTTGGGAAGTGGAGTGAAGCTTAGCAGTGCCTGTACGCCCATAACAACTCCAGAGCTCACTACACCGGTAGCAGTCTAGTTTTGAATTTATAACACACAAACGCACACACACACTCAAACTGAATGGATCTAATGGTTTTGTGACTCTTCCCGTGTGCTTTATTTTTATTTTTACCCTTTCCTAGTGTGGCTCAGCAGAGTACATGGCTCCAGAGGTAGTGGAGGTGTTCACTGATGAGGCCTCGTTCTGCGACAAACGCTGTGACCTATGGAGTCTCGGGGTCATCCTCTACATTCTGCTGAGCGGCAGCCCCCCCTTCACAGGCCACTGTGGCACCGACTGTGGCTGGGACCGGGGAGAAACCTGCAGAACCTGCCAGGTATGTCCGTCCAGTCAGCCACTGCGTTCACTCAGTTTTAACCTGTCGGTGAGAGAAACAAGACATTTTAAGTTGTGACCTTGGACTCTGGGAACTTGTTATCGGAATGGGTTGCCGTTATATGGGTTGCGTAGTACATGTGCTTCTTGGTTTAGTGATATCTAATCTAAGTGTATTCTTTTAATCATCAGGAACAAAAAGTGTGTGTGACTGTATAGAATGATGATTGAAAGATAAATTGATTTAGGTGTGACTGCGTCTGTAATTGTGGACATGAATTGTTTTCCTCTGTTGTCACCTGATTATTATCTGAGTCCGGGGTTTAATGTTGAATTTCTCCTCTAGAGCATTTTGTCACATTGTACAGACACTCTAATGCTGTTTCAAATGTCGGCACGGAGAATGTTCTCATTCCGCTTCACTACCACTGCATAACAAAACCACTGACAGCTGAATGGTTTTACAGCACCTTGTGTCATATCGTCTCTTCAGAGTCACCTGTTTGAGAGCATCCAGCAGGGCAAATATGAATTTCCAGACAAGGACTGGGATCACATCACAGAGGGGGCCAAAGACCTCATATCCAAGCTGTTGGTTCGGGATGCAACTCTGCGTCTCAGTGCGGCTCAGGTCCTCAAGCACCCTTGGGTGCAGGGGGTAGGTATCGTTACATTACATATCCCCCCCCACCCCCTTAAAGTGGTCAATGCTACTTTACCAATAGGCCATATGTTACATACCTAATACAAGTATTTTAACCTAACCTAGGTGACTGTGAGCCGGCTACAGGCACCGCCAGGCGACGGCCCCTTCAGGGGCCATGGTAGTGTAGTTTAGCCGGAAAAAAGCGACAACACTTAAGTTTATGAACTCCGCTCCCCAGCTTGAAAGCGCTGTGTTTTATGTTGGCACCACATAGTGCTATTTCATTTTGAGATTTTTTTTTTTTTTTTTTTTTACATTGAATATTATTATATAAGTTCATATATAAGTGTTTTGGCATGCCTGGCTGAGTGGCACTATCCATGGTATTGAAGGCAGATTTCATTATTGCTTTTTTTTTTTTTTTCACTAATTGCACCCTGAGCATAGCTGTTTTTTACTTGGTACTCTAATGTTGTCTGATACAACACTACTGTATCACTCGTTCACTGCTATTTTTTGCATATTGATTTTAAATCAACCATTGTTTTTTTTGTTTTTTTACAGAACGCTCCAGAGAGAGGTCTTCCAACTCCTCGTATTCTACAGAGGTATGACACGCGGCTTTGAATGTCAAGTCCAATGTTTTTACGCAGTTCCTAAGGTGCTTTAAACAAAATTGTATTATTTAATACAATTAAAATTCTCTACAGAGGAAGTATAGTCAGCTAAAAGCAATCATCACAACTACAAAATGTAATGTAATGTGATGATTTTGCAGTCATCACATTACATTTTGATAGGAGTGTGTGTGTGTGTGTGTGTGTGTGTGTGTGTGTGTGTGTGTGTGTGTGTGTGTGTGTGTGTGTGTGTGTGTGTGTGTGTGTGTGTGTGTGTGTGTGTGTGTGTGTGTGTGTGTGTGTGTGTGTGTGTGTGTGTGTGTGTGTGTGTGTGTGTGTGTGTGTGTGTGTGTGTGTGTGTGTGTGTGTGTGTGTGTGTGTGTGTGTGTGTGTGTGTGTGTGTGTGTGTGTGTGTGTGTGTGTGTGTGTGTGTGTAAATGGTACAAAGGTAAAACGTGTCTCTCTTCTGCCTCCTCTCTTGTTTCAGGAACAGTAGCACTAAGGACCTGACCCAGTTTGCAGCAGAAGCCATCGCCTTTAACCGGCAGCTGTCCCAGCACGACGAGCAGCAGGAGGATGTTGGAGCCATCGTCTGCTCCATGAGGCTTTCTCCTCCTTCCAACTCCAGACTAGCCCGCAGACGGGCACAGTCCAACGCCATGCGCACCACAGACTTCGCACCCGCTTCGGATGACCTCACAGCCTAAAGGATGTGTGCGTGTGTGTGTGTGTGTAGTATCAGAAGAGACTAACTGTTCTTGGTGGTAAAGCTTTTTCCCATGGCCAGTAATCTTATCACCTAGAGAGGGACAGTTAATCGCCGGCTACTGCCTCCTAACTGAAAACATAGTTGAAAGTCCTGAGATTTGTCCAGGAAACGTTTTAAGCTGCCTGAGTTTTAAGCTTTGGGTTTCCTTTTATGCTTAGTCTTAACAGAGTTGTTAATTTTCTATCCAATGATTTTAATATTTACAATCACCCCAATACAGCAGAAACCTCTTAATGCCAGCAGTTTATATTGAATATCTAAACCGTACATATCATGATCAACCCACCATTACGTGGGTTCATCACAGGTTTGCAGCTGTTGCTGTCTTAATGCAATATTATCTCAGTTTGATAGATTTTATTTATCTTGTTGTCCAACTGTGAATTGCTTAATATTTTATGTAAATGTTTCACAGTTGCTGGAGGAAAGGGAAGAGTTCTATTTTATATTTGCTTTTTTTTAAGCATGTCAGTGTATTTGATTTTGAAGTGTGTGGATGTATGTGGTTTAAATGATGAAAATGGACTACACTTAGAGGAGTCTGTTCACCTCTGGAAATGGGCTTTTCTCCATTCTACCCTTTAAAGTAATTCTTGCCGACGCTACGTAAAAATTCCAGAAAGTGCAAGAATGTGAACGGATGTGTAAGTTAGAGGAGACCCTTTGATCAAATAGTTTGGTATTTCCTTCTAATTCTAGCTTCCACTTCAACACAAGTTACCTGTAGCACTGATGTACTAAAAAATAAGTCACTTATTCTAGTATATCTGAAACGGAGAATATTATATCGTAAATAATTAGTTTGGTCTAACAATGTGAAATCCATACCTACAGTAATTATCTTTTTAAGGGGTTTTATCCTCATTAGAATCTGACATTACCTTTTTGTTTTGCACCATGTCTTTGCACGTTTGTTACTGTACTATGTACTAACTAATGTAACACCTTCCCAAAAAGACTTAGTTTCTAATTGTCTTATTGATTTGATATGTCAGTGTTTTTAGTCTGAATGACTTGGATTTTTGCAGAATTTGTTTTGGTTGTATGTAGCTAGTAAGACCTAAAGAGGTTTTATGAATAATATTGTTACACTTTGTAGTAAGATGGAGGATTCCAAACGGGTTGAAAGGGATTTATTTTTATACAAGTATCTGTATATTGTGTAGTTTCTGTGGCTGGCTGTGAGTGTGCCAAGGGAAATATAATGGACTAACCATGCTAAGACTTCTTAAGTCCATCGGGTTCCTTTTGATCTTTTTATTTATTTAATTTTTTTTAAAGAATTTTTTTGTTTTTGTTTCTCTCATTATGGACCTTGTCTGTGTTTGAATGAGGTCACCGATTGCAGTCTATCACCTCTGTTTTCCCTAACCCTATCAACTTAATGTGTTTCCCGCTTAATGACACATCCCCTGATTTCACACTGTTGCCATGGACACCTCATCCCTATAGCAACAAAGGTCCTTCATAGGATAGAAGGAATTGTCAGATTTGCTCAGAGCAAATACACACATTAGTATACAACCACTTGCTACGTTTCAGCCCTCTCTCCCATTATGAATTATAAAAGGACTTGTTTGTCGTCGTACCCCCCCCCCATCATTATTTAATGGCATCAAATCAGATACAGTAATTTGTGTGCAATTATGGACTCCCATTGAAATTTGTCAAAGCTCTTATGGGGTCTAATGCATAAAGCGCTCAGTGTGGAGCATATTTTCTCTGGTATGCTGTGTCCTCAATAAAAAGATCCTTAACATCTCCTATCTAATCTGTGTTACATACATAGCATAATTTACTCTTTATGCCTTTTAATGCAAGATATCATTCAGCTGTACAGAGCAAATTAGTTTCTATTCCATACAGTGGCTTGAGAAAGTTTACACACCCATGATTAAGTTAATGAAGAATAAAAACATCTTTTGGAAATTCTTCTTAATGCCTTAATTTAAAAAAAAAATAGAACAATCCAACCTTTTAAGGACAGCAATTTTCTTTGTGAATGAATAATGTATTATATATTTATTGTATGAATAATGTTCTTTGTTAAAATACACCCCTATGTTAAATTCCCATAGAGGCAGGCAGATTTTAATTTTTAAAGGCCAGTTATTTCATAGATCAGGATACTATGCATCCTAATAAAGTTCCCTTGGCCTTTGGAATTAAAATAGCCCCACATCATCACATACCCATCACCATACAAACATTTATTTATTTACAATACATTATTCATTCACAAAGAAGATTGGGGTCCTTAAAAGATTGGATTTTCCTAAATATTTTAAATTAAGGCATTAAGATCAATTTTTTTATTAATTTCTCTTTGTAGTCAATTTTAGCATGGGTGTGTAAACCTTCTCAAGCCACGGTATAGGAGTACATGTGGTTTTAAAGATTTTAGATTAGATTAGATTATACTTTATTCATCCCACAGTGGGGAAATTTCCTTATTACAGCAGTATTTTCTTCAATAAAAACAAACAAGAAAAACAGGCAACCAATAGACAATGAGCAGAAGGTAGACTGAAAGTAAAGTGGCGTCAAATGAAGGTATTTTAAAGGGCGGTTGCCCTGAACAGTGCTGAGAAGATGGTGTGATCAACCTGTACTGATGAGGTAGCATCGCACTGACAGATGTCCTCGTTGGAGCAGAGGAGCAGTGTATCCAGATAACCAAAGTACAACACATGCAATATGCTTTTATGATATTGTAATATTCAAGAGCTATTCAAGATAATAATAATAGATTTAACGAAACAAGAAGCAGTAACATCCCCACCCTTCCATCCTGTGTATCTACTCATTTCTCAAAAATCTCTTCGAAAATGTATCAGATGTGCATTTATTCAGTGCACACACGTGCAAAAACTTTATTGCCCTCGATTTGATTGGACGGTTCGGAGCCCTTTATCGCCCCCGGTGGTGCGCCTTTCTGTTAAAGCAGCGTCACTGCTGCTGTGCTGCCTGAGAGGGAGAAATCCTCCAACTCCACGACTCCTGCTGCGCACCGGGATGGACGGACGGAAGGAAGGCGGCACAACATCACAGAGGTCCGTGGGTCTGCTCTAAGGTAACGAGCACTGACAAAAGTACCCAGCAATGTTGCTGTATGGTTGTTTTCAGGTTTTCTTCTTTTTTTCGTCTGGCTGCGTGACCAGCAGGGAAGAAAATATGGTTTTGATATTTAAGTATCGCTTGTTTTGTTTTATAGACATCGTGTGACTAGAAATAGCTGCTCAATTAGTGGTGTTGCCGAATGCATTACATGGTTTTTTTGCGTTATTCTTGCCTATTTATTGCTGTGTGAAAAATGTTCTCAGTGGGTGTAACTTCTATAGGCCTAATTAGTTACATGTGGAGAATTCTTTTGTAGCATTTTAAGAATTACCTTTGAATGAAATTGTTAAAATCATCGAGTGTTAGTAAAAAAAAAAAAAATGTGTATGAAGTGTATAACCGCCTCTAAAACGTCTCCCATATGCTCTTCAGCCTCTTCGTCACCATCTCTCTCTGTAAAGGGATGAGTTCAGTGATCAGTCAGTCTCATCAGCTTCTCTGGGTTTCACAGAGCTCCCCATGAGACATGGTGCTACCTGAAAAAACGTCCAGATCTTCAGCTCCCATGAAGGTCCCCAAGCAGCACGCCCTGCGGCACCAGAGCTTGCCCTCCCCGGCCCTGTGCTGCGCCTGCGGCCTGTGCATCATGCTAGCCGGCATCAACATCACCCTGGTGGGAGCTTTTGCCTTTGGCACCTTCATCCCTACTGGCAACCCCCCCATCATCATCGGTCCTCTTCTTTTATTGATAGCCCTGGCCTTCTTCACAGCGTGCTGTGTTGCCAGCAGGAGGCCCCCCGCACACTTGGCCCACAAGGCTAAAGCAGGTGAGAAGTGGGGGCTGATGCGGATGGGGACGGCAGCGTTTGAAATGGAGACGAGCGAGCACACACTGCAGGACACCACGGCCGTCCAGCTCAGCCCCACCAACTCCCCCACCTCCTCCCACAAGTCCAGCTCCAGCCACGGGGGCGACACCGCTCCGCCGGACTGTCAAGACGGAGCCGGCGAGCCGCACATGTCAGAGATGTCTGACATGGCTGTCACTGGAGATTACACCGCCTTGACCTCTGGCAGCAAGGCGAGCACTCTCACACAGATGCTGCCTGGCCAGAACACTTCCTCTACGTAGCATGGGCTTTTGTTTTTGCTAATTACAGGTGGATATGTCCGGTGTGATTGACATGACTGATTGGCATCTTTAAAGAGGAGACCACAGACAAAAGAGCCTGATAAATGGCCAGCAAACTCTCAGACTGTAGACTGAAATGTGTTACATGTGGAAACCTCCCTATATGTAGCTTACTCAGTGTGTTGTGTTGTTGTTGTTTATTACTCAGTCCCAATGTGTACTTTACTCTGCCAGAAACAGGAACAGGAACCAGAGATGATACCTTAATCCAAGTGTTTGTGTACTTTTTGTATTAAACAGCTAAGGATAAAAATCCTGCAGTTAGAACTTGTCAACCTACGTTGGGAAAGATGATGTCCAGCCAAGTTTCTCTGAGTCACGAAAGCTGTTCCTCTAAACCCGGTAAATCTCAGCCAAATCTTTTATTGTTAACACACTTTGAAAGAAATGTTCTAATTTTTGTTTGTATCAACTGCAGTGAGTGAGTAACCTGTGTTGTGTCAAGCTGGATATTCAAGAACAAATTAGTGAGTGTGTGCCATGATTGTTACTGCAGACATCATATTTGTTTGTGGCACCTATGTGTTTGATAAATAAAGATAAAATGGGATTTGATTGTCAGCTATATGGTGTGTTCCTGTTAAAAAAAAAAAATAGAACATACATGTCAGGCTATACGTAAGAAAGGTACACGGCTTGCAAAGGTAATGAATTTGTTATCTGGGAAAAGCCAGCTGCGGCAGTGCAAACAGCTCCTTCATGACATGTTGCCCATCACCTGGCATCTGACCCAACAGCTGCTGGCAAAGGCGAGAGCCCCGTTTACTGATCATTGTACATCTGCTGTCCACAAACACAGCAAGACACAGTGTGATCAACTGCACACACAACTTAACCACTGAAAAAGATAATAGGACAGCCTCTGCCAACTGTTATTGCCTTATGAACGGCTACAGGCAGGTAGTGTGGGTGTGTGAAGTTGCAGTGAGTCAGAAATACGACTGCTTGTGTTTCCATAAAGGGGATGACATGTCTTGGTAACCTGAACTCATTTTTTAATTATAAAGGTCATGTTGCTCTGACTGATGGCACAGTGAAATTAATATAGTGCAGAGTTGCGGTCACTGATCCATTTTGACACTTCTTCTTGTAGTTTTGATTATTTACTACGACTTTAAATCTGAATTTTACTTAAAGACATACATGAATGACACATGGTATTGAAACTATGAATGGGATTTGAGACCACCTTTGTTCACAACTTTTGACCAAAAGGAAACATTTTCTTGTATAAAATTAAAGTAGCAACAAAACTCAATATAAAACTTTAGAGATCCAGGTCCAGTTATAATGACACGTTTGGAACTCCTTTTCATTTAGTTAATTAGGGATTTCTGTACATTTCTTTACATTCCAGTTTGTCATCTAGTGCTAGTCTTGTTCTCTGCTGGCATGAGACCATCTCTAAGGCCCAGACCGGCACTCAACAGGTGGCCTGCTGAGCCAGACTGGGTCATGAGGCAGCCTCCTGGGCTTAGCAAGGACCAAAAACCTTCTTCAGGGTCAATCTCAGACCAGTAGGATTACTGGGATCATCGTAGAGAAATCTCCAACACTGCTGGGCACAACCGCTGGGGGATGCCGGTCAAGACCTCAATCAAGTAGAGCAACCTTCAGTTTGGCACCCAGGTGAAAATATATGGGTGGCCTCTCAGAGATAATATACTGGGAATCCTACCCTGGCTGACTTTTATCCATAAAACAGATGCAAAGCTTTGGAAGTGTTTCAACATTGACCCGCTGTAGGCTTGAAGGCGGCTGCAACCCAGCTCTGATGTACGTGACACTATAAGATGAACACATTTGCTGTCTCTATTAGAAGGAAGCAAGGAACTTTTTGCATCCGCCTTTGCATAAAGCTACTGTTGGTGAAAGTTTGACACTCAAAAGTTACATTTTGGGGCCCTTCAATAGAAAAAGTTCAGTGTGTAATTTGTATCGGCTTCATATTTACAGTAAATAGTCATTGCTTCTAAAACAATGAAACCTAGACTCCATCGTTCCCAGTGTAGATGTCGATTAACTTTCAAATATCAGATTTTTCTATAGTTGTTACCAACAATATTAAAACAAAAATCTAAATCTATCTCAGCTTTGGCATTTTAACAGAAAGTACATGCAGATTTCCTGCAATACATGCTAATAAAGGAGTATTTTAGGAGTTAGTTGACAGCGTATGTTGGAATTGTTCTGGCAGTTTGCTCAAATATTCAGAGATATTAGAGTCCAGAGGTTCTGTTACACCTCGACCGTTACCATCTTGGTTCAATTCATTCTGTTTTTTCATTCAATCCATCCCACTACTGTATGTTTGGATTCAAGATTGAAATGTTTCATTGTCACATGGCATGTGGCATTATTTTGACGGTACACTAAAATACTTATGTGCAATAAATAATAAGAATGATAGTAAAATTAAGAAGTAAAATTTTTTTATTTAAATTATATGTATTTAAAAGTATAAAATGTATAGTACATATGTCACAAAGAAGCAAGCACAAGTGATGCAGGGTTTTTACCTCTGCATAAACAGAAAACAACTTTGACAATTACTTGAATATTCATTAAGTGAAATAGTTGAGAATGTTTTTTTCCAGGCAAAAAGAAACTTTATATGTCTAATAATGAGAGGAAAACCATCTCCGCTGGAAAGCAGGACAAGCCTTTGCCCAACGAACTGAGTTCCTGACCTGTGTCCTGGCCTGTCCTCAGTACTTGAGGCTCTCTATGAAAGAGATCTTCAACAGGAGGTCCAGGACCCCTAGGGGGTCCTCAGAGTTGCTGTAAAGGGGATGCCAAATTATTGTTTAATGGATTCTATATATATACTGTATACTGTATATAGCAAGAGACTTAACCCCTAGTTGCTCCAGAGGCATGTGACCTCTGACCTATAACAATTGTAATGTGATGTAATGATCTGTTTCACCACTGTGGAGCCTCGCCAGCATCTTGCTCTCTGTTGTTCTTCATCGTGATTATCCCATGAGTCCACAAATATTACTGTCTCTGGTAATTGACAAATGCATAAAATAGCCGTAATCTACTAGGCAATTTTTATTTTATTCCATTCTACTCGTTAAAGTAATGATTTATGGATGTTATAATAATAATAGTGAGGCTGAAAGCTCATAATCACATAATTGTCAGTGAGAGCTGATTATTCACAAAAGGCTACGGCTGAGGCTATTACTTTTATGCAAATAGCTCCCATTAGAACGAGGAGTGTGTTCAGTGGGCATACAATGAACTGGAATCAAATGCAATAGCACAGTAAATGATTATTTGTGGAGCTTCATAAAAAACTATTTCAAAAAGAGTTCAGCTCCATTGACAGAGATAAAACTACATCAAGTCATTTGACTCCACCTTGTGGAGAGAAGCTAGTAGGTCCTACTATTGCTCAGGACTACTATTAATGAAGAACTCCCTTTAAAGTAGGCCTACTAAAGTAGATAGCATCGTCCTGTAGACTTCTTCTTCTTCTTCTTCTATGGGGTTTTACGGCAGGCATTGCTGCCATCTATGTAACTAGCACCTTAGTGCACTATAGCCTGCTATACAGCCTGGTGTCTATTAAAAATTTGAAAAAACACCTTTTTCCCCTCCCGCTTGATCCTACATCTAAAATACTTTTTTAGAGATACTTCTTCCTAGCCAACTTCTCACATTACTCTGAGTAGATCTTGTCGTTGGCGGTCATAATTTCTACAAGTTCCTGACATGAACACAAGTCACTCTGGTGTTTTCCGAAAACCAGAAATGTGTGACCAATCGTCATTCTAGAAATAATAACCTCTTCCTCACGTGTAACCTCCCTTCTTTTACAAACATTAACTGAGTCAGTTACCGTGCTAGATTTGAAAAATAGGTGCCGCCTTTTGTTTTCTTGCTCCCAGAGCTGTCGCCATTTTAAAACTGTTCCCTGCCACACAACGCTGTTACCCTCTTCCTTGTATAAATGAATGCTGGCTTCTACAGTTTCTTTATGAGCAGCTTCCTTGGCCAACTTGTCAACCTTTTCATTTGTTGCAATACCTACATGAGCTGGCACCCATATGAATGATATTTCTACCACTCTCCTTTTCACATCTCTAATTGCCAGAAGAATATCATATACAAGGTCTTGTCGACTCTTTGATGACCTTTTCCCAACAGTATTGATAGCTGACACAGAGTCACTACCTAGCAACACTTTATGGTTCTGAATTTGCTCAGTCCATTGCACTGCCATAAGGATTGCATATAACCACTGTAAACACACTTAGGAAATTCAAGGTTCTCTTACAGGCTACCTCTGAACAACAAAAGCTGCTCCTGTAGCACCTGTTTCTGGATCCTTTGAATCATCAGTAAAAATGAATATGTGTTCCTGATATTGCTCTATTATATGACAATGGAATTCACGCACCAAATCTGATTCAGGATTGTCTGACTTAATCCCAAATATCTCTAAATCAGTCTTCAAGACTTCCAGTTGCCATTAAGGACATCCTGTGGCCTGGTGCTTTAAGGGAATTTAGACAACAGGATGCAGTAAGAAATGTCACATGATGACACATCCTGTTGTTTCTTCTCATTTTGAGTCTGCATTTATTACAAAATCTTGATGATTTTATTAAGGTTAAAGTTGCATTATCTGTCATGTTCAAGTGTTCTCCAAAAAAAAAAAAAAATGAAACGAGATGATGTTCATGTATTTCACTGTCTCCAGTACTGAGTTCTGCCACTAGGGGGCAGCATCGCCATTCACACAGTGTTTCCACGCCAGGTGAAGAGGTATTTTGCTGGGTTTGTTTTGATTTAGTCTTTGGCTTTGACATTATATTGAATTATATTTAATCACAAAGCAATACGAAAGCCAGTCCAACGCTTACATAAGACGTAACGTTACTCTCCACGTGTTTCACAAAACCTTTCGTCCTTAAGTGACGTTACGTTAACTTTACAGCTGCAACTAATGCAGTCCTACAATTCCTTATTGGATTGTATATTGTTCCGTTTTTATTTCCTTTATATTCGTCGTTTCGCACGCAGTAGCTTGTGCTGCTGTGGTTTTGTGGTGAGTTATACCGAGAGATGTTTCTAATGTTGAGCCCACCCTGATTGATTTAAAATGAGATGGCCAAATTAGAGACGCCTCTCAGTGTTATTACAGCGCTTATAAACATAGCAACTGAGTGGAGAATCCCTCATAGAAAGCGCAGATTTAAAGACCCCATCCACTCAGAAACATGCTTATTGTTACTTCACATATTTGGTTGAGAGAACTATATGAGCAAAGGGCTGTTGTCTATTCATCTGCTGAAGGAGGAAAGTGCCTTTGTGCTGAGTTTAAAACGTGTAGGACTATGTATCACAGTAGTTTGGTAGCTAACACACAGTTTACACGTGTTGAAATGTTGAAACTTGAAACCTGCAGTGATGATGGGCTTACCAGTGAGTAGACATCCAGTAGTTCAACTTTTGAAATGGATTCTTGAATGAGTCAGAAGCACTATATGTAATTTAAAAATCCTAATTAACAAAACAATTGAATTACTGAGGGAATTAACATTTTGTCGGAAAACAATATAAAATGTTTTTTTGTGTGTCTTTAAACATGTCTAGTACTGTAAAAATCCATAATAGGAATATTTATGGACTTTATTTACGACTTTATTCAATTTGATTTTATTTATAGTATCAATAACAAGAGTTATCTCAAGACGCTTTACAGCTAGAGTAGGTCTAGACCACACTCTATAATTTACAAGGACCCAACTAGTAATTCTCCTATCATCAAGTTCCTTAAAATTCATGTTTGTGTGTGTGTGTGTGTGTGTGTGTGTGTGTGTGTGTGTGTGTGTGTGTGTGTGTGTGTGTGTGTGTTAAGTAAGTGAGTAAGTTTTTCTTATTTCCGTATTTCTGGTTGGCTGGATTAGTTTTTTTAAATGTATTCTTTTCCACCTCCAAAGTGTCTGGACCTTAAATGCACCACGGCCTCTAACTGCACCGTCCTTGGTGCCTCCTCCTGCCTGCAGCTCACTGCGTTTCAGAGAGCGATGCAGTGATCCTCCTGCGGCCCTGAATCAGAGCCAGGTCGTCTCCAAGCCGCCGCCTGAAAAATACATTTCCCATAGGTAATACACTACATTCCCAGATATTCACAAGACAGAACAATAGCAAGGTTGCAATGTCTTTGACCTCCTCTGTTAACATAATCATCACCAGGTGAGTGACCCCATGTGTTTCATGCACACTGAAATTCCTCTACACAGGCCCGGCTCGTATACGGCTTGCCCCCGCGTCTTGTATAAACCATTTGTCTCTCCGTCCCACCTCTGTTGTCGTGTAGAACAGGCATTTAACTTCCCAGCTCTTGAAGTGAAGTGCCATTAATTTTATCCTTCTTTTCAGTTTGCAAAGCGTCCCTCCAAACAGCAGCGGGCTTGATCTAATTCCTAATGACTGTTGTGAGTGCTGACTCGGCTATTGTAAAACAAATAATATCTCTGTCCTGTTGGAATAATCCTGATCTATTTCAATGGAAGGGGCCATATTAAAATGACAAAAGGGGGAGGATATTTCCATCTCGTGATAAATGTGCAAATGTCCACCAAAGCTGAATCAGACACCACATTTTAATAGCCTGATTGCTCATTCCTTTCTCGCCTCATTCTCTAGCAGTCCTGCTCCCTCCTTTTTTAATGTGGAGCTGGTCATATTTTGTCCCAGATTAGTATAGACGCCGGCTGACAGTTGCCTCTGCTCAAGGTATTTAGAAGACATAATTCATTCATAGATCTTGAAGTGCTCCCATTTGTCATCCGCATTTTTTATGCTCTCCACAGTCGCTCATTCCTCTGAGTGGTGTGTGTGTGTGTGTGTGTGTGTGTGTGTGTGTGTGTGTGTGTGTGTGTGTGTGTGTGTCAAGGGAGATGAGGGCCATGGCAGTTTTCAGCTGATGTATTAGCGGGCATATGCAAGCAATGAATTATCAAGGAGGAAAAGGAGTCAATTATCCACTCCTAAAGAGGGGCCGGGCCTTTGTGGCCTAGGGGCCCCTTTCCATATTTACCAAATGATTTCACAGAAAGGTACGCTGGGAGACCTGGGGAGGAGACAGTGAGCACACACACATGCAAAAAACACACTTTTTGCTTCGACCCTCTCGTCCCCTCTCAACACTTTCCTCCTCGCACATGCTCAGTACCACCTCCTTGGTTAACATGGAAAAGGCGGTGACGTTTCAGATCCAAATGGTAATAATCCATTTTATACACACCAACTTCTCAAACTGATTTGGGCTGAGCTGGAATAGCCACGCCGTGACCGTCAGCCATTTTGCCGTGTCCCAATTCTCTCTCCCGTGACTCCCATCGAATCAAAATGGGCCCCTGATTGACTGTGCCGCTCTGACTAATAGAGTGGATATGGTAAATGAAATACCCGGCACTTTCATTCCAAAGTCTCTTACCCCCTGTGTCCCCAGTCACTTTTCCTTGACATGTTTTCAGAGATTGAGCGTTCTATCCTGTTTTTGATGAGGACGGGCTGAGACGAGGTGTGCGCAGTGGCGGTGATGCCTCAGAGCTGCCGGGACCCTCGGACATGGGCAGCCGAGCTGACAGGGCCTCTGGTGACTGACAGGGCTAACACTTAGGGAAATGAGGTCGTTAGACAACATTATGAGTGGGCTGATAGCTCAGTAATGGGTTTTAACTTTGGAATTTAACACAGAAGCCCACAGGGGATGGGTTTGATGTGCAAGTGGACAGGTGGGCTCCTACACAATAAAAACGGAAACTCTTGCGGGCACCAGAGAGAAGTGACTCGGTTGGGGGGGGGGAACGAGGAAAAGAAGAGGACATGTAGAAAAGAGAACGGAAATGTTCTAAAAATAAAGCAGCCCAGACAGCGATCTTCTTTAACACAAAGAAATCGAGACAAGGGTTTCAGCAGATGAGGGACTTCTGTTTTTTGTCCTGCCCTTCACGTTGGGCTTACTGAAAGTGTTTTTGCTTTCTTTTGACTCAAATGTTCACACAAACCAAGTGAGAAATGATCTCCTCCATCCAAATGATAGTTCCTCCAAACTGTTTTTGATCTGTTATGGCTCAATCACAGAAGGTACTGAGTCCTAAAACAATGATCGTTTCGGAAAGGTTTATAATTTTGCATGCTGTATGCACACAGCTTCCAAGATGCCTTGAGTCTTAAGAAAGAGCGTCTAAATTTAGCACGTAACGATAAACTCTTAAGTTATAAGACATAGGCTAATGCGTAAGGGTGTTAAAACCAGTGGGATAGTTTAGTGGAGATTAAGGGACGTATCAAAGACTTGTGTAAAGCTCCATCAAGAGCTGTGCGGTTGTTTGGTGGGCATCTGCACATGATTTTTTATTTTTTTTTATATGTATAAAGAAGGGGGCAGCTCACAGAGCTTTGGCAGCCTGTGAGTGACTGATAATGTCTCAACACCACTCCCATTACTCCTTTTGGCTGTGCTTTGAAAACGAATGGTCCACTTTACTGCCGCCATGGACCTAGCGAGTTCTGTTTAGGAGGAAGATTTAGAGGGACGTTATGGCGGTCCAGCAGTGGCCAAGACAACTCACAGGAGAGGATGAAATGGATGAGATCGGGTAGAATGATGGCGGCAGTTTCATCTATTCCCCTGACTTTGGGTTTGGTGGAGATGAATCACGCTTGGCCTCTGTGAGAGGGTTATGGAGGGAAAAAGAAGGTCAGGTTTCCATGGCAGGATTTTTCAGTAGAGCAGATGAGGAGGGTTGGCAATACAAATCAAGTCAAGAAGCTTCATGTGTTTTCAGCACTGTGTCCTGCAGGCATCTCTTTCATGGCACTCTAGAGAATACACACCGAGTTCTACCTCATCAGAACAGTCCGACTGGTCAAGCAGTGATTTCTGGTTTATTAGAAGTAGACTGTGTGTGTGTGTGTGTGTGTGTGTGTGTGTGTGTGTGTGTGTGTGTGTGTGTGTGTGTACTAGTGGCAATCTCCCTCCTGTTTATTTCCAAAGTGTTAGGTATCTTTCACGGACCGCTGCTTCTTTAATCAGCATCTGTCAGGGAATTCATTATGCTCAAGTGAACATAAAGCCTTTCTTCAGAGCTGTTAAAAAAACAGAAAAAATAACAGCCCCTTTCACTACCAGAGGTGTGGATGATCGCTGCAGCTGGCTTAAGTGACAGGTAAATTGCAGGTTAAGTGGAGAACACAGTCTTTTAACAGGAGATTCCAGGCTCCTGCAAATCCTCCTTAGTCTTTAATCTGAATACAAAGGCAGGGGCGGGGGGGATTAAATCTGACCCCTCAATGTTCTGTTTGTTCCAGACTCTACTCGAGGGCCTGCTGTAGCCAGCAGAAGAGTCCCAGGTTTGCATTTCCTTTTGTGCCATGTGGCGGCATTTAAAACAACTCTCTGCACAATGCTGCCTCTTCAGTGGCTAGCTTCCCCCGGGACAAAGGAAGGCCGGAGTCACCAGCTTCTCCTCTTATATCCACTCTTATCAAGCTTTAGTGTTAAGAGGAAGTTTGAATTCTTTTCAAAGGGACTGTTTATTAAATAGTGGATGAAATGCGGTAACGCAGCATCATTATCACAGTTCTGCCGTGGAAGAAAAACAAATCCTGCTTTATTTAGCAGCAACGACTTCTAGAACGAGGAGAGGGGCCCGGGGTGAGGCAGACGGTTAGGGCTCGCCGAGAAAAAGGCGCTTTGGGTTGTCAACGTTTTAGAGGCTTAGAGTCAAACCTATCCGGGCTCAGGAGAGAGGAGTCTGGGTGTTACGCAGGCAGAATGACTCCTGATAGAAGGAGTTTGCGGCTCAAGTCGAAAGGAATCGTCTTGGCTCCCGGATGAGGCGAGGACTAATTGATTCTCTGAAGTTTCCTGTCGCAGAGCCCGATTACAGGTATGACCGGATTAAAAAAGGAGAGGGAAAAAAACAAGGGATCTGGAGGAGGGAAATGGTAAAAATCAAAGAGAAAAGAAGATGAGGGCTGCCATAGACGGATCAGCATCGCTAAGACGCATTGATGTGCTTGCTTTTGTGTGCATTTTGTTTGTGTGTGTGTGTGTGTGTGTGTGCGTATATATATATATATATATATATATATATATATACATACAGTATGTTCCTGTGTACAAACACACACCACTGCAGCAGTGTTTGATCTCTATACTCAGTGGCAATCATCAGGTCACATTGCAAGGCCCCTTTCACCGGCGTGTTGCACGGGAGCACATTGTATTGTAGCGGCATGCTTCCCCAATCACTCACTTCTGGTTAACACGTCTCAAAGCCAGAGGCATGTGTCTTGCCTGCCCATAACAGTCCATGACAAGATTGAGTACTGAGGCATGTGGGAGCCATAGTGAGGCAGGCTCTAAGAGAGAGGCCTCCAGGAGAAGGAGAGTTAGGACGCATATCTAGACCTAAGCTGTCATGCGTGTGGCTGTAATGGCTTGTTTAGTGGCAAAGTCCAATCTAGGGCCCCAGAGAGCCATTATTCCTAGAGTATCGATTGGGCCCTACGGCCACCACAGCTCGGGCCCCTGTCCCTGATCCTGTTCAGTAATAAGCGTACTCATGTCAAGGTGGTAATTATCATTGATCTGTAGCCGCTGTGACAGGGCAGCAGCCCCTTGCCATGATTCATGCCCGGCGTGGGGCTACTGGACTTGAGGCACCAAATCACCATTCTCATAGACGCATGCAGCTTCTGGTGGCACTGCCATGCCCAGTCCTGGAAACAAAGGAGTTAGGAGATGGATTTCAGTTTTTCTGGGTTTTCCTGCTACTTTCCAGGTGGCAGTTTTGACCAAGGCTAATTACCAGCAGGGGAGGCTTGCTTGGTATGTTGTCCCAGAACTCTAAAATCTTCAGGACTAACTTTGTTCTTGTCTTAGTTAGACCGTGAAGTAGCCTGCAGAAAGTTAAATAAACGTAACTTTCTTCCTAGAGGTGTTCTCTCTCTCCTCATCTGTCTGATGTAGTTCTCCCCCTCCTCTTGCTGTCCTTCCCCTGCGTCGGCCAGGATGCCTCCACCTCTCCTCAGGTTGTAAAACAGGGAGATCTATCACTGTTGATTTGCTTCTGTGTGGTTACCTGCGGCGCAGTGAGACAAGCAAAGCGTGCCGGGACACAATGTTATTCTGCATGCTTTATTACTTTGTTAGCATTGTATTCGCAAAGTACATGTCCGTTTACAACAATAGATGTGGCTTTGTGTTGAATTTTTAATCCTAATGCACAGGCAGTTTTGTAGCCATGTTAGAGGCACGGCTCTGGGGATGGTTGTCTTTGCTCCCGACTGAAATATATTTGGATGAATCATCATAAATCTGTGTACATTAATGGTCCCCAGAGGATGCAGCCTAGTGACTTTGGTGATCCCCCGACTTTTCCTCTAGCACCAACATGATGTTCAAATTTGTGGTTGTGAGGGAAATATCTCTACAACAGGTGGATGGATTGCCATAAAATTCGGAACAGACTTTCATTTCCCCCTCAGGATCATTTTAATCATCCCTTCATTTGTTCATCTAGCACCATCATCAGGTCAAATACTTAGTTTGACTAATATTTTGGTTTATGATGAAATACCTGCAGAACTAAAGGCATTCCCATCAGCCTCAGCTGTACTTTGTGTTTAGTGCTAATAAGAAAATGTTGCATGCTAACACATTAAACTAAGATGATGAACATTAGAAACATTGCTGGTGGCATTGCCACTGTGAACCTCTTGACATTTGCATTTAGCTCAAAGCACTGCGAAATACAGCCTCACAGAGATGCTTTCCTTCTTCTTCTAATACAGTCTACAGAATAAACAAAACAGAACTACACAGTCTACTGTATATTGTAGTTCTCCATCAGCTTTTCTGGCACAGCTTTCACAAGCTATCTCTGATTGAATCTAATTGAGCTACATGCTCATAGTAAACCCCCCACTTGTATTGGAGTGACTGAGGCGAGTGAGGACAGGGAAACAGACAGACACACAGAGAAATAGAGAGATGGAGGGGGTTTCAAGGCAGGCAATCAGTTTTATTTTTGTGAGCAGTGGAGCGGGACTCGTGTCACCTGCAGACCAAACCCCATTTCCTCTGATTAAGTTCTTCGAAATATTCCATTTGTCAGTGTCACGGCCCCCTTCGCGTTGCCGCGGCGTGTAGCCAGCCGTGTCTGTTGACTGTGTCGTTCTCCAATTTACATCAGACACTGACAACATCATCATGTTCCTAATGTCCCCTTGGCTTGCTCTTGCTCAACCCCTTGCTCACGCTCTTTATTTCTCTGTTTTTCTTTTCTGACTGTCTCTGATGCACCATTCGCCTCTCTACGTCCTCTGTATCACAGCTACACGACAACCATCAGTCGCTCTCTGGATTCTTCTGTGATTTCCTGTGCAGAGTGAAACCCAAACTGTTGAATCTGGGGTCTGGGGACTATCACTCTACGCCCAAACCTTAAGGGAGTTTATTTATTTATTTATTTTTACAATCTGTGTCTGGAGTATCACCAGCTAACATCACTCAGGTCTCAAACTCTCATGCGTGTGATCTTACCCCATTAGCAGCCAATGTCTTTTCAGGAGCAGAGCCGGTATGGTTCAGAGAGGATGGAAATTTCAATCTCCCTTCTATCATTTTCCCTATCATTACTCCATTCACAGCCATTTCTCTCCATCCTGAGTCCCGAGAGGGAGCGGAGCGGCTGAAAAGGAGGGCATCGTGCACTCTGTGCTCAACTTTAATATGAGTGGAGCAAAAAAAGAAAGAGGTGGTGTTTATACATTATAAGGGGTCTATAATAAAGCTGCTATCACATTCTCCCTCTTCTCTCCCTCTTCCTTTCATTCCCTGACTCTCCAGACAGGTAGCGGGCGGGCTGTCTTGATGACTAGGCTCAATCACCTGTGACAGTTTTGATTTGATGTCACTCTCTGGGTCGCTCTATTTGTTTGAGCAGTTAAGAGGTAATTGTGTGACATTGGCGGTGGAAGACGTGCTTTGGCGCCGCACCCGCTGAACCGAGGGGACAAGACGAGAGAGTGTGGCAATAATAAATGAGGGCTATTTTCCCCAGCATTCCCAGACTGTGCGTATGTGTGTGTGCCAGTGTGTGAATTGCAGGGGTGCGCGTATGTGTGTGTATTGCTGATGGGAGGAACAAGAAGGGGCGATGAGCCCCTCTACCCTGAGGGAATTCAACTGTGAGATGCACATTCAGGTCGCCTGCACCCACTCTTAACATCACTTTCTCTGGTCTGATCAGAATTGTTTCTGTGTGTGTTTTTTTTTTCTGTTAAAGATAAGATGTCACTCAGTGGAACTTCTGAGCCCTTCAACATGTTGACAAGTGATGCAATTATTTCCGAGATGATTTTTATAGTTGTTATTATGAATTGTTTTCAACAGCATGTTGAATCCTGAAGATGACTGTATACTTATGATGAAGTCGAACTTGTCCTGTGTAGAAACAAGTAATTGCACAACCACGTGTGTGTAGTTGCTGCACCATTATTTTGTTTGTTTGTTAGACGTTATATAATGCAAAGGGATTGAAAAAGGTAAATATCAAAACAGAAGTAGTTCACACACAGAGAATAATGCAGTTCATCTCAGCTCTACACACCATTTTATTATTTTTAATATCATTGTTTTAGTTTTCTGGCCTCAGCTCTACTGTTTTTGTTCACTCTGTTTTCAGCCACTGCAGGCAGCCGTTTTGAGTGAAAAAGCTCTAAAGCCCCACTGTACACCTCCTGCCCGGTATCAAACAGCAGACAGACAAGAAGATAGTGGAACATTTAGCAGCTAAAGTGACAGATAGTTCAAACAAATTGTAAGTTTAAATACATAGTAAACCAATTTAAAATTAGAGTGAACGTAGCCAGAAGCAAGGCTCGAAAAAAAAGTCATCTTTAATGTCGTCTTAAAATGTGCACGATCCTGCATGTCAGTGTTCTGTTTACAGCTGGTTTCCCAAAAAAAATAGTTATGGCATTTTTAAGTGTGACTTGTAGTGTTCCGTCCCCTTGAAATAACTGGCTAAGTTCTTCAAAGTGCAAGTACAGGATCACATTCTTGGATGTGATCTTCACTTATAGAGGGGAAAAAGTGACAATTATGAAAGATGAAAATGTGATGATGTGTCATAAAAGCCTCACTTTAAAATAACTCAACATTGTTCCTTACCACAAAATGTACTGAAAAGATGGAAACAAAGCCAGTTAACACCGGAGACCTGTACTAGGGATCAAGATCAACATGCCCTGGATTTCTTCCAGTTACCCGGCTTCACTAACACTAACAACCGCAGTCCTGCATAACTTGTGTCACGACGCTGGTTAACAACTAGTTCAATCAACCCAAGGTTTCCCAATCCAGCGGCTTCACATAAAAAGGCGTTGTTTGCACAGCATGACCAATCTTAAACATCTACCGCAGCCACATATTTTATATCAGAAGAGCAAACTATAATTCTATATAAATATGAAGAACACGGACACGGTTTTAGCCTATAGGCAAAACGCAATGCAGTCTCTGCTTTAAACAGGAAGAAAAGCTGACAAAAAAGCCAACGTTGTTATGTGTAAATCACAATGTTTATATCACTTCCGCATCAGTCAGGCACAAGATCTGACCATAAATACACTTTCCATAAACTGTTTTTGCTTTAGCCTGTTATGTCAGTTACTACCCTGGCAGTGGTAACTGATCTGAGAGCAAATAGGTCTAAAAATTATTAAAACATTCTGTAATTGCTAACTGAACTTGCGCATTGGCAACACACGGCTCAAGAATCCAACATTTATTAATTTTAGGGCAAAATCACCATCACCAAACCCACCAGACTCCATTTAAATAATCAGTACTTTTATCCTCGTAAAACACAAATAGCCTATACGTAATTCCATCCGCTTAAAATCTATATCTTTCAGAAATATACCCATTGGGGAATGTTAACGGGGTTGTCGGTCTCTAAATATTTTAACTTTTATAAGCTCACCTCTATCTCTTCGCCCACCGAGCTCCAGCAGATCTCCTGAGATCAGTGACGCCGTTGTCAACCGAGTATTTGATTGGTCAGCAGTGGGTCAGGAGTGCTTTTACACCGGTTGATCTCTAATCTCCAACCTAACCTGCTCCCGACCAGGTAAGGTGTTCAGCATAAGTTACCATGGCGATAGAACCCGGTAACGAGTGATCCACCATTGCGATACACAGTTGCACGGAGAAACACACTTAAGGCTGATGTGATGTGCAGAATTTAAACATTTTGGCAGTTTTTGAGTATTTCTCAAAAAGTTCACAGTCACCTTTAGACACAGACCATATTTTTAGAAGCCCAAAAGTAAATCTGATAACAACCACATTGGCAGTAAAGTCCTTTCTGTATGCAGTGAGTCTTCAACCCCCCCTATCTTTGAGTGCCAGAGATAATCTAGAATCCTCCTTTTCTTATGTAGAAGAAGCAGAGTGAAATTGTGGCTGAAGATTGCAAATCTGTGAGCTCCAGCTTTGCTACCCCCTCTCTCTGGGTCCATTCCCTTACAACAGGAGGGAGAAGAGGATATAATTTTAGGGAGAACTGGATGATGGCCTGGTCCAAAAATCAGAATCTGACCCAGTTGTGTGTTCTGCTCTGACCACTGCACAGTACCAGTATAGTCTTTGGCATTTAAGGTGCCAGCAAAAAGGCTTTCTTACTCTGCACGTTGAGCTCATCCATTTGTTTGTTATCTCAATCCAGGATTTGGGGAGATACAAAGCTGATTAAACAACAAAAGCATATGGGAAGATAAAGAACACTTAGGTAATGGGTTTAGCCTGCCTGTTTAGCACGCCAAATTCATCCCTCTTTTCTCTCGGCTCAAAATGCATTTGTTATTCTTCTCTCAGCCTTGATCCAGATGGTAGAAAAGGAACAAGAAAGGGAGGAAAAACAACAAAAAAAGAATGAAGAAGAGGCTTTCAGTGACAATCTTGTGAGGGAGTCTGGGAAACCAGCAGTGGGGAAGTGCAGCAGTGAAGCAGTGATGATCTTACTGTTGCTATTGGCCCGCTGCTTGTGATGCATTTCTGCTGTTCTCAGAGTTAATCTATGTAAAGTAATATAGCTTTTGAATGTTTTTAAGTGCAAAAGTATCTTTTAAAAATCAATCTCAGCTCATTTTCTAATTTGTTTATTTGAAAAGGAGATGGACAGGGGACAATGTATGTGGGCAAAATAACAGGAACACCCAACAGTGCAATGCAATCCAATACGAATCCCCAAAATACTGCAATACATTTAACTTGTGCATGTTTTGTGATGAGTGTGGGGAAAGGCCTTGATTTTATATTACGGTAAATTCTGAAGCTGATACTTGGTTTGATGGTGTAAAATCATAACAACTTGGTGTTGCTCTAACGGATCACATAATATTAATAAAAAATATAAAACAATAATATATTTATTGTGTCAATTACATTGGAGTAAATAAGATTATTTACATTACTGGAGTTCATATTTATCTAAGAGATGTGGCAGAAAGTGGTTTGGATTAGTTTGTTAATTTACACTCAAAAAGTAGATTTGTTGATGAATATGTAAAATGTTGAAGAAGATATTAACAAGCATGGCCTCTAAATGAAAGACATGTCAAATCTATTTCTTTAGAAACAAAAGTCTACCTCTTATTTATGTGAGTATATTAGTGTGTTAATGGTTGATATTTACCTAATACTCATCCATTATGTGTTCATTGGGTGGCATGTAAACCAATACAGAGCCATTAAAGCCAGCCTTACTCTCCCCTGCTGAACCTGGCTAAAAGCAATCTCAGGGCTTAGCAGTCACTCTGATAATAACACCTCACAGAGGTCAGTGAGCAATGAGGAGGGCTCGGGGAAAACATATTTACGCTCCTCCTGCTGCTTTCCCCTCATGGAAAGAAGCCATGAGAAAGGTGCTTACTTAGACGAGATAAAGAGCGAGATGAGAGGCAGCGGACTTGGATTAGGGAAGGGAGACGATCACGGCCAGAAAAGGCAGGGAAGGGGGTGGAGGACAGCAAGGCCGGGAGACGGTGTCTGGGCTGGTTGGATATGGGGGGAATATTAATCTGGGTTTAGTGTGAGCAGGACCCCACAAACGGCTCAAGCAAACAGAGCTTAGACGAGGCCAAGCCTCGGAGAAAGTCCTAAATCTTCACATTAGCTCCCCGCGTTTCTTCTGCTGAACTCGTAAGCTCTTTTTCTAAAGGACAGCACAAACAAACCACAACCCCCCAATAGTACCTCTTGCCAGTCCTACACTTCCTCTCTCACAGGCAGACACACACACTCTCAAAATCAAGACGGCTTTAGGAATCGAGATTGCAGGAAATTTATAAATCCAGGGCCTGAGTGGATAGGGAGAGATTAGATGGGTCCCCCTCTTAAAGCGACAGGATGCCTCCCAATTGTGTTGCTCATTCTCCGGTGTGCCCTACTTCTGTGTCAGTGAAGAAAGAGAGGTTTTGAAGAGCTGGTGTCATGATAACCTTGGCAATCCTGGAGAAAACCTTAACTAAATTCTGTGTGTTTAAAGAGAGCTTTTCATTGGTTGGATTTCTGTTACTGGAAGTTTCCAGGATCCAACCCATTCAGAGGTTTTATACAAAAAAAAATCAGTTTTTGTTGCATGCTTTCATGAGATTTCATTAAATCTTTATGGATCACCAGGGAGAGCATTTTCAAAACTTTACATTTCTACTTTTCCATTATTAAAGAAATCCAAACTGATTATCTCATCAGTTGAATATACATTGACTGGGATGTGATTAAGAAGGAGGGATGTGGATAAGTAATACATCTCAACAGCTTCGGTGCCTAAAGAGGGTATCAGACTGTCCCGTTGGTGGAGAGGGGGGCCGCTGAGGGAGAGAGGGAGCGAGTTGCTGAACCTCATCCCATCACCCGCAGCTTCCTGGCAGGGAGGGAACCAGGAAAAAGTGCCTTCTCACTGAGTTTCATTAACCTGACCACATGTGCCAAAAGCCAGTTAATCAAACTGACATTGACACACTTGCTGTAGTCTCCTGGGTCACCTAGGAAGCTCATCCAGGGCCTTGCTGCATCTAATGTTTAAGGTGCACACATACAGTATGCATATGTTGCTCATGTGCAGTCATACACACTCAGCAGCTTGACAAACTCATTGCAATGCCCTTCCGCAACCATAACTAAATGAAATATAATTTATGGAGTTCCAATTAAGTATGGAAGTATGTTTGATGTGAAGGAAGTGTGTCCAGTTCTGTGAGCCTCATGGCTAAATGTTACCATTGCATGAATGTGATTTAAACATCAAATGGAACCTTGAAGGGCCCATAGGCCTTATTTAGAGTCACACTTTAAATCATTAAAGTCAAGTGAAAATTTAAATCTCCCACACATATGACAAAAAAATCAAATGAAAAGTCAAATAAAATATAATTTGCACTTTGCCAGAGTGTGGCTAATTTTGTCCAATTTGTATGCCAATGCCCTCTTTAATTTTTAAAGTAGGCTACATTTTATGAAGTTGATTTTATTTGTGTAGCCCAAAATCACAATTTCAATTCAGACCCCCCCCCCCACCAACCAAAATAAAAATAAATAAAAAAACAAGGACCATACTTTATAATACCTACTGTATACCTGCCTATACTTTATGATACAACATACACTCACCTATAGGATTATTAAGAACACCATACTAATACTGTGTTTGACCCCCTTTCGCCTTCAGAACTGCCTTAATTCTACGTGGCATTGATTCAACAAGGTGCTGAAAGCATTCTTTAGAAATATTGGCCCATATTGATAGGATAGCATCTTGCAGTTGATGGAGATTTGTGGGATGCACATCCAGGGCACGAAGCTCCCGTTCCACCACATCCCAAAGATGCTCTATTGGGTTGAGATCTGGTGACTGTGGGGGCCATTTTAGTACAGTGAACTCATTGTCATGTTCAAGAAACCAATTTGAAAGGATTCGAGCTTTGTGACATGGTGCATTATCCTGCTGGAAGTAGCCATCAGAGGATGGGTACATGGTGGCCATAAAGGGATGGACATGGTCAGAAACAATGCTCAGGTAGGCGGTGGCATTTAAATCATGCCCAATTGGCACTAAGGGGCCTAATGTGTGCCAAGAAAACATCCCCCACACCATTACACCACCACCACCACCAGCCTGCACAGTGGTAACAAGGCATGATGGATCCATGTTCTCATTCTGTTTACGCCAAATTCTGACTCTATCATCTGAATGTCTCAACAGAAATCGAGACTCATCAGACCAGGCAAAATTTTTCCAGTCTTCAACTGTCCAATTTTGGTGAGCTCTTGCAAATTGTAGCCTCTTTTTCCTATTTGTAGTAGAGATGAGTGGTACCCGGTGGGGTCTTCTGCTGTTGTAGCCCATCCGCCTCAAGGTTGTGCGTGTTGTGGCTTCACAAATGCTTTGCTGCATACCTCGGTGTAACGAGTGGTTATTTCAGTCAAAGTTGCTCTTCTATCAGCTTGAATCAGTCGTCCCATTCTCCTCGGACCTCTAGCATCAACAAGGCATTTTCGCCCACAGGACTGGCGCATACTGGATGTTTTTCCCTAGAAATGGTTGTGCGTGAAAATCCCAGTAACTGAGCAGATTGTGAAATACTCAGACCGGCCCGTCTGACATTCAGTTTGGAGTTCAGGAGATTGTCTTGACCAGGACCGCACCCCTAAATGCATTGAAACATGTGATTGGTTGATTAGATAATTACATTAATGAGAAATTGAACAGGTGTTCCTAATAATCCTTTAGGTGAGTGTACCTTAATGTAATATAACTTTACTTACGTGAGTAAATGATGATTGACTTATTTGAAAAAATTGTTTAGGTATCATTGCATTGTGTAACAAAATACTTTTACAGGAGGTACGTCAATGTGATACACTTTTTCAGAATACAATGTTTATGTATTATCATAAAATACTCAATATATAGTAGGCTTTTATTAGAAATTAATATTCCAAATTGTCACTGCCTAAATGACAAATTGAAAGACGCTCCATCATTTGATCTGACTTGGATCTTGAACGATCTTGTCACAAGTGGCTGCCCAGCTGTATATACCGTATATTTGACAAGCATACAGAAACTAGAATTACTGCACGATTAGCCTAATACGATACATACAGGAAAAGTAGCAGTTTAAACTTGACAGTGAGTAAAAATCCATTTCTGTGGACAAGAATTACTAATGGAAAGGAGTAAAATGGGGTTTTAGATATGTACAGTAGGAGGACTGGTTGTATTTAAGCTCCCCGCAAAGTCTCCCACTGGCAGCATTATCCGGCCTATGCACCTGTCAGACAACAGAACATGATGAAAAATGTACCTTCATCACAAGGAGCCTAGCGAATATTAAGACCATTTTCAAAACATTAGAGACGCGACAGTTCCATCCCTCTACCTGCTAGCATTAATTCACAGAAATCATAGAAATTACACTCTGTTACCGTTTTCTTTAAATATATTTAAGACTTTTTGTACATGCACTCAGACGTGTGACAGGTTGTTCTGCAGGCTTCAGATGAAGCCCCCGGGGCATTGCAGAGGGTAACCAGGTGTCCACTGAGGCGCCCACTCAGTAAAACAACCTCCATCAAGGCAACACCCTCAACAGATCAATCTTCCTTTGACACTTCATTTAGACTGCATTAATGTAGAATTAGGGCCCATTACGGCTATTGGCAGGACCTGACAGTCCCTTAGCACTGTGATCCTCGCTTCCCAGGAGAGACCACTGCTGAATAAAGCAGATAAGGCTTTTTCAGCCCTGCTACAAAAGCTGAAGAAGTCATTAGATTCCCCCCCCAACCCTGTCATCAGTATTGCTAATCAAATAAAGGAATGTGTAAGGGTTTTTTTTGGCTCTCCAGCTTTTTTTGATTCAAAGGAAGGAATCAAAGCCTTTTGAAGGGTAGATTTTAACTTTCCTTCATATGTCCAAATGTACAATACTTATGAAGTCTGCCTTTTGAATGGCCACTTAATGATCTAATATCAGAAGTGTAATAGGCGCCTGGGTGCTTTTGACCTAATCCAAACCACTGATTGATGCTATTCACACCATTTTTCAGAGGTTTAATCCTCCACAATAGAGTTTCTAATGTCTATATATCTATGTACATTTAGCTTGGTCTGTCCTTCTGTGTGTAGAATCGCATATGTTTAAGCATAACTTCTGTCGTTGACTACATTTGGAGCCCAAATTTAAGCTCTGTGAATGAGACTTGTCCTTGTATACAGACACACTGTATCTCCCTCACACACTCAAAGGCACAAATGTGTGGTCATGCTCACGAAACCCCTGAGACATTCTCCAAAATTACATTATATGATTGCTGAATACAGACAAACAAAACTAAAATCCTGTCAGGTGATGTATCATCCATTTCCCTTCTTTATCGGGGAGATTATTTCTGCTACAGCACCCAAAGCACTGGATATGAATTGATATAGACTATTTGAGCTGGTAACTAGGGTCAGGGTGAAGTGCCAGTCATCGGGTGGGAGTCAGGTCAACCTCCCTGCGTTCCTCGCCCCCACCTCTTATGTGTCACCCCGCCCCCCGGTTTCAGTAGAGTTCATGGCGAGGCCCCCCTCGCGCATCCCTCACTGACCAGGCGGCTGAGAGGCACAAAGATACCCCCTTAAGGAGCTTTGCTCTCTGGAGGAAACTTAATCTCCTTTTTTAACGCCATCCCAAGGCTCCTCGCAGGCCCTGAATAGAGCGGGGGAGGAGCCGGCTGCGGAGTATCTTCGAGCCCACATGGCAGCCCAGCCCAAATCTGAATATCTGAGCCACGGCGGGGCTGAGGAGCTCCAACGCCAGCACAGGAATTAGCCCTCCGACAGGCCACGCTAAATCCCCATGCCTCCTCCCCTCCGCCCCACTTGCTCTTTCCTCCTGTACTCTCCTGCAGCGACTCCACCAATTCACCCACCGCCACACATGTTTGACAGGCTGTGACAGACACAGAAATTGATAGAAGGGAATTTCTCTGCTCAGGTTTATGAAAAAGTTACCTCTATTCACTTGAAAAGAATTATAGGCTGCCATTTATTAGTTGTAACCTTATAAAGGAATAGTTAGACATTCTGGGAAGTGGACTTTGGAGTTTGAGTTTGATGAGTAGATTAGTACCACACATATATCTGTCCATTAAATATGAAGGTCGAGCCAAGAGACAGTTCAGACAAACAGCAAGCCTGGGTCTGTCTGATTGTAACACAATCTGCATAGCTGCATCTCTAAAGATCACTGACATGCAACCAGTGGAGACTCCATGAAGTCACAGCTCCTGGTGAAGAAATAGTTCACAACTTGTCCATTTTACAATCTGTTTTTTGTACAGATTTGCCAAACGAGATACAACTTGTTAATGTTTGAGTTTAAGAAGTGCTATTTTGTTCATTTTAGCCAGAGAAAGGCTTTTTAACCCTGCTTTCTGTCTTGAGAGTCATATCAATCTTCTCATCAAACTCTTGGCAAAAAAGCAATAAAGCATTTTTCACAAAATGTCAAACTTCAATTCCCAAAAAAAACAAGTTGTCAATCAGACCTTTCTAAGGAAAAATATCTGATTAAATGTGCTTGTCAATATTTTATCACCTCGTCAGGTCCTGCTGTAAAGATGACTCCCTGCTTCAAAAACCAAACTCACCCACTTTCTCCCTCCCTCTGTCTGTCTGCCTCTCCCTCTTGACCAGAGGGCAGGGGTAAATATTAACCCTGACAGACCCGTGTGAAAATCTCTGAGCCATTTTATTTGGAAGGAGGTGTGACAGATTACCAAAGAAGGGCGGATTCCTCAGTGGCAAGAGGTAGCGTCTTTCTTTACCCAAACACTTTGGGACCCGTGCTCTGACATGCTCCTTTAGCACCCTGTCAGCAGACTATTCCCAAAGCAAACACAGCCAAGGCTTTCTCTCCACAAGGCGGGCCCTCATAAACTCCCTGAAAAGGACTTAAAGTGCTGAGGAGCCACAAGAAAACAAGATGTGGGGAAACCAAACAGACCTTACAAAGCCCTGGACATGGTGTCTTTAGTCAACCTAACAGGAGTATGGTGTTCACTTAGGGGAGTAAAAGGAAAGGCAAATTTCAGCTTGGTTTTATCTCAGCAGGTCCAAACACAGACCAGTGCTGTATTTCATGCTGAAAAGTGTCCAAGTGATACCAACAGAGAATCGACAGAAAACCGGAGGAGAACAGCCTGTTAAACCAATTCATGTCTGATCTACAATATGTTATTTAAACATGTTTATTCTCTCTGAATCTTACTCTGGTCTGAGTTGGGGGGAAAGCATGTACTCTGCAGTACTTTAATCTTAAATACAAAGATAAAGTTTATTGTGACGTGATGCTCATTCTGGCTAAGCACAGATTCGAGGTCTGTGATCCAGACCTGGACCCAGAAATAGAGTCGTTTATGGTCGTGGTGTGAGATTCTGTCACAGCCATGATAATAAAGTCCACACACTGGCTTAAGAGAGACAAGAAGTATATGAGGAATTTAAAACATTGGCCAGCTGTTGGACCATTAAGAGAATGGGTTTTTTCTTTAAAACAAGCATAAATCTCTGCAGATTTCAGAGATGTTTTTCTGTTTATTAAAATGATCAGGGTGAGCGCAATTTTAACTGCCTTCTTTAACCTATTTTAGTTATCTGATTTAGTATTTTATGACATCAAGCTCCTCTGCCCCTAAAACAATAGACACAATGAATAAACTTTGTTTTTGTTCAAGCTTGCAGGGTGAAACCCCAATTCTGTGGCTCCTGGCCATCACTGAGAGACTTAATGAGTTCCTGAGTCTGTGTCAAGAACTACAAATTAGCACCTCATTTTGAAACAGGAAAGATAAACAGAGAGTTTACTGAACATACCAGAATGTTGTGGTAAATGATAAGATGAATGAAAGCCTTGTGGTGATGCCAACAAAAAGTAAGAAAAGTAGAAAAGTAGAAGAAATAGAAAAGTGAAAGCCCCTATACTCTATACTCCAGTATTCAAGTGCTGGACAAATGATATGAATTGCTTCTTAAAACTGGCAGTGAAACATTGTTTTTTGGCCACTTTGTGGCTGAGGAACAATCAGTAAATAGAACATTGGCATATATTTCCCTTGTTAATATGTTGAACTTGTTATGGGACCTGTTGAATGTAAGTTCAATTTTCACTGTGCTTTTAACTCTGTTTTGGTCTCCACCAACCCGTGATTGAAATACCTGGCTCTTCAGCAGTGAGACAAAGTGCTGCTGGTTTTAAGCTGCCCTCCTCACTTTCGGTACATGCTAAACTGCAGCCCACATGCCTTCGGGGGTTGCCAGATTTGTCATTTGATGTACCAAAGTCAAACAGTAGACACAATGCTGTGAATATTATTTCTGACTGTCTGCTGACTTCGGAGAGACTTGTTACTGTAGATAGACAACTTTTGGTGCGTTATAGTGTGAATAATTGTTTTGCATTTTGATTTAAATACTTTCCTGGTCTGAAGGGTGGTTTCTTTTAATTTATTTCTACTGTCATAATACAACATGCATACATGTTGGTAGATTAAAAAAATACAGGTAGCATGAACACCATTATTAATCAATTAAGTTATTAACTTTATTTAAGATAGATTAAAAATAAAATAAAGAGAAGTGGTATATTAAAAGTCTGACTCCGTGCTCTTGCAGCCATGTCAGTCATAAACCTAACTCCTTCACACTTGTTTAACACTTGTCCAGGGACCTAAGTGTGTGTGTGTGTGTGTGTGTGTGTGTTAAAGTGTAATTAACTCCCTGAATATAAGTCATTGTCCTGCACGGAGGGACAAACCTCTATTACCTCTGGAGCAAAAATTGGGTCAAATGGTTGAAACAAGAATTCATTTACAGATGGTAGTTTCAAGTATTAGAAAGGTTGTGGTAGTACAGCCCGGGTGGTGATGAAGGGCGTGAAAGAAAATGTGGGTAAATAGAAACTGGAGTCCTTAATTCAAAAATAGACCCTAATGAGTGGATTTCTCTGGGGGTAAGAGGGATCAGTTTATCCAATTGAAAATGGGAGCCAAATGGATCATCCATTTATTCATCAACTGTGGAGTTGTCTTAATTGGAATTCAATTTATCTGTGTGTGTGTGTGTGTGTGTGTGTGTGTGTGTGTGTGTGTGTGTGTGTGTTAATGTGACACAGTGTGTATGTGCATGTACAATCAGAGGGCTGTTGGACCCTCTTTTAAATTTGCTGTGCCTGATGGGCTCTGAAATACATTTCTCTTGAGCCCCCGAGCAGACTTAGATACACTTGTCACATAATCAAATGTGAAATACAAAGTACTGTATGGTGAAAGGGCCAGGACTTTATTCCAGGGGAAATAATTTACTTTTTTTTTCTCCGCTCTCTCCAGCCGGTTGCTTTCATGTCATTTAGATGAGTGGTTAATAAGGCAGAGCGTTAAGAGGATTATGATCTGGTTGGGGCTATGGTGGTGGTGTTGGTGGGTGGGGGGGGTTTGGAGGCGGGAGGAGGAGGATGGGGGGGTATCAGAGCATCTAAGGCAATGGGATGTGAGGGGGTATATAGTTGGCTTCTACAATACTGGGCAGGAGGAGAGCATCCTCCTCACTGTCAAGATTCATTTAGTCAGAACTAAGCACTCCGATAGGCCTGAGCTCTCCAATAGGCCATATCTTCTTCCTGTTCTTTTGGGCTGGGGGGGATTTTCTTTAAAGACTGTCTATCTCTCTCTCTGCATTAATGAAGACCCTCTAAGTGGTCCAGTGGGAGTTGCAGGTATTTCTAAGCCAATGAGGAGGTGGTAGCCTGACTCCTGAATTGTGTTCGGTTTGGAGAAGGGGAAAGAATCAGGGAGCTTCATATTTAGCCCTGGCCTGTGGAGATTTTAGGGTCCTGTGTGCTGGAAATCCAAAGATAGAGCTTAAGAAAAAAAGGCTTTCAAAAAACACTTTTTGGCAGTCCAGCGTGGTTTCCCTTGAGTGGAAAGGAAGATATTTGGGTAAAGTCTCTGAGCAGACTTCACCTGGGAATCATCCTCTTGATGTGTTCTTAGAGGAACTCTGAGGATGGACAGGACTTGACGCAGTTTCTCTGAGGGAGTAAATGTGACAAGAGCCACCTCTTTACTGAAAAGTCTTACCAACACAGACACAGATTCCCACCACGGCTGGTCTGCTGCCATTGGCTAGTGTCCTCCGATGCCTTCTCCGAGCGAGGCACTTTGCAAGAGCCCATTTTAAGAAATCTCCATGGATCAGCCCCGCTCTCTCCACCGAGAAGACACAAGCTTCCCCCACCACTATTCCCAAACCCCCTCCACCCTCCTCTCCCCCGACGCAACCTCCCACCCCACCCTGTGACTCACAGCGCCCGGCACCAGGCTTCTTAAATGCATCTTTAATTCAGCAACTTTGAAGTGGCACTCCGGCAAATGCACTCAATCAATTATAAATGAAATAATCTCCTTATAATATTAGAGATTTTTAAAGTCTAAGAAATACTGGGAGATTAGGGAGCCCAAATCAGTTTTAGCGGTATCTAAAGTGACAGCAGGAGAATCATTGGAAGGAGCGGGTAGAAACTTAAAATGATTATGTAGATCTGTGTCACTGCCGAATGTTTCTCCAAATCCCTGCTGGATCTACCGCAACGGAGGAAACAGATTATTCCTGGCCTTATTTAAAGGGTTGGAGTTCTTAAGTGGCTTTTTAAAAGGAAACGTTTATATATATTTACACATATATTTACAGCTACTCTCTCTCCCTCTCTACAGCTACTCTTGAAGCTCGTCACCGCCATCTTTTACCTCTGGGTCAGCCTGCGTTGTCCCATGTACATGAGCTTCCCTATTGCACAATGGACACAGCTGTTGTTAAAGTTTTTTTGTTGCAACCCTCATAACTAATTCATCAAAACTAAAGATGGCTGTAGATATATATTCATTACATGCATGTTGTATCTGTAATTTAATAAGTTTGGCTGAGGAAGAAGTTTTCATGCTTTGTGAATCAAACTGCTGTTGTCAAATATCTGTTTTTGACCTGCATCTAAAACATTTTGTGGAGATCCAAAAGAAGAGTTTGCATATCATTTTATTTGTTTGTATCATATTGCACAAATCTAATAAAATGCTTCATATTCAGACCATGCTGGTGCCACACATGCACACTCTGCTGGGCTGTACAAACCTTCTGTTTAGTTCTACTTATTCTCCGCAGCGGCTGTTGTGTTTATCACCTCCCACCATTACTCACAGTGGTAGAAATTATGACCCAGTGCACATTTCTATCACGCTGGGGTTCATTCATCTTTGATTACACCTTTCAGATGATATAAATTAGACCTATCCCACACTGTTAGCTTGATGGATTACAGGGGCCAATATGAAACAAACTGATCAATATCATGGATTAGTTTCTGTGTTTCAAGGCTATGCGACTCTGTGGAAGCAAGTCTGCTTTTGCAAACCTGCTCAACACTAATAAAGGTCCTTTCCACTGAGCTGTACTAGGGTGTAATATCACACAATTCTCATCTGTGCATTGCAAATATAAAGTAATAAAATATAGGTTGCGCTTTTGGTTTTCTCTTGGTTTTCACATCAGTACGCATTGATGAAGTTTCAGTTGGAGTGTCCTGCAACTTTGCTGTTATTAAATATATTCTTCCCTTCCTGTCTCTGCTTCAACCTTCCCAGTGAATCGCTTACACTATCAAACCAGGAAAATATCTTTATTGTAGCTGACACTTAAGGGGAAAGCAGAAATCAATGGAGGGCTAACTGTTCCAGAGGGCAGAGGTCATGAAAGTCATAGAAATAAGGTACCAGCTCCTGCAGAGATGCTGACCTCCATATGTTGTTCAATAAGGGATTTGGTGAATTGTTAGAGAGAATAAAATATGAAAATGATGTTTCACCACTTGTATGCAACATTTAAAAAAAATAAAGCCTTTTGCAGATATGCAATATCAAACATCGCTGGCTACTTCTATCAATTTTATATCTGTTGACTGGCTATTACTTCATGTTACACAAGCTCGTTCTGAACATGGAGAAACTTTACTGCACCTGACTCCTGGAACAAATTACAGCCGTACAGTCGTCTTTTTCTGAAATTGCTTAAGATGATTGTACTTTAATTTGCATCCTTTTTATCCTAATTTATTTATAAAACAATATTTTTCTAATTCAAAAAGTTTTAGTGTCTATTTTTCTTCTAATGGTGTCACCTCCTTTCTGGTTTGTTGTTTTGTCTTTGTAATTTGTCTTGATGTCATTGTAAATGAGGGTCGCCCCTTAATGATTTCTCAAGTATAATAAAGGTTCAAAAAATTAATAAATTATATTCACAAATAATTAAATGGAGGTTGGTCTGGGCAAGCAGCTCCACTTTCTAAGGGAGATCTGCAGCACCACACTGGCATGGTGCTCTGGTCAGCAATTAAATCAGCGTTGCTGGTGGAACTGACTGTGCCATGGGAGGAAGGGGTGGAGGCAGCGAAATATGGAGACCTGGTTGCCGAGGGCAGGGAAGGAGGATGGAGCACAAAACTCTGTACTGTGGAGATTGGAATGAGGGGTTTTGTGAGGAGCTCTACACTGCACAACACCTGCTCCGAGACCTAAAGCTACGGGGCAAAGAGCTACACAAAACCAGCTCTCAGAAAAGGTAGAGAATGCCAGCTTCTGGTTATAGCTAAGGAAGCGTGACAAGATCTGGGGAGCTAGCAGCTCCTAAAGAAAGGGTTAGCTGTGAGGGGTGTGAGGGAGATGTCCCTGGTCACAGCCCCGCCACTATGAGGTGTTCCGTGATAAGGGGCGAAACATTAATGACTTGTAGTCCCCGGCTGATGATCCCACAGCTAACCAGACAAGCACCGGTGGAGGTGCGGCAGGCCGTGAGCCTAGCAGGTGTAAACATCTACCGGTTTAAAGCGAAATAAAAGGGCTTACACATAGTGACGAACCCACAGGTAATTATCACTGACTTTTGCATTTAAGCATCTTTTAGCTAATTGTTTTAGTTTTACAAACTGCAACTTGTTGGTGTTTTGGTTGACTCTCGCTGCTCTCATCAGCGTCATTTTCAGCAGCAGCACGCAGCAATTTTCAGCTCTAAAAACCCACATACATACATGATACATACCTAGCACCAAACAGCAGACAGACACATCACAACAAGCTGGCCAACAAAAGTCAGATATTTCCCTCAGGAAGCTAAAAGGCAAATTAATATTATGTTATTCCATAAAAATAAAAATGTTGCTTTGTATTTTCTGGATGTGTACGAAGGTAACTGTTTTCTAACAGGCCTTTCTTTGGTGGTAAGATAGACATGGTAATGCCGCCATGGTATTTGGCAAATGTTTTGATTGCTTAATGGACTCTCATTTATTTCTATTTGCGCACATGCTATATGTATAGCATTTAGGTTGACATCATAAAACTCAGTCAGAGTGTTTAAGGTGTGGAAAAACAAGTAAATGCATTTAGGCAGGACAGGCAGTGTGGTGTATTTGGGTTCTTCAACCAGACCTGCTGACAATTTGACAGGAGGTGTGTTTGACCATCCTTTTTAGCAGAAAGGGTCGAAAAGAGCTAGCTGGGGGAATTCAGATTCATTTTACAATTAGGAAGAAGATGTTTCTGGAAAGGTAATGAAATCATAACGAGTGCATCTAGAAACGTATTGATGCATTTATCAAGCTTAATGAAAAGGCTCCACATGGACATGGTGCAGGTCAAATGAATAAGCTTTTAAAAATCAATCTCACCAATTACTGTCCGTTTCACTTGTGAGTGAGTCACGCTCGACTCAGCACAAACTCAAAATGGGCAGATGCAGGGAGAGGCTGAGCAGGGAGGAGAGTGACAACTTCATGTTAAGGTAATTATCACCACTTCTGGCATGAACTGAGGGGCCTCTTAACTGCCTCATTGTTGTTGTTAAACAGTTTGCTCTGTTGATTGATGATAAAAAGGGAACATGCACCCTAACCTCTCCTGGGACTGTGACATAATGTGTGTGCGTCCCCTGTGACCCTGCCAGCTGGGCAGGCTAAACACAACACACACAGCCGGGATTGTATGGACTACCACAGGGGGCTGGATATCAATACATTATTCATATCCATCTGACGGGACACACTCTGAGGCGAGGCGCACGCACACACACACACACACACACACACACACACACACACACACACACACACACACACACACACACACACACACACATATATTCAAATTCAGCCACTTTATCATATCAGTGGCAGGGCTGAGAAGTTATACATCCCCGTAGATGCTCTGGTCTTTTCCTGCACTGTCATCAGATTTCCCGGCTCTCCCCTGTGTGTTACCTCCTCATTCATATTCATGTAGAGTCAGATCTCTGCCAAAGGGCTCTTCTGTAGGGTGGGGGTGTGTGCGGCAGGACCCCTAGGCAAGGAAAACACACTCAAAACACACACACGTACAGTATTAACCATCGTAGTCAATCTCCCCATGAAGCATACTGTACTCATTTTTTTTTTTAAGTAAAATGTGACAAATGTGTATGACTTTTGAGCAGCAGTATTTAAAAAAAACTTTTTTTATGAAAAAATATATTTGTATGCAAAACACATCACCATTTCATATCCTGCATAATCAGACTCACATGAAAGTATTTTCCTTCAGTATTTACTTTTCTCATGCCCACGTTCCAACTCGGTGGGCAGCTAAGCAGAGCTCATTAGAAAATAGATAAATACATACAGATATCCATCGTCGCGGGATCTCTTTAACAGGCTCTCTCTGCCCCCTGCTGCTGCTGTGTGCTAGAGGGATTATCTAATGAGAAGACAGCACTTCTCACTCCCGGGTTCCTCCAGCCAGCCGCCATCTGACTGGCAGAATGGCTGACTCTTTACATGGCCGTTTGGGCCCAGCAAGACTCCACCACTGCTCCCTCTCTTATTCCCTGTTTCTGAGGGTGAAGGAGGTGCTCATTTGTGGGTGTAGCGAGTGTTTTTTTTCCCTTCATTACAGTATTAAGAGTGATACAGATGCCAGTTAACATGCTTTCACCATGGTATTACAATAATTGTTCTTCATTTGTCCCTGATTGGTGGAATCCGTGTGAGCAGGTATCCAGGTTAAGTGGCCTACCGCTGCGTCTCTGCAGAGAGCTTGATGCCTTGAGGCCATCTCTCACACAGTCATTTCTTAAGCACTTATTTCCACACTGGCTTGCATTCTCTGCGGAGGCTTCCAGCACAATGTAATTGGAGCTAAATGGCTGCGAGCAGACTTGCAGATCTGCGGGTATAACCCAATAAAATATGATATCAACTTTGCTGCACATTGTTATCATGCTATAATTAAGGTAAGTGAACTTTGTCTAAGTTATAACATGTTATACAGACTCTACCAATATATCTGTAATAAAGGTTTGCATAAAGGTAGACAACTGAAAATCCAGCATAAGAATAGGACAATAATCTTTTATTGTGTGAATGCTGATTCAGCAGCATTCACTTTAGTCACCTTCAGCTATTAGAATATGATTCAGCTTTTTGGTTTTCTTTACAGTTTTGTGTTATCACTCGTTTAAGATTAATTAATTGATTAATTCATTAACAATTGTAGGCTTTTTCTGCATTTTTAAGGACTACTCAGTGTGGGTGATGTCACAGCTAGAGTGCAGAGGAGCACATCATCTTAAATCTTTCTGTTTAGCTTGCTCTCATGTCCCCAATTCTTTCTTCAGATACACCATTTATACGTCAATATGTAGATATGCTTCCTACTTTCAGCAAATGTGCTAATTTAAAGCTTTAGTGCATAACCTTTTGATATTGATGAACGTCCGTTACATTCATTCAAGCCATTGCCAAATGAGTTGCTACAAAGCTAAATAGGACTATCAGCTCCACACAACTCTCTCTGTATTTCTCAGTATGGCTATGTTCAAAAGATTGTGTCGTCCAGCCACTAACCCTAACCCTAACTCTGGTGAAGTAATAACCTCTTCTGAAAAGTCCATCGTATCTTTTTAATCCTCCATCTCCTCCTTGGCTACTAGCAACTAGGGGTAGGGGGAAAAATCAATACAGCATAGTATCGCAATATTTTCAGTGGCAATACTGTATCGATACACAGGCGCCAAGTATTGATCTTTTATTATATATATGTGTTGGTCAGTTTGTCTGCTTGACAATCCCATTTTGATAAACAGAAATTGCAATATATCACAGAATATTGCAATATGTTTAAAATCGCAATAGTATCGTGGCATAAGTATCGTGATGATATTGCATCGGGAGGCGTCTGGTGATTCCCACCCCTACTAGCAACTGCGTGGAGGAGGGGTGGGGGCTGTTTGCAATCACGGAATGCTTGTATCATGTGGACGCCCGACAGTTTTGTTGTTATTACTTAGAATTTCTCATGGGGGCAACAGAAACTACTCACTATAGCTTTAAGCAATAGGACATTTGGCTCAGTAAGCCTCCAAATGAAGCCATAAACATTTCTTTATTGACAGCCTTTCTTAAACATCCTCAACATTTCTGGACGAACGCCCACATTTTTTACTTTATCCACACAAATTATACATCAACATGTTTGCAAATGCTTTCTGGTGATCACACTGAATTCTTTCAGGCCTCTTGAATGGTAAGTTTAACTATATACTTTGACTTTTTTAACATACCATACTATGAAGTTTTTAAAGGCTTTTTTATGCTATTTTATATTATGCTATTAATTTTTTCAGCATAAATTATTTGGTGGCACAGTGTCTCAGTAAGTAGTCTCTGCAGACTCTGACCCAGGTTCGACCCTGGCCCTTTTCATGACCTTTTTTTTCAACCAGGAATGCCAGGACTTTTTAATGGCTTTTTTCAACATACTAACTTTGATTTTTTTGACATACCCTACTATGACTTTTTTATGGCTTTTTAAAAAATATTATGCTATGACTTTATCACTTTTATTAACACACAATATTATGAATTTTTTCAACATACTATATTATGACTTTTTATTAGCTTTTTGACTTTGTGATCACTTTTTTTGACTTACTATACTGTGACTTTTTTAACTTTTGACACGCTATACTATGACTCATTTATCACTTTTTGATACAATACTATGACTTTGTCATCACCATTTTCAACATACCATATGACTTTTTAATGGCTATTTTAATACTAATTAAAAAAGCCATTAAATCAATACTATGCTATTTCTGTGCTCACAACACAAAGCTTTAGTGGCTTGGTGGTTTGCACATCTCCAACAGGCATTTACTCACTGCAAACTCTCACCTAGGTTCGATTACCAGTCTGGGTTGGCCCTTTCATAATGTTTTTTTCAACATGCTTTACTATGACTTTGTTATCACATTTCTTTTCTTTTTTACACACTTCTACTATGACTGTTTTGGGCATTCATACCATGATATATAAAGTATTTATAATATTGTATTACTTCTTTCAACATACCATTCTATGACTTTTTAAACATACTATGTCATTGCTGTTTTACACAAACACTTCTTGCTGGCACAGTAGCTTGGTGGTTTTCACTGCTCAAAAGCTAACCAGCAATAAGTCATTGCAGACTCTGACCAAGGTTCAACTCCCAGTTTAGGTTGTACCTTTTCAGGGTGTTTTTTCAACATACTACACTGTGAAATTTTTCAACTCGCCTACCATGACATTTTAATCATTTTTTCAACATAGCATACTACAACTTTTTTTAGATAAGTCATTACACTCAACATCAGTTCTTCGGTGGCACAGTGGCTTGGTGATTTGCATAGCTCCAACAGGCAAGAACTCATGGCAGACTTAATCAGGTTCAAGTCCAAGTTCAGATCGGCCCTTTTCATGACATATTTTTCGACATATGACTTTGTTATACAGTACTTTTTTTTTTGCCAACATACCGTACTACAACTTTGTAATAAATTCTTTGGTTGCACAGTGGTTCGTGCACGTTTTTGACATACCATACTATGACTTTTCAATAGCTTCTTACAACATACTATGCTATTACTGTTTTTAACATGAATTCTTCTGTGGCACAGTGGCTCTGTGTTTGGCACTGCTCCAACAGGCAAGTACTCATTGCAGACTCTGACCCAGGTTTGATTACCACTCCAGGTTCGCCCCTTTCATGATGTTTTTTCGACGTACAGTACTTTTTAATGACTTTTGTCAACATACCATACAATGAAATGTTTTCAATATACCATACTATGACTTCTATCAACATACTATGACTTTTTGATATACTATACTATGACTTTTTTATCACTTTTTTACTATACTATAATTTTTTATCACTTTTTCCACATAATGTATTATGACTTTGATAATAATTTCTTTGACATGCCATACTATGACTTTAACAATTAGTTTGACATGCCATACTATGACTTTTTTATCACTTTTTACATACTATACTATCACTTTTGTATTACTTTTTCACCACTTTTTTTGACATGGTATAATATTATTTTGTTCAACACATTATACTATGACTTTCTTATCATTTATTCTCAAGGGTTATGTGTGGCACTAGGTGCATTTTTCCCAAAATCTTTTGACTATTTATACTATATATACTATTTATCTCTTATGATGTTTTATTATTTTAAATAATGTTTACTTTAATTATTCGTCCTCCACAAGTCACACAATTTTGACCCTTGGCCTTTCTTGACAAACAGTTTCTGGCTCCTACTCAAATGGTCATGCTAGGGCCCCTTTAGGCAGTGGTAAGTCAGTGGGTTAATGCTGGATGTGGATCTGCCCTGACCACCAGCCAAAGCCTTTTTTTAAAGGATTTTTTGCAGAACAAGGCATAAACCCAGATTATGAAAGAACAATAAATCAACCCCTTATTCTCATTTCATAAAACACTGCTTAATAGAGCTTATGGAGGGAAGAGCTTGACTTTAACCGTGCTCTCGCTGAGATGCAGGCCCACAACATCTGAGTTAGGAACGATAATGGAAAATTGAAAAAGCTGTTTGTGCATGTCTACGCTGTATGTGGGCACACACCTTCAGACAAAGTTGCGTTAGACTTCATTGCAGCTTATTTATCGGATATTAGGCAGAAAAGCAGCCTTTATTCTGATGAGAGACTAAAGATGAGAGCAGTGCAACTCAACAGTGAATTAAGCTCAACAGATGAGCCTCAATTCTCTAAATGTTTGAATCCAGATGACCCACTGATGCTTTAAAGCAGATTTAACAACAATAGCCAGATGTTGGATGATGAGAGGTAGCTGTAGAAGGAGCCGTTATCACACCCACTGAGTTTTTCCCTAGTCCTTTTAATCGAGAGAAGACTTAGAGCTGTTTCTAAGTGCTTCCAAATCAGATAAAACAGACAGAAAAAATGGTCTTCTCCATGTAAATGTGCGCTGCTTTGTGAGGCTGATATAGACCAGAGAGGATTACTCTTGGATGGTAGGCTGGCTTTGGCAGGATGGGAATATAGACTTTCCTACTTTACAGGATCATGGCAGTCAAGTAGTGGATGGAAGCCATTTGTGGGTGCCATGCAACGCTTCTTAAAAGAGAATACAGCTGAATTTCACAGTTTAATACTTTTAATACCATCTAGTACTACATTTCTTATACTCTTTATTTAATTGTTAAAGTAAATACATGGTTTCTGGCAACTGTTTTATGTTTGCTGTTTATCCCTTGCTCAGAAGACAATCAGTGTTTCTTTTCTCTTTCTAATTCAGAAGTGAAGTTGATGCTAAAATAGGCTGTTAAACTTATTGTGTTTTCAAAGTAAGAACTAACATTGTATGACTTTGTGCTGTAAAGTGCCCATTCATTGGCACTGAAACATTTCTGTGACACATGCTGCATTTGTGTGGTCTTTGCAAATGCTATTACTCAATGCGTTCAAAAAATAGCTGTTTCCAGGATTTATTTCCCTAAAACCACTAAAAGATTGCTATACCTGACTTGTTATCAGGGTTAATGCTAATAAGAAACTAACCTAATACCATATTACAAATTACATGTGAGCACAAAATTGCTTTGCAATACGTTAATTAATTAATCATTTACTTTCCTCCACCCTGTTACTGCGTAATCTATTGCCAAATCCACAAGTCGTGTAGAAAAAATTTAACCGACATGTATTTGAACCAAATTGTTGTTCTGACTTTAGGGGGCATTCATGTGAATTTTCCCAGTCGGGAGCTGACTTTTCTAATTATTCTGACACCTCATGAATGCAGCAATAATCTTTGGGGATATTGTTTGGTTAACGTCAGGACATAGGTTCTATAGATGTTAACTGTGAAAATGAGAGGACTTCCACTTTAAAAGGAAATATCCAACATAAATCTAAAGTAAAAAACATTTTCAACAGTGTATATTGCATTAAGTAGTATATCAATGTATTTTTAGGAGATAGGGTTGCAAACAAAACACTGACATGGTAACATATCCCCTGCAACAGTCTGGTGTCTCCAGATATAACGTCTTGATTTGTGGTAGCTGGTAGACAGGTTTTTAACCTTCTGATAGGGCCAGACTGTTTCCCTGCTGCCTGTATTTAAAGTAAGTATAGAATATACTTACCTAAACACTAAGGCTTCTCTTAATAGTCATCAGATTCATCTACCATCCCTTATAGAACTGGCTCAGGTCTGCCTTGCACCAGCTCTTAATTATGCCGTTATAATTTTAGACTACCGGGGGACTTTCGTTGACACTCCTCTCTCCTCTCGCTTTCCATCTGTGTGCATCCATGTCCCAGAAATGCTTGTTACTAACTCAGCTCTGGGGAACATATTCTCCAGAGTCCTTACGTTTTTTTGCCCAGCAGTTTTCCTTGGATTAGGGTGGCACCTAAATCATGGTTGCAGCTGTCGCCGTCGTCCTGCTACACGAGGCACTGCCCTGTTATGTCCTGCTACGTCCAGCTATGCCCTGCAGTGCCCTGCTATGCCCTACTACACCCTGTAATGCCCTGCAGTGCCCTGCTACGCCATGAACTACTACAACTACTATTACTGGTCATTGTTCTTTTATCTTTATTGTGACTATTATTGCCGCTGTGCATTACACCCCCAACCGGCACCGTCAGACACCGCCTACCAAGAGCTTGGGTCTGTCCGATGGTTTCTCCCTAAAGGGAGTATTCCTCGCCACTGTCACACTAAACGCTTGCTTTTGGGGGAATTACTGGAATTGTTGGGTCTTTGTAAATTATAGAGTATATAATTTGTAAATAAAATGTATATTTACTATCTGTAAAGTGTCTTGAGATAACTGTTGTTATGATTTAATACTATGAATATAAGTGAATTAAATTGAATTAAGGCGTCTGTGTGAGAGAATATGTAATATTGTTCTTATTAGCATGAAACACCACCACTTAGTAGTGAAAAACATTTAAATTGAAATATATTTTTACACCTACAGAATCTCATAGTTCATGTATTGTTATTTTTCTGAACACACAATGCAGTATTAAAAGGACTGACAGCCATTAACAGAAGAAAAGAAAAAACGGAGTTAGCACATGTGTGATGACTGTGTGACTCTGCTGTAGGTTACTGATAGTCCCAGGCCCAGCCCTTTCCCTGGGTGATAGTTAATTACCCTGGATAAATCCAATGGCAATTTGTCAGGCTGTTTCAGTATGCCCCCCACTGAAACCCAACCACTTCCCTCCTCTCTTCTTCCTCATTCTAAGCTCATGTAATGAATCACTAATCACTCGGTCCCTGACGAGCATCCCCAGCCTATTATCTCTTAATTACCCCATTCAAGAGGCATCAACACAGCCCAGTAGGGGGCGCGTTGTCAAAAAAATCATAAAAACAAAATATGATGCTAAACAAATCAGTTTGCCCTCCATGATGTATATTACATTTCAAAAGCCTGAACTTTGTGTGTGGATGAGGACAGTGTATTTACTGTCAGGTAGTGAATTATATATGTCACCGTGTTTCTGTTCGTACACCTGAGAGGGCGAGCGAGACGCTGAAAGCCCCCCCGGCTGTGGTGGTTTATGTACATAGAGCCAGAACGAACTGGCTTGTTCTCAATCTCTGCTCGGCTCTCTGACCGCCGGGCTCCAAATGGTCCTCTTGTGGAGCATTGGCACTGTGGCAGAAAATGGAGCCTCTAACTCACAGAGTCATTTGCAGATGTGACACTTGGGATTTGTAGTGAGTTGCCACAGAGCAAAGATAGAAATTGGAATTGGCAGCAGACATGAAACGGGGTCAGGGGATTTGACCCCTGAAACACACATACATACATGCACAGGCACACGTGCACACACACGTGCACGCACACACACACACACACACACACACACACACACACACACACACACACACACACACACACACACACAACACGTAATTTACAAGATCTGTTCAAACCATAGTTGTCGCAGAAGAACTGTAGCTTGCGTCTCAGAAACAGACATTAAATAAAAAGCCTAATTTGGAGCTGTCATTTAGTGTTTTTTGAAGAATTCTCATTCATGAAATTACAGTAAAAGGATTCATGCTGGGTCATCTTGAAAGTAAATTTGGTTTGGACACAGGTCGGGGTTACACAGTCGGTGTGATGGAGTGGATTTTCTAAGCAGTGTGTGTGAGGCAGGAAAGAGAAATTCCCATACTCCCTTTTCCCTGTATGAGAAAAGAGCAAAGAATAGGTTCAAGATCACACAGTTGTCGCTTGTTTACATCAACCAAGAAAACCAAGAACAAGTTTTGAGAGCGTTCAAAACTGACAGGTGCCCCCTGCCAAGTCCTCTTAATAGTTAAGGTTTTTGAATTTAATCTCACTAATTTCGACATATCCCTCTAAGTATCTTAAAGCTTAACTTTAGAAAAGAAAAAAGACCTTGTACGGCCCTTTTTCGAATCCTGGTGTCCGTTTTTTGTCAATCCTTTAGTGAAAGCCTGTCAAAAATGGTTAGCTTCTCCAGTGAAACTACTTCTTTGCATCTTAGCTCCCGGTCTTGCCCTGTGTCTGCACAATTTCTTTCTATCCTCTTGTTTCTCTCCTTTTGTTTAGATAAAGCGAGGGATTAGAAAAGATTTGCCCCCATAAAGTAGTGGTTTGATGGGCTTTTATCCCACCATGTTGCTAAAGCTCTGTAGCCCCTGGATTAGGCTCTGACAATAGGAACCCTTGTGCTGGACCGCAGCCTGAGGGGCACAACCAAAGACCGGCTCTGAGAAAGAGGGAGGAAACAAACCTGCCAACCTCGATATGTCAAGTCTGCCAGAGAAACCGTTCAGAGGAGCGGCCCTAGCTGCAGCATGGTGTGCTGTGTCTACAGGATCATACAAGGAGAAACAATAGTGAAAGTGGACAACTTGTGGTCAGCCTCACATTTACAGAATTACTCTGTCCCATTTATTATATTCTTACATAATACAATTTTTTCCACCAAAATTTTGACAGAGAAACATTTTCTACCAAAGTGCTAATGTGAAAAGTCAAAGATGCATATTTAAAGGGGCACACAAATCAAAATCTTTTTACAGGTCTAAGGGAATACTACTGTACTGCATATGTGAAAACAATTGCATAAAGCCTTGTGTGGCTCCAGAGGGAGCTGGGATGTCAGTGTCAGTGTCAAAATGAAAAAGATCTGGAGGTGAGGTGAAAAATATGAACTTACCAGACCTCTGTAGCCCATTCCTCATCTCTTGCTTGAGGTGGGCAGCTACAAGGATACGCTGCATCCAACCGAATTGTCAGATGTCAATTTGCATTTTGTAGGTAATGTAGGCCCCAGGTTCTGACAACAACTAAAAGTGTAATAAGAAAAATAGTACCTGTGCTGCATCAATTTTGAATTTTTTTAAAACTGTATTTCACTTAAATTTGACTATGTTATAGGAGTGCAACGCTAAGTCAAGCTGCACTAGATACATAATAATATGCATAATGTAAACCATAAGAATGGACATGTTAACCTTAGTTTAAAGTTCACACCAGTTATACAAAGTGTTTCAGCATCTTTTCGCTGTTTATTTTTTTATTCTTTCTGGCTCGCAACATAACTGTTTTGATTCACTGTGAATGTTCTCATTGGCGTTATTTACAGCAGGTACTGGCAGTTTTCTTTGGGCACAAAAGCTCTGATAGGCTGACTGTATACCTGCCCAGCACCAAACTGCTGCAGGTCAACATATTGGAGCATTTAGCAGGGGCCAAAACAGAGCAAAAAGGCCAGAAAACACAACTCCACATGAATTCTAATGTTGCTCCATGTTTGCTAACATGTTCAACACTATATAATGGAGATTAAATCAAGTTTGCAGATCATAATGTTGCTCCCAAAAACATATACATTTTTAAGGAATATTTGCTACTAGTTTGTTGTGATGTGTTATTTACTCTACATTATCAGGTTAAATGTGGATTGGTTTCTTAGGTTACAGGAACTCCTTCCTTTAGAAACCTGATGTTTGGCCGATATATGTCTGTGTTGTCGCACAGTAAATAGACTTCATCCCTTTCCTTTGGTTATAAAGAATAATGTCTTACAATACTTATAACTTTGGTGTTTTTAGTGATAAAGTATGTCCAGCATATGAATGTAAGATAAGGAGTGTACAACTAATTATATGTATATAAGAGACAGTGGGATTTTGTCCTTTGATACCATGGTAACAGATGTACTGAGTACAGAAAAAAAGAGGCTGTGGAGCCAGAGATTTGTCATTTTCAATCAGGTATCCAACACGTGTGAGGAAAGTCTTATAGGCGAATGCCCGGCTAATACACAGCCGGAGGATGCTAATGGCAAGTTGCTTTGTTACTCCAGTCACACAAGTCCCAAGGAAGCAGTCAATTCTAAACCATACATCAAAATGATTAATTTCACCCAAATGAGCACAAGCTAACCTTGACTAAGAGCATGTGCAGGCCAGAGTGGCTGGATTGAAACCTAATGTATTCATGATGTTAAAGAAAATCTAATGATAAAAGTTAATGGGCTCTGAAGGCTGAAGGCATAAACTTTCTCCTCGATTTGATGTAAAATGCCACTTGGAAATATAGGGAGCCATTTGAGGGGTAAAATTACAAACGTTCATGCGTTATAAACCTGATTAAAAACTGAACATGATTTATAAATCGCTGCAGCTTCCTCGGCTGAGCTTTGATTTTAGGCTGCCAAAGTCCTGATGCAGGGATAAAAGTTTTGATATTCAGAAAGCAGGCGGGAGGATGATTGAGAGCAAAGACGATAACTCAGATCTGAGGAGAGGCTTTAACACCATAAAGCTCGAATGAAGCCAGAGTGCAGAGAACAATGAGCGTGCCTATGAAATCCACAAAATCTGAGATGAATTTGGGGTTTAGAAAGTTATCAGTTTTCAGCAAGCAGTGCTGAGATCCTGAAAGTGATCGGGATGAGAAGCAGTGTGAAAATAGGAAATAAAGAGATGGGTGAACTATCATCATGATTAGGCTTCGAAGAATCAAGTTCTTCAAAATAAAACATCTGGAACTGGTTGTGCCTTTTAAAGTCTGAAGAACTGAATGGTTGATTAATAATAGGGTTGACAGAAAATGAATTGCCAACTATTTTGATAATCGATTAATGGTTTAAGTCATTTTTTCATGCAAAAAAAAAACAACAAAGTTTGCATGCTGTTTTTCGTTTTATGGCATTATAACTGATTGTCTTTAGGTTTTGGGTCTGACAAAACAAGATATTTGTTGATGTCAACATGAGCTCTTAGAGGTTTTGGTGGATGTTTATCAATATTTTATAGAACAATTAGTCCAGAAAACAATAGGCAGATTAATCGATTATGAAAATAACTGTTAGTTAGTGCCATGATGTACACTCAACTTATATCAACACAACTTTTGACCAGATAATGTAAAACATTTCCTTCTCTAAAGGCCGGAATGCACATAACATAGTTCAACTTCAGGAAGAAGTACAAAATGCTTTAAAATGTCATTTTTCACATTATTACCTCGTAAAATCTAATCAAACAAATATATTGCGAGATGACAAATTTTACAATTTTGATTATTGGTCCTCATTTACACCAGTTTGAGACTTTGTTAATGATTTATTCTCAAAAGAAATAGGCCTATAGCCTGTATGTCCAAAAAAAAAGTGTCTAAATTGTCCTAAAATGTAAAGTGTAAAGCGAGTTTCCTCTTATAGAAACAGCCTCTTGACACTTGCATTAAAGCCCTCGGCCATGCTGGACATTAGCCCGCATTAAGTTCCGTAAAAAGCTGATTTGAGGAAAAGCAGCTGAGAGGAATTCCTTCTCGCTTTAATTGCTTTAGAAACGGTTCCCACAAAGAGACACTGGCCAGATTTACCTCCAGTTTAAGTTCTTATTTCCATCGGTTCACAAGTTAATCCGATTTTTTTTCTCGAGGCCTAAATGCTCTTCAGCTATATCCTAATGACAAAAAGAAAGCGTAGGTTCGGAATTAAAAAAAAAAAAATTATCATTATTATTGTTCCTTTTTTTTCCATTCGAAAAAAACATCCATTTTCGCACTGATAGCCACTTGTTGCATGACATCTTCCACTAAACTCATTTATTTGATTGTGTTGCTTTCATATTCTGGATTTTCCCAGTTATATGAGAAAGCCACTAAAAAGAGAAAGAAGAGTGAGGACAATACTTCAACTCTGTGAAGTGAACTGCGGCAGTAACCTATCCAAGTATCCCATTTTCTTTTCACGCAGGCTGTTGTCAGGACTCTAAAGTTCTGCGAATGAATGTGGCCAAAGATCAACCCCACCGTCCCCTTTTCTTTCTCTCTCACTCTCTTAGAGAAAATTCAACAAAATATGCAAGCTTTACATTAAAAGGCTACTTTTCGCTGCCCTTAATTCCAGCCTAAACGGTTTTTCTTCGGGAGAAGAAATCTTTTCTAAAAACCTTGAAGAAGAGAGGGGCATTATTGTTTTAATCCTCTTACCAGCAGTCATTTTAAGACATTTTTTTGGAGGGTGAAATGGCGTCTTGTCTACCCAATCCTAACCTAAATCCCTCGGGGCCGGGGAGCTGTATAGACCAGCCTGCATCTCTCCACCTCAGCTGCATTCCCACCAAACACGCAGCCACGCCGAGGCACGAGGGAAATAAAATTAAAGCGCGGAATTAACCTGAGAGTCAGAAAGTCCCTGCTAGCCTACAGGCCATTAGGATCCACTATTTGCATATCATTTAACTAAGGCCTGTGTTTAAACCCTCTTTTCAAGCATTTATCAAGTTGGATTTTCTTTTTTTCTAAAAAAAAAAAAAAAAAGCTTACAATTCTTTACTGAATATCTAATGACGCAAATATTTACTTTTGAGAAGGACTCCGGAGATTTTTCTTTAAATTTTTGTTTCGTGGTCTAACATTATCAGGCTATTATATGTATTAGCCGAAAACCAACAAATAGCCATTTTATGGTCGTTTAACACTACTATGATTGTGGGTGAAGTAATAATAAACAACTGTGGTTAAAAGAATGGCCTGACTAGAATATTTAGTTAAATATTTGTATGAAAACTAATACCCTATATATAGGCCTATTTATAAAAGAAAAAAAAAAAACAATTATACGTTTAGGCACATCATGGCTTTAGGAAAGCTCATTATGAGCTAAGATATTTAAAATGTAAAAGAAATGAAGAGGCCAAGACTTATTGGAAATACCTTAAAATGCATCTCGTCATGCTGAGATTTGTTCGAATCAGTTTTGAATTATTAAGGAAATATGTTATTTGGTGTTATTTAGGTCAGCAGTCTGCATCCTCATTAGCATTATTATCACCTCCCAAATAACAACAGTGAGCTACATAACAATAGTCATAACAACCTTACATCCAAAACAAAAACATATATATTTTTTTTTTTATTGTTCTAGAACAACAGTGGCAGCAGCAGCAGAAAAGTCGACACCTCGGATACAGAGAGACTTGAGATGTGGAGGAGAGCGAAGGGGAGGGCCGGGGGCGACGTGATTGGCTCAGAGTTGGAGCGCGTGCGCGCTTTAAAGGCCGGGTGATGGCAGCTCAGCATCCTCCCACATCCACAGAGAGACTGGCCGGAGGACGGAGCGGACCGACCGGGATATTCTCAGGATAACCAAGTGAAAAGGAAGAAATGAACAACCGCATGCGGATTTTTAGAGAAGAAGATTTGAAAGGGAAAATATTTGGCTGCTAGTGGAGATATTTTGCTTCAGAGACACAGAGAGAAGAGAGGTAAGACGTTTGCAGAATCGAAGTTAGCGACGATCGCATTCCAGAGTTAGTGTTATTTAAGTCTTATTTTAAAGTGAAATTTGAAATTGCTTCTTTTTTTTTAAACTTTAATTTTTTGGAATATCGCGGAGTTTTGTTTCATCAAATGTGTTTCAAAGGTGCAGTCCGTCGATCTCCAAAGGTCTCGAACAGTCTTACAGTAGCATTGCAACTGTTTTCCTCAAGTTAATCGATTGTTTATTGATCAAAGTGTTCCGTAACCAACAGTTATTTTAAGGCTGATTACACAAATATATTTTTTATTTTGGGACTATTTAAAACTTTATGTAAAAGGGGTAATTTTGGTTGTTTTAATTGACCATATGTTAACCATCCACATTCATTTCCTATGTCGTTTAAATTACAGAAGGCTGTTGAATTGACGCCAGAGCCTACACCAGAGCTCCGGCCTCGAGGCAGTCTATAGCCTAAATGCTGTATAACTCATAAATCCACGGCAATTTGCATAATTAGGCTTAAATCAGAGCCCGAGGCTACGTGACATTGTCCTGAAAGAAGAGCAAATTTCTAAGCTGCAGATTTAAAAAAAAAAAAAAAATCGAACAGATTACATAGGCAGCCAGAGGCTGGTTTAGTAAACTAATGCAATAAAATCAAAAAGATATTGTTATTGCATTAGTCACACATTTAGATCACATAGCCCACACACACACGCACAGTAGCCTAACACTCACTGTAACACAGGCACACACACACACACACACGCGCTGGCCCATCTTTCACGTGTCAGGCCTGATGATAAATTAATAGCTTTGTATAGTTGAAACCTATTTGCAACCACAATAGCCAGGAGCCCGTCTCCGCCAGCCTGCAGGCGCCTGCAGGCAGACAGAAACGGAGCACCCAGGGAGCAAAGGAGATATATGTTCTAGAAATATGTTACTGGATATATGTTACTGGACATATGTCCAGTCTGCGGAGCTCTCAGCGTTACATTAAATAAATGTTTTCCATTTACATTCTGCAGACTGGACATTTACATTTGATGGTAGCTGGAGAAATAAGAGAGCAGAATGGTCAGAATTAATTTAATTGGCATATTGCATTTCGTGTGTGTGTGTGTGGGGGATTTAAATATGAGTGTTTTTTCCTTCAGTAATTTCCACACTTTATCATTTATTATTAGTACATTTACACATCACAACATATACTAACACTATTGTTATCAATATCAATTGTTACCAAATATAATACAGAGGAAAAAAAGTACGGCAAATTAATAACATATTTGAAACTTTTAACTGTTGCAGTAAGCCTTTGCTACATGTTATTTTAGTGAATAAAATAGGCTACTCATTATAGGCTACATTGCGTTTTTTTATTGCTGAATGAAACTAACTGGAACTAAATATTAGTATAATAGTCTTTTGTTGTCATTGAGCACATCTCTGCATGTTCACTCTTAAAACTAAATCTATTGCGATGTGGATTCATAAAATATTTTTTTCCTGTAAACTTTGATCAAATGGTGAATGAAAACTATGAGGGTTACTGCATCAAAACTATTTAACAAAGACATATATTTTTTTGAACGATTTAAATACCGTGGGCAAAACGTTTCCTAAAATGTCACGTTTCATTTTGCCTAAATGTGATCTGACTGGATCTAAAAACACATACACGTTCTCAGCTAATTCTTTGAAATCATTAGAAGTCCCTCTTAGTTTTCTGCTCAATTTCCATTTGTTAAAATAAAGGAATCATATTTTTTTTTCCTCAGCAGCGCTGTCTTCGATGCTTGTACGGTATATTTCACCTGTTGCCATTTCAATTAGTCGGCCTACAACACACGTTATAATACAAAGTGTTGAAGTTTCCGTTTTAAGCACTACAAATGAAACGGACTGGTTTGTTTAAACAGGCCTGACACTCAGCAGCTTGTCCTCCTCTCAGCAGACAGCCCGCCGGCCATGCAGCACTACGGGGTGAACGGCTACTCTCTCCACGCCATGAACTCACTGAGCGCCATGTACAACCTCCACCAGCAGGCGGCGCAACAAGCCCAGCACGCCCCTGACTACAGGCCCTCAGTGCATGCCCTCACTCTCGCAGAGAGACTGGCTGGTAAGAACCAGTTGCTCTTTTTTGGGGTTTCAGTGTTTCACAATCATCTATTGTCATTCAAGATCTCCATCCTTTACTGTGTATTAACACAAATGCAACTTGTGATAATCTCTGGCGTGCTTAAATGACCTTTGACCTGTACCTCAATTAAACTGGTCATGTTCCTTGTTTCTCAACGGCTGCACATTTCAAGACATTATCCTTGAGGCCCGATATGGCTCCCAGCACCGAAAGCAGCGGCGCAGTCGGACAGCCTTCACCGCCCAGCAGCTGGAGGCCCTGGAGAAAACTTTCCAGAAGACCCACTACCCTGATGTGGTGATGCGTGAACGTCTGGCCATGTGCACCAACCTGCCCGAGGCACGAGTTCAGGTAAAACCCCTTCAGAAGGCATCTGTCCTGTCTGCTGTTTGCCTGCTGCAGCTTTAGGGCTTTAAGGTGAACTTAAGGCAATTTTGTATCATTAGAAATAATAATGTGCAAAGTGCTGCAAAATGTGAACAAACAGCATTCATATGCTGTAGCCCAAAGTTGGCCACTGTTAAGTTACTCACTTGAACTTGAAGTTGAACAGTCCTTCACACAATCTGTCTGTCTGTCTGTCTGTCTGTCTGTCAGGTCTGGTTCAAAAACCGCCGGGCCAAGTTCCGTAAGAAGCAGCGCAGTCTGCAGAAGGAGCAGCTCCAGAAGCAGAAGGAGGTGTCCGAAACTGCAGAGGGCTCTACAGAGGACTCAAGACCGACGCCACCAGTACCACCAACACCACTGTGGTTCCTGAGGCCCGCCTCCCCCTCCCTCCTCCTCTTCGTCCTGTCAGTCAGAGACCGAGAGGCTGGCAGCCACAAGGCCCCAGCCTGGGGAGATGAGCGTGGAAGTCAACGTCACCTCCCCTGAGCCGTCGGACAGCGAGTCAGCAGCAGAAGATAATGCTGACAGAGAGGATGAAATGAGAGGGGAGTCGAGGGTGAAGATCAGGGAGGAGACGCAGGGGAGGGCAGAGTGCAGCTGGGCAGCAGCTCTCCATCCTGTAAACAGATGAGCCCCGCATCAGGTAAAAATATCGCTGTCTACTGAATGCAGCTGCTTTTTCTTAAATATCCCTGAATATTTGTCATATTTAAGAATTTACTCACATTTATGTACACAATCGTGTACGTGAATCAACACAAGACAGGTCAGTGTGTGTTGAAACATATTAAAGTCTTACTTCTCTTTCCTGTCTCTCAGACTCTCCCCTGAGCTCCCCCCCATTGCCGTCCTCCAGCAGCGTGACCGGCGGTTTGGCGCAGAGCAACTCCTACGCTTCATCTCCCCTCAGCCTCTTCCGGCTGCAGGAGCAGTTTCGGCAGCACATGGCCGCCACCAACAACCTGGTTCACTACCCGTCCTTTGAAATGAGCACGCCATCCTCTCTGCCCTACCTGGGCATGAACGTCAACATGCCATCGCCATTGAGCTCGCTGCCCTGCCCGTCCTACTACCAGACCCTGTCGCAGGCCCAGCAGGTATGGAATAGCCCGCTGCTGCAGGCACCAGGCAGCCTCAACAGCAAGACCACCAGCATCGAGAACCTCCGTATGAGGGCCAAGCAGCATGCAGCCTCGCTGGGATTGGACACGCTGCCCAACTGAAGCTCGGGCTGCTCAGTTCAAGTGTTCGCCCTCTAGTCAGGGCTGTACCTGTGAATTATGGGCCCTGTAAACAAGAGGTGACTCTGGGCACCTCTTCACTTTCCACTTGACCTCTCACCACTGTCAGCAACTATCCATTAAAAACACAGACTCATCCCCAAAAACTCAATAGTGATTTAGATTTGAACGTCAGCTACCCAGTTGGCTGACATCCTCAAAATCTGTCCACATTTCCAGTTTCATGTAATTTAACTGCTGTTTTATTTGCAGTTTTCTAGATTTTAAATAAACCCAGATTCAAAACCAAAGCAGTGTGACAAACAGTAGGAACAACATATTTTTTGAAACGCACAAAGGCCTCAAAATATGTTTTAGAGCAGGCACTTTAGGCGCCCTCCCTCAGTTTGGGGCCCAGGGATCTCAACATAACACACCTACCCCCATTCTCCTCATCGTCACCATGCAGCTCACCATCGGGAGCACGCCAGGACATGAAGAATAGCTCTGCTGGATAGACTTAACAGAAAATAAGATTATAACAAGAACTCAATGGACTTAATGAAAATAAATCCCACCTGGACTGCAGCTATGACTGAACAGTACTTTTGGCCTGTGGATCTTTGCTTGTATTCAACTCCCCCTGGTCAACGGCAGAAGCTATCTCTACTAATGCTATCTGCTCACTATTTCAGCCTCCTTTGTGAAGTCAGGGAAGAAAGTCTTGATGATTCCAGTACAGATTTAAGATATTAAAATATTCTTCAATTCAACCCCTGAACTTGAACTATGCATTGCATGCACCCCTCTGAAGCATGGCTTACAGCCGCAAAACACAGAATGAAGTCATATCTGATATCAGAAATAAAGCTCTGATCACTCAGTATAATCCCGACTGTATTTCTTTGTAGATGACACATGACTTTCCTTGTTTAAAGTTACAGTACTAAGCTGAATCCATTGAGCGTTGTAAATATCCCTCAGTGTTCACCTCCATATGCCTGGCTAAAGAGTAACTCCATCCTCCTTTTGTGTGAAGGATTTGAGAGGAAACGGCAATTGTGGCTTTAAGTCAAGGACCTACAGCAGCAATGAAATAAGGAGAGAAACTGTGGAGGAGGCACAGTGACAAATAAATATGAATCCAGCCAACGTATATTTTTGTTTACTCGGATGCCAGACTGAACTCAACAGAGTCACCACTTTTTCTGAGCTACTGGCTTCAGCAGAAAGACGCACAGGCCCATTCTCTATGTATTATATCACTGTAGATGTATTTCTCAATTGTTTAAAATGTGAGTAATTTATCTGTTTAATGCAAGGGAATAAATCACAAATAAGAATGACTTATGTTCTCAGTGTCGTCGGTTGGAAATGTAAGATGAAAATATTTGCTTGAACTGACTCACTCTGCCTCCTTTTGACACTTTCCGAAGCAAAGAGGGAGCTTCGATCTAAAACAATGGCTCAAGAAATCAACACAGAGTAAAAGCAAAACAACTGTTATTAAAGATGTAAGAAAACAACACAGGCAATCAATCCTAGTCCTACATTTATATATTTGGGTTGAAATGAGGGAATAGTGACCGTGTATGAACGTCATAAAACAAAAATCGCATTTTCTTAATGGAAGTTTTGTATTATCAGAACTTTTTTCATGGTTTTCTGAATCTTTGGAGCTTAGTCAGCTAAAAGGGGAGTCAGAAGAAGACCAGGCAAGCCGTCTAGATCATGAACCAGGAATAATCACTTAGCAGGACATCCAACAAACCAGCATGAAAACATGCACTCACATATTGGTCTTGAAAAAAAACATCCAAAACATTTTCTCAAAGTTTCTCCAGTGAGAAGAAGTGTGCAACAAGAGAGGGATTAGTTTAGAGTGTGCCGAATCCAGCTCCTCTCTGGATGGCTGACAGCATTGAGAGGGAATGACAAAAAACTGAATGTTAATGAACAGTTTTGATTTCCCCACACATTACCTTCAACCCTTTATAGTTAAAAAAAAAAAAAAGAAGTTTGGTTAATATGTTTCACTGAAGACATCTTGATGAACCGTAAATAATTCAAACACGGGAGGCCTACCGTGCTCGATGGTGAGGTTTACACACCACATAGGGCAGAACCTGCCACTTGTTCACCCGGTGCAGAATAACTAATCCTAAATGAAATGACTGAAGCACAGTGTCAGGCTCTAAAGAGTCTTCAATCCACCACACACCCACCTACCCTTCACTCTCTCTGTTTCCCTCTTCCCCCACGCTGTCAGCTGAGGTTGGGCTGCACCGAAACAGAATGCTATGCCATAAGAAGATTACCTTTGGTTGGGATATCGATGGATTAAGTAAGAATAGAATGAGATAAAATAGGACTGAAAGGGTTCCTGGAGTCAGCAAAGTTCAGACACCTGTTTTTCCTGGTCTTTTCCCGCTTCCTTGCACCATGACCGTAAAGATTATATCACTGTCTAACTGGAGAAAAGGAGGTGAGAGGGGTGGGTGGTTTGGGATGGGGCAGGTTACAGTACATAAAAATAATTTTGTTGCTGCAAAGACAATTTATACAAATGCCTTTGGGCTTTTTTTTTTTTCCAGGCATACTCTTTCAATATGTGGTCAATTTGTCATTAACGTCTGGGTCTTCTGTGTTCGTAAAGATCATATTGGTGTAAGTTAATGGGAATGCGGTTTGTGTGTGTGTGTGTGTGCCTATGGCAGCTAAGCTGCTGAAGGTTTCCAGGAGCTCTTTGATGTGTATCTGGGCAATGCGCTATTAGAGGGATTTTCCTAGTTGACAGCTCAGAGAATGTGTGGAGGAATTGCGATGCCAGCGGGCTAAAAGAATGCTAGAAACAGGATTAGGATCATATTCTGGCAGCTCCTGTCACTTCATCAATGGGCTAAGGTTTCCTCAGTGACAGCCCTCCTTCTCTGCCCTGCTAAAACCCTTTAGTGGGACCATAAAAGGGGTGAGAGAGGGGAAAAAACAATGATTGAATGGTGTGCTATGATTTCTGTGCTGCTGGGTTTGCTCTGAGGGCTTTGTGTTGGGAGGTCTGAGGGGGGGGGCGACGTTAATTTAGAGGGAGGGGTAGGTCGTGGGGATGAGAAAAAGGGAGCTTTTTAGGGTGGGGTGGGGGTCTATCTTGGAAGTTTTACACCCAAATCCCCTTGGCAGAGCATGTAGAGTGATTTTTACACTGATGCTAGAGGACAGGGACAGCAGCAGCTGTTTCATGGATCTTCAGGATCCAGTTTGTCTGTATAAGCCCTACCTGTCTTCACCAAGTGAGACCTCTTTCACCTGTGACAGTTCATCTACTATTGTATGTGGGAGTGTCAAATATGTTTGTAGGCTCATTTGAGGATATAAAGGTGACTCTCTGATGTGATTAATTTATCTCATTCTGATGTAGGATTATTGTGATATTCTTTTATTGTCAACAAATCCCATTAAAACCAAAAACAATAATGAATTGATCGTGTTAACAAGTATTGTCTGTTATAGCTTATTCCTCTGTGTCACAGGCATTGTAGTTTATTTCGAGTCATTGGTACATCGCTTTGATGACGTAAATATCATCTGCAGCTGAAGATAGTTTCAACAAGTGCAAATGTATGAGCAACATTTCCAAAACAGGGCAGTGGCCGGCCGTTTTAGGAAACTTAAAAAATAAAATAAAATAAAATAAATTATATATTCTTGGCTTGTTTTTTAAGGTGTTTTGTCCCGGATCATGTAAAAAAACTATCTCAAGCAGATGATGAGATGCTTTGTACTACATGTAATCGCACGCTATTTTCCATCTGGAGACCCCGAGGTAAACACGACTACAGAAAATGTACATGTGGCTCTATCACATTTTAACATTTTCATCAAATGTGAAAAACATTTCCACAGGTCCAAATTTGCCGAAATTGGCATGTGTGGTAATAAATTCACATAATGTATGCACATATAATTTTCAGATATTTCAAATGTGAAATGAAAGACATCACATGTGAAAACCACAATTTCACATTTATAAATATTGAAACTATTTTCAAATGTAATGAATTTACATAGAAGCACATATGGTTTTCAGACATTTTACATATATGTAATATAATTCACATAATTTCACATGTGAATATATGAATTTCACAGCAGACCTTCGGGGTGACACTTTTGTATTTCTTAACTTTCCTTCCATGGCTGTAGCACTTTTGATCAGCCTCTTTTTCTACACATCACTCGCCGTGTTCAGGTGAGTCATTTATGCTCTATAAGCTGAATATTTTGAGAGGATTTTGAGGTCACCTTCTGCAGCTGGGCCTGAGTTTGCTCTTCAGTGGGCTTATAGGGTGGTCTATGCTGTGCATCTTGGACCAGCTGTCTTCATGCTGCCACCAAAACCCATTCCCCCAAGAGTGTAACTCCACACTTTGCTCACCCATGTGAAACAATACTTTTACAATACCACAGGAGTTTGATTGTTGCCGACAAGTTATATAATGCCAGGAATTACAGACTAGCATGCAAATGCTAAATCCTCCTCTCTTTCTCCTGAGAAGTGGATGAGACGGACTATATCTACAGGCTTCACTCTGGCTCCCCAGCTTTGTGCTACAGAGACGCTCTCCTTTCTCCCCCTGACTTGGGTGATAATCCTGACACGCACTGTCTGCATTTTTTACTGTACGTGTTTAAGCGCATTTGCAGAGCATTTATCTCTCCAATGTAAACCAATTTGGCTATAAGGGCCTTGGGCCAAGCAAGGCGCTGGAAGGAAGAAAGGAAAACTCAAACCTAGCAGATGTGCAGAGAAGGGAGGATGGGAGAGCTGGCGAGGATGCGAGGGTTGATGAACAACTGAATGCAGCAAAAAAAAAAAAAAAGGGGGAAAGCGGAACCCAATGGGAGAAAAAGAGTGTCCCTTGTCCGAAGGGTAAGCTTTTGAAACTTGGGATAGGGGCCTTTAAAGCCGATAGAACGTGGATCACTGAATTGTTGAGTCACAGAATCTCATACAAATCATACGGAGCTCCCAGTTAATCCTGTCATAGTGAAATTGGTGGGCATACTTTTGGGATCCCAGCCCCTTCTGAAGAAATTTGGAGCCTGCTGTATTGACAGAGCTGCTGTTTGATACCGCCTATACACCTGTATCAGCTCTCTGTTAATCTGCCTTCCCCTCCTCCCACTAGTTCTCCACAGCAAGTCGCCTCTGCTGGTAGTAATGGCTGATGAAATGGACCAAAGACCTAAAAGCTGCCAATCTTGCTGCTTCTTGATGTCTCCTGTAAGTGGCTCTGGTTGCAGGCTGAACTTGTCACTTTGATCATCTGAAAGGCAGGAGCCCTGCTGTGTCAAACATTACTACCTGCAATTCTGTGGAGCCATAAAGACTATGGACTCCTTGGTCCCTGAAATGGGACATTAAGACAGAATCATCCTAGTTTAGTTGAGGCGATATCAAGGTGTTTTATTTGCTGACACACAGGCAGGGTCTGAATGGGTTTGGATGGCTTTTAAAGTACCCGATCTTATAGCCTAAGGTTCCTGTAAATGAGGTGTTTGCTGCTCTTATCAATGAGACGTTACATGAGAAGAGCACCTTGGCCTGCCAGGGCTGTTGGGTGGTTCTGCTGTATGATTACAACAGGCTGAGCTTTGGCTAGATGCCCTTTACATCTAACCTCTCAAACTTTCATGATACTATACACTTTATAAACTTGCTGATGGATCAATATTATGCTTAGCATCATGACTACATCATGTCATTTAGAAAGTTTTCCTTCAGATGCTGATATTACTATTAAGACTTAATATCACATAACAATGGCCAATGGTGGTTACCATTGGCCATTGTTATGTGATATAAAGTATTCTTAAATTATACAGCTGAAGACATGAAAGGGGAGAGAGGGGGGGAATGACATGCAGCAAAGGGCCACAGGTTCGGAGTCAAACCCAGGCCCGCTGCATCAAGGAGTAAACATCTATATACAGTTTGGGCCAACTGAGCTATCCGGGTGCCCAGTATTATTAAATTATGCAGCGTGACTCTCCCACAGTTTGTTTGGGGAGCTCAGTGAGAGCCACTGGAATGGAGCATATCGACCTGTAGCTCAAAGTTGCAAAAGGCTGAATAAGGGGGCGTTGATTATAAGTGGGATCAACAGTACTAGTACTAGCAAAGCTTTTGCATTTCACAAGGAGTCAATTGATTTGGCGTTAAAATCGCAAATTTGTGTTTGCTGTAGCATGCTTATGAATTATAAAGAGTTTGATGTGACTACAAATATGGAGGGCTTTAGTTTTGTAGTTCAAATGCCGCAACTTGCTGAATGTCCCAATAACATAACAGCAGTCATTTTGATTGATTTAAAACGGTAATACAAACTATCAAATTCTATGTTTTGATCTATTACATTGCAGGTGTATAGGTACACATACTAAAACATATAGTGCAATATACTAATAATATGTACAAATCACACTTTCTATGAGTCCTGAGTTCAATGAGTCCTTATTAATATATAGATATAGATATGGCTCTCTGTCCTCTTGTCTGAATGTCTTTTTTCCGGTTCGTTTAATTGGCCTTTTTCACAGGTAATACTTTGACATATCATAACAGAGTTAACACAGGACCCTGAAACTGAAGCAGCTAAATGGAATTCAGCAGTCATTATTTTTTTATATTTACACCTGTGTTTTTCCTGTTTTCTGTGAAAAATGTCGGCAAAAATTACTATTACTTTCATTTATCAGAGTTTACATTAATCCATCGTTATTAAAAGGCAAATGATTTGTGTTTGCCCAAACTGACAAATTTTCATCTGCAGTCCCCTTAGCCCAAACAACTAACATTAAGAGTCTGACATTTTCATTATAGTCTAACACATTACATGTCTTACATGTTAAAGTGGCGTCTATGTGTTTAATGCAAAATTGCAAAACCTGAAATAAGATGTTACGAGTAAATAGGACTATCAGCAGAAATCAGAGTTTAGATAGTCACCATATTTCTTAAAAATGTTATCTTTGGCAAACTGATAAGTAGTCGTTTGCACTGTATCACTTGTGCATCTGTGATATTTTTGAAAGTGCTACAGTATACTAATGACATTTAAATTGATTTTAATATATAATATAATTCACACGACTGCCAAATTGTAATTGGTAAATGTATTTAATGGGGCAATGTGAAGACTGACATTGTGCATGTGTCTGTGTATTTGTCATTGCTTCTGTCTCAGATCCTGAGGGATTTATGAACAATGTCAAGTTCCCTCTGAAGACCTGAGTCTCTTCACTGCCTCTTAAGGCTTAATGCTCCCTGACTGAGTGGCACAGCAAGAGCCACACACTCTCTCTCTCTATGTGCCACAAATAATGCTAAGAACAACCTCTCAATTCCAGCTCCCCTCCTCGCCAAATGTACCCTCCTTCCTCTACCTCACGCACGCAGCCATTTCCATTCAATGAGACAGCAGTGCAAACGTGGGCGTTGTAATGGAAAACACTAACATTGTCCTTAATGGTTTCCCATCCCAGGAGAGTTTTAAAACATATGTAAATTTATGTAAACCCAACAGAAACACATATTTACAATAGCACAGGGTAATCACAATATGACGACATGGTGCGCTGGCCTTGTAGATGGAGGCGCCATGTGTCATTAGTCTCCTTTATCTCTTTTCTGTTTCCTGTTAAGGCATCAGAGTGACAATCACTCACTAAGAATGAAAATGATCTGCGCTCATCTCTGGTACAGTGATGAAGACGGAGAGGACGAAGAAAGAGGTAAAGAAAGTGGTTTTGTGCCCTCACAGCTGCTGGATGCCTTAGAGGGTGAACCACGCTTTATAAACTCTGTTGACAATGCAACATCAAAAACGTGTCAACTGTACAGGTTTTAAAAGCTATAAAAATCAACTTCAGAAAAGACACATGACAAAACTCCAAAATCTATTACAACTGATGACACAGATAAGCAGAGGAAGGAACAGAGGATCACAACTTGGTGACTTGTACCATTTAAATTTCAACATTTCTATTGTGGAAACAAATAACAGCAGCGGTTTTTCTATGACAAATCAGTTTATGATTTTTATTTTATTATTGGTCATCCCATCACAGAAATATGTCAGTTATTGTAAAGAGACAAACATTATTTTCCACATGTGGTTGCGGTGCTTCTTTGCCTAATGACGACGTGAATTCAATTTCTTCTAAAGCATGTAGTTCTTGTTCATGCAATATTGCATGAAATATTAAACAATGCCAGGGGTGGAAAAACACACCTACTAATGTGCCAACCGGATCCTGAATTTCAACAAAAACAAACATAAAGCTCATATAATCATGTCTGTTAACGTCAGTTAGACTCAAAATGTTTATCAAAACAAAAATAATTTAGGTTTACCATACCAAAAAAATTTATTAATTCTTAGGTTTGTCAATTAATGTATTTAACATAGGAGTGAACATTTTTAAATCAGTAGACATGATTACCTTTAAAGTATCACAGTTAACATTTATTAAATTGTTAGTTTTGTGGCCCTAAAAAGTCAAAGAGCAGAAAATGCATGAGATCACCCTTGTAGACCAGAAGAGTGAAACAACCTAAATTAAAAAAATAAAAATAAACTCAACTAAAGCAACATTAATTAACTTTTACTTTACTGTTTTAATGCGGTAACAGGTGTTTAGTGAACTTATTGCTTCTTAAAAAAGCACCTTCCTCATTAATGATTTTTTAGACTGGCCTGGAGTGTATTCAGAGCAGATTTGGCCTGAAGTCCCTGAAGTTAGCACCCCCACCTGTGCCATCCACGCCTTACTTTCTGCTCTGTTTGACCAGTTGTTCCACCTCCTTCATAAAGCGCAGGCAGAGCTCATCCTGCCACGGCAGCGCGACACACTGCACCGCCACCGGCAGACCCTCGCCTCCAGACACAGCCTAAACACAAACACCACACCTGTCAACAGTCGGCAACCAGAACCACCACAGTCTCCTGCCTCCACCTACTGACCAACTGTGAAACTACTGTTTTAAGAGAGTCGCTAAAATGGCTTGACTGATGGCTTGTTTAGGATACGAGGGAACATAATCTGATTATTTCTGTAGGCTATTTGGAGTTATAAATAGCAGCAATTTACAATTAACATTTCATATTAGAATATCTTAAGTTGCTTATTGGCATTACTCTATTACACTGAAGAATAATGTAACCTTTATTATAGCCATGAATTTCTTTTAGTCTTAACATCACATTAGTCTTGACATTTCGACACGACATTAATCAAGATAATGATCAGACAATTAATTGAAAAAGAAAATAACTGTTACTTGCAGCTTTATTTCAAAATAAATTCACATCATAATTTGTCTCTTTGAATTGGTTGAATGAGTAGGTTCAGTTGAAATGCTTAATGCATCTTTCTGCCTCCTAGTGGTCAAAAATGTCAAAAAGTCTGTTTTGCTTCCTGGGAATCAAAATGTCAAAGCCAGTAACACAAATGAGTCATTAAGTTGGGGAAAAGAAAAAAAAATTGAAATAACTTCATAAAAAGGTATTTATTAGGGTTGTATAGGGTTGTGCAGTTTGACTACTGAATTACAATATTTGGTATCAGTCATCTCTCACGGTCACTTACCTGTTTAAAGACCTTATCCCAATGGTCCTGAAAAAAGCCCTTATAGTGCCTGAGTTCCTCCTCATCCTCTGTTGTCACTGTGGAAACAGGAACAACGCCGGCAGGAAAGGTGAGGAGATTGTATAGCATTGTGTGAGGGACCGCAGCTAAAAGGACAGAAGATAGAAACAGGTTATTTACTGTGTTACCCTGGGTTTTATAGCCGTAATATCGTTGCTGTTCTGTTTGGTAATCATATGCAGGGAGACTGCATCCTATTGTAGCGCTTTGGCCTCTACAACTGTTCATGCAGTGGTCTGTTTTTAATTGTGTTCAGCTATCCACAATTTATAGAAACTATCAACAAAGACAAAACACCGACCAATATTAACAAAAAACATATACAATCATCACGATCTATATATATAGATCTATATATATATATATCTATATCTATATCTATATATATATATATATATATATATGATCGTTCACAATGTCTTTTCAGTCATCACACACTGCAACTGTTCAGTGAGCCGTACTGGAAAGCTTGCCGCAGAAGAGGAAGTTGAAGGCTGGTCCGATCACCGGGCACAGCAGCACGTCTATGTTGCATCTTCTCCAGGCTGCTATTGTTTCCTGAATGTAGTCCTTATGAAATCACAAGAGAATTCAATGTCCCCTGTGTGCATTCAAACATGCACAAGCATCATTAGCTGATAACTAACAGTACCTCAACGGCAGCATGCTGCTTCCACAGACCTGGAATAGAACTAAAAACAAGGCAGTGAAATAGTTAGTATGTTTTAATATTTTGCCCATTACAACTGTCAGTGGCAAATAACTTTCTCACCCAACTCCACACAAAGAGCGGAGGATGTCAGATCCCCGAGGAGACTGCAAAAGACATTCAAGACAAAAAAACACACTAAGTGTCAATCCAAACAGTTACTGTTTTATCAAATTACTGCCAATATCATACTTACATACATACTAATGAAGGAAAAATGACAATTCCAAAAAATGACTTTAGGATTTATGCATGTCTGTCTACATAAGGAGAGAACTCACCAGGGGCTTAAGGAGGAAAGAGAGGATTTTCTTCAACCACGTAGGAATATAGTAAGGTAAAAGCTGTGCTTTGAGACAGGGGTCCACAGGGCTCCCCTCCCTAAATAGAAGCAACAAAAGATCATTGCCACAAAACAGTACAATCTAGTCTAAGGGATTGTAATATGGTTCATTGTAGTAGTTAGAAAAGAATTAGCTGCCCTCCTGTGTTCTATATAATTGTAAATTCAATATCTTTGGGTTTTGGACTGTTTGCAACAAGCAATTCGAAGATATCACCTTCAGCTCCAGAAACTCATGAAAAGCCTTATACACATTTTCAAGGGTGAACAATTTATCAAAAACAATTTCTTTATCAAAAGATGAAAAATATGACTTAATATAATATAGATTCTCCAACACTTCAAATACACACAATTATATGAATTAAGTTATTATTATTATTATTAACATAATGGCATTTTTAAGCAAACTTCAACTTACAGTTTTTGAAGCAGGGTGGTAGCTCCATCTGCTAGGACACCCTTTATAAGCAATTCATATAATGCATAATTGATCTTCAAAGGAGTGTAGGGCACCAACTACAGGCACGAGTGACAAGAGAGGGACAAAATTAACTACATTAAAAACATATTGCTCATATATCACATATTTGATGTGGCCGTAGATCATATAGTATTTGAGTGCAGTGTGTCTTTGAGTGGTGTGGTCTTACAGTGTGCCCTGCTTGCTCTAACAGAGCTTTGACCTCTCTGATGCCTCGGGACATGCTTGGAGATGTGTGAGAGTAGCCGTCGCTTTCTAGGTAACCAATCCTGAGAGGTTTGGTGCTCTGGTATATCTGAGGGCAAGACATTTTAGCTGAAGTAAGTAAATGGGGAACTGCAGTTTGGAATATCAGAAAACTGTCATGAGGAGTCATTCTGTCCATAAAATGATATATGCAGAGATCTGTGTTAGGCCTAGCTTAGCACAACGGCAGCCTCCACTCTTCTGGGAAGGCTTTTCACAAAACCTTGAAACCTGTTTGCAGGGACCCATTTAGCCTCAAGTGCAATAGTGAGTTGTTCACGGATATTGGGTAATAAGGTTCCAATTTATCCTAAGTAAGGGGTCACACAGGTTTTTAGGGGTGAAATTCAAGCACTGTCAAGGTACCTCAACCAACAATTTCCAGACTGTCAAAGCCTTTATCATAGAAGGGACCGTTTCATTTCAAATATTAAAAGATTTTTGGTTTACACAAGCGATTATGTTGATTAAAAACCCGATTGTGTGGAAAATTTAGCATTTTTTAAGGAATATATTCAAAATTTAAGCATATTCCTAACATAACCGGTAAAATCAAGCAATTTTCAAACTTTCAAGACTTTGCACGAGCTCTGTAAAGTGTTTGCTGGGGTTGAAGTCAGGGCTCTATGCAGGCCAGTAAAATTATTTTACAGCCAACTTGAGAACCATTCCTGTATGGACCTGACTTTGGGCACAGAGACGTTGATGTTGAACACTATTGTGTAAAATATCCTTGTATGCCATACATTACCCTTTGGAAAATTCACTTATTTGCTTTCTTGCCGGGGAGTTTGATGACAAGATTGATATGACTCTCAGCCGCAAGTTAGCATGATGCCTTGAAACAGCTAGCCAACCACCAGCTTACTATTAACCTGTGATATCCCATTTGTCTATTTTTTTTATTGTTTGTTTAAAAATACAACAATTTGCCATTTTACGGGGGGTTATGTGCAAGACTATTTCTTGGTCAGAAGAGACTCAGTTACTGGTCGCAGCCAAAAAAGTAGTCTGGTACATAATCCCTGGTAAAACCTTAAGTTTTTTTTGTGTAGTGGACAAACCTGCATATTAAAAGGTAAGGGTGGAACAGTGGGGTCCAAAGAAAACATGTGGTCACAGAGCAGAGCCTGCATACACAGAGCCAGACTGTCCACATCTCTCGCCATGGGTCCAGGAGATGACAACACTAATTTAATAAGAAACATAAGAAGAATAACCACATTTTTCAGACAGTATGTAGTCAATGATGTTACAACTGTAACCTACCTGATTTTTGTCCTCGATAAATGGAGCTCATCCCCTTTAAACTGAATAAAAGAAATACAACATACATATAAACAAAGTAACAATTAAAGTGTCATGACTAGTGAATATCCAAAACGGATGTAGACGCTCACCTAAGCCGACCCGCTGTTGGCTTTAAGCCACAGATCCCACAGAATGACGCAGGAATACGGATGCTACCTCCTATATCACTTCCTAAACCAAGCACGGAGCCCCCTCCCGCAATAAGAGCCCCCTCCCCACCAGACGAACCGCCGGATGTTTTCTGGAGGTTGTGGGGGTTTACAGTCTGCCCATAGATGGGGTTACTGCAGTCATAACTGGAGATTAAATAAAAGAAAAACACATAAGCAACGAGCATCACAGCCTTTGCACATGCAAAAACAAATGAGCCCCTTTACCAAATGTAATTGCATGAGTACACGTTGTATTGTGTCTCAGCTAATCATAAACTGATTGAGAAATTATTTACTTTAATAGTGCTTGGGGCAAGTTGGTTTTCACAAAGGGAATGGCTCCTTGTCTCTTCAGAACTTCCACAAGCACGCAGTCCTGCTGCGCAGGCTGTTCGAGATTAATGACCACACCGCAAGAAGAGTCATGGTTCTAGTGTTGTAAATGAACACAGACAAAGAGAGCAGTGTCAGATAAGAGCACGTAAACCACATAAACCTGAGCTATATTGAGAATGCCATAATGAATGGCATGAATGCATACGAGTATAATTGCCATTTTCACGATGCTATCTGTCTCCAACAAGAAAATGCTGTCCTGTACTTCACACAAAAAGTCTAAATCATTGATCTCCCAACCCCAACCACCATGATTTCAGTGGCAGAGCCATCACTCACATGGCAGTAACCATAGTCCACAACCCTGGCCCCTTCCTCAACCTAGTTTGAACTCCTTTCCAATCTGATTGCAAGTACAGGACACTTAGGTGGAAAGACTCATTAACACACTATGCATGCTGTACAGATGTATTTATGAAATTTTCCCCTTTAGGGACAACAGAAATCTATCCATCTATCTAAAGATGCAGGTCATAAACATCTAAAAAAATATACCTTGTATGCAAAGTTTTCTTTGATGCTAACTGGAACACCATACAAGAGACCTTCCGTGTTTGTAGAAACAATTTTCAGCTGATCAAAACTCTCTAACAAGATCCCCGTGCAGCAGTTCAGATCTTTGTTTATATCCAGAGTCTGTGGGAAAACAAACAGATTTATGCCTCACCAGGTTTTGTGGAACATGAAAGTCAAGTGAAAAAAATTTATTATTTAACAATTCATGGTATTCATACGTTGGTCAAAAAGCCTTGGAACAAATGACGGTGTATAGAGCTGTACTAGGGTACATGTAAAGGTTTTCTTCTTTAAGACAAAACTTTCTCCTGTAGAGGTAAAATATATTAGAATAACCTTTCCGCATATTGTAATTCAATTGGTCTGAGAAAAAAACTAAACTTCTTCACCTCCTGTTGCTTCTTTTTCAGGCTTCAGCTAATCTAACCCATGACGGGAGACTTTGGCCAATGACAGATCATTTCAGAGTGTTACAAGAGGCTGTTCTGCAGGCTGTGACACACGTTCCCACATCTTAGTTGAAAGTTCTGTTTACGGAAGCAAAAGGCTCAGGGCTGCAGCTAATTCAAGGATATTAGATAACAGACTGTATCGTCATCTAGCTATATACAGTGCAGTAGAGTAGGACTACACAGAAAAACTAAATTTTGTAAAATTGTTGTCCAGTTTATTTTTAAATTCTGCCCTAAAAAATAACTCTACTGGTGGTACAGAGGACAACACTACTGTGACCCACTCTACTATCTTATAGGGGCCCTTAAAGCGTCTCTGAAGCTTGGAACACAATCTCCTCCTCCACGTCGTGTTTAGAACACCACACCAGCTAGTTATTTTGTTCACTAGAAACTTTAGCCTGATGCTTCTTCACTGTCTCCACTATAGTGCTCCCACATCCAGCATATGGGGTAAAACCGCTGCTCTGAGAAATTGATTCATACATACTGGTACTGTGCGTGCGTGTGTGTGTTAACTTTTAAATAGTACACTGAGTTCTACTAGTCACTAAGTAAAACACTGATTATTTATTAACATGGTTGCTCTGTTGGCATACTATTAAATGACAATGATTAGTTTCATGTTGGTTTTGAACCTTTTCCATGTAAGTGTAAAGCACGTCCTTGGGGCTCAGTGAGCCTTCCTGCAGTTTCTTTGTCAACTCAGACAGGGACAGCATCAAGATATGAGCAGAGTCGGTCACTGGAAGCTAGAGAGGACACAAACGCACATATTAACACACTATGATATAGCAACATATGTGTGGAAAATTAATTCACACACAAAGCAATAGTCACTTTTCAAAAGTGGGAACACTTAATGATAAGGTACACAGTTACTGAGGAACAAATGAGGAGCAGATGAGGAATGAATAAAATCCAAACCATACCAAACACTATAATTGACACACACTAGTAGTTTTCACACACTCTTACATAATTGTAACATGAAACATAGAAGTCAGGTCTTACAGTTGACTTGATGTTGTAATGGTTTCATATATCCTTCTGTAGTATTCATATAATATTATTTATATTAATCCTTACTAGGTTTTTCAGTTAAATAACTTTCAATTCATTTTTTGTATGTGTCCTCCCTAAAAGCAGAGTTGGCAGCTGTCTGTTCCTAAATCACCAGCTCAAGGCCGGTGCCCTGTAGTCTGAAAGATACAGATGTCTGTATGTTTATCAATAAGGGTGCAGAGCTGGGACATTTTCTATCTGTACATGCCCAAACAACAGCAGGTTATCTTTGGCAGCTAAGATAAATGACTGCTAGAGACTCTGAGGCATGGGGGACGGATGAAGAAAACGACTCCAACTTGTCTGGGTGTTAGTGATTAATTGTTTTGCTAAGATTAGGCATTTTCCAAACAAGGTCTCCTCTTGCAAGGAAAAGAGAATATAAGACTGTTTTTCTGTTAAACTTTGCCAGACACTGACACACTGTTAACACTGTGAAACTGTTTTGCCTATTAAACTTTGCAAAGTGTAATAAAATTCACCAAAGACTGACTCAGTAATCTTGCACAGCTGTCTTTATTTTGTTTCTACAAAACGTCTCACTTCAAAACCTTTCCTCTCCTGCTGTACAGAAAATTTCCACAACAATGTATAAACAGTTTTTTTCAAATTAGTTGAGCTGCTCCACAGTTTTTCCAGATACCCCCCGGCAACAGCAGAAGTATCCCCTGGGGTACAGGTAGCCCTTATTGGGAGTTACCGCCTTATATAATGATAATGTATAGTTTCATATTGCTGTGAATGTGATGAAGAAGGTGTTAATCCCAAATGCATGCCTTTTGAACAGGGAATATGTTACATTACATTCAATAGGAACTCTGAAGAAAGCCTCTCCCTTGAGACAATCCTTCTGTCCATCCTGACTCTCTTATTTCACTAAATGTCATCTAAATGAATAGAGCAATTGTTAGAAAATGTTTCTATCCTTGTGTGTCTCATTAAACCGTTCATAACATCGTGCATTGAACTCTGATAGGTGTCACGTTGTTCTCCGAGCTTGCCAGTGCTTTCAGAATCAACTCACAGAGGTCAAGTCAGCAGATTAGATGAAAGGATTCCACAAAACAATTGTGATCGGATTGTTTCATAACACATATCATATGACACTATCTTTACTCTAGCTCAGAGCCCAATATGAGAAGTAGTTCAAGCTGAGAAATTGAGTTTGAAACAAAAAGGTATGGTTGTACTCTTTGAGTTAGAGTCCCAAGGTGGTGTAGACGGGATTTGACTTTAGCCAAGGCCTCTTCTGGCCCGGATACTTCAGCAAAATGCTTTTAACTTTAACCACACCGGCAAACATAACAAATACTTGTGTGGATGCAGGGTCTTTAACAACAGAACCTTGGCCCAGGGGACATTTTGACTTGTTAAATGTTGCAGGTGTCAGGTGTTGTGCCAAGTTTTGCATGCATGCCGACAATTGCACGGGAAAACAAAGATGTACCGTTTAAAAAAGATTGATAATAAAGATGGGTTAATATTCTTTTTTTCAAATTGATCCAAGGCGTCATCTTGCAGGGGCGGACTGGTCAATCTGGCAGTTGTTCTTTTGTGGCGCCGAATCATTACGACTGGCGGGGAAAAAACAAAACTTCACAGATGTTCAGGAAATGCTGAAAAGGGAAACCTTATTTATAGACTACCTATGTGAATAATACTGTCTAAAACAGCAGAAATTACAGCACTCGGGGATTGCTTCGATATACCAGACATATATGATAAGGTTTAACAAAATATTATATCCAAACAAGCCTTAGTGATAAAGTTGAAGATTATATACTGTATATGTCTAATAGTTTTTTTTTTTTTTAAATCCCCAAAGTGGTGAGGACCTGTACTGAACCGGGATGGCACGGTTGACCCCTCATAGAGCCAAGATCACAGCTTTAGGGAATTTAAATCGGCATATTAGCCAGTTATCGTCATGGTCCCTGAAATCTCTTTTTCTCCCATTTCTTTCATTGCCGTAGTCCTCCTGCAGTGCCATCAGCATTACGCACAGGCTTTTTGTTTACAAAATTTGGGATTGTTAACACATTGCCATCAACTAGTGGTATCCCCCATCCAGAGATACAATTTGAAGACTAAAGTGAATTCCCCACTATCACTATCAACGTTTAGGGAACGTTAGTTTATGGTTCCCATAAAGGTTAGTTCTAACCAAACCAAAAACTAACGTTTAGGGAACGTTCCCTCCGGGTTATAACGTTTCCTAAACGTTAAGAGAACCAACTGTACCTCCACACAACGGTCCTGTTTGGTTGTTCTTAGTTTTTTGAAGTAGCATAAAGGTTTGCAGTCACTTGATTTAGATTAACTCAAAAATGATTGGACTTATAAAATCTAAGTAAGATAAACAGGATAGCAAGAGAATCTATTTATTTTAAGGCTGATATCAATTTATCTTAAAACAATACTTTGTGCCTGACTTGGATTTTTTAACTGTATTAGTGAAAATACTTAAAACAAGAATCTATCAATAGCACGATTTTCACAACTAAGAAAATTCACTTCTTTAATTCAGTTTACAAACCAAACCGTTCCACACCAGTAGGCCTAGCACCTCTGCTCTGAGGTGACCGATTCAAGTGATCGGTGATGAAGACGCTACAGGACCGACCACGCTGCACAGCTTCGAAAGCTCACAAAAAAGTAAGTGAAATACTTTACAGTTTAACAACGTTGTGGTTGTAATGGTAGGGTTTGTGGTTCAACATGGCACGCATGGCACAGAGGATGCATACATTTGAGGAGAAGATGGATGAGCTGCTCATGCTCTTAAGGGGCTCCCCGTCACCTCCCTCTGCTCCAGTCGATGACATGTTGCTTTCGCCCTGCTCAACAGTCACAGAGCTGCAAGTGTTTGACAGCAGTCTCGGTCAATATGATAGGAGAACGTTAGGGGAACGTTGTCTAAAGGTTGCAACGTTAAGATAACCTTAGGGGAACGTTCAATGTAACCAAAACTAACTTCTGGGAACCAAAAATTGTTAGCTGGGATAGGTCAACACACTTATCTTCATGCAGGTTTTGTCAATGTATTAAAGTTCGTAATGATTAACAGGACATTACGTAATGATTGCGCGAGAGCTTAACGGCTCAGACTTGGACGTTTGATGATGCGCAGTATTAAAGACAGACATTACACTGTGTTCTGCCCTTATCTAATGGAGGGGTAAATGATTAAATGCTATATGCCATGCGGTGGACCATCTCATCCTGCGCTCCGTAGTGGACAACGTCACAGTGAGACAACGCCATTATTTATTTATTTTTTATTTAAGATTTAAGTTTGAAGTGTTTATGGAACAATAATCTCTCAGTACAAGCGCAAATAACACTGCTGGATTTAATCTTAATTCATGAAATGTATTTATATGGAGAAAAAAAAATATGCATGAAGCATTTAAAATGTTAATGAGTAATCGTTATTCCCATTTTTTTTTCCTGCAAGCTGACATCAGTTCACCTCCTCACCATCTGCGTCGCCAATTCTCATTTTGTCTCCAAAATTTGCGTACGCACGGATCAGAGTCAGTGTTGCCAAGTCCGCTTATTCTAAGCGACTTTTTCTGTAAAGTTGCTTACAAATATTGGTAGTCGCGGGTCGCGGTTTCTTGGACTTGTTACTAAAGTGTAGTTGCTTATTTGGGCTTGTTCCCAGCTCCATAATAAGTTGTCAAGCAGGTATTTTATGTCATTTAAACGTAGGAGGTTGTCTTGCCTGTTCCCTTGGTCCCGCCCCTTTCCCCATACACACTGGAGACAGCAGAGTTATTTTCCGCCCACTTCCTGCTTCTAATTGGCTCTGACCAAGGTGGCAACGTGTACCAGCCAATCAGAGGCAGAGCAGGGCAATCTGTTTCTTTCTGGTTAGGAAAAAGCGCGAGTAGCGACTGATGGTGACTGGACTGTTGGAGAGTTTTTAGAGGAATAAATGCCCGGGATAAAGTGGGTGAAATACGGGAAGAAATATAACAAAGACTGGGAGAAAGAGAAAGGAGGAAAAGAATGGATTCAACCCGTCGTGGGGAACAATTCAAAACCACTGTGAAAAAGTGTATATTTAGACTTCTCTTCATTAATCCTTTTGGGATGACTCCCGCGAGGAAATTGAAAATTCCAGCAGCAGTTTTAGCAAGAAAAAAAATAGATAAAAAAGACAGTATAGAGACAACAATAATAATAATAACAACAACATTTGTCAAATAAAGACAATAAATGATAATCAAAGTGAAATCCCATCAGTTTTCTAATGTTAAATAATGTTAAAAGGTGGTTTAACTCCCTCCTGTGGGCATTGTCCTGAAGCTCAGGGGGAGAAAATAAAACTCTAACATGTGGACAGTTTACCAATCTGTCCACATGGATGGAATTGACAGTCCGTCCCCACGGATTGTAAAACCGTGCACACCGTTTATTTATTTTTATTTTCCAGGATCTTAGGGGACTCCGTAGAAAAAAGTCGCTTGTTTTGAGCTTGTTTTCACAGACCTGGTTGCTTATTTGTCTCGCAAGATCTGGCAACACTGATCAGAGTTTGCGTTTTTATAAATCACGGTTTGCAAGTGGCTTACGCACGTTTTCAGCCCCGTTTCGTGCATTAATGAGACCCCATCCCGTCCGTAAATCTATTTTAACTTTCCCTCCAAACAGGCACTCAAGTCTGATCTCTCACCGACTTCTTGTACTGCAGCACCGCCTGCTCCGCCCGCTTCAGGCTATCGGCCCTGCGGTTTCTGGCTCTCTGGATCTTTTCCTTCATCTCTTGGTGGCTGTGAACCTTCTGCACCAGCAGCACCAGAGCTCCCACACCGCAGGCAGCACCCGTCAGTAGTGCCACTGTCCGGCTGTCGAGCTCCACTCCCTGAAGGAGCTGCTTTACATTTTCCATGGTTTGACCTAGCACTAGGATAGACGTTGGCCAACTGAGGCGAAATAAAGTGGTGTTCGATCATGTGTGTTGTTCGACTTGTGAGCACTATAAAGTCAACAGATGGGCGAGGCTAACGCGTTTGTTCCGAGTCAGCTGTCTTTTATACCAGCTCAAACTAATGCCCGCTGCTGAACAACACGTTACCCGGATACTAGGTTTTGGTAAATATGGACATTGCGCTGTAGATGGCGCCAGTGCTGAGTCATCATACCTGATTTTACCTAATTTGAAACGCACTCGTCATCCGTAGCGATATCTGGAAGGCTCACTAACTATCTGTCTCTGACATAGACAGTTAAAGAAAGGTCTCTGATAACTTCATAGACAGGTAAAGAATGATTTCTCGACATACGGAAGTAAGAGGTTGTGATTGGTGAACATGATTCAGCTTCTGGCACATGCCAAATATGCCACTCTTCCTGTCTCTCATTTCCATCAATCCCTTTTGTAGTGACTATGTTCAATAGTTAGCCGCCACTGGTTGCTAATTTGGATTATTGTTTCTAACATGCCCAGTCACTTCCAATAGTTTGCATTTGAGGCGTTTATTTTCTGTAGCATTACAGTGTCCACTTAACTCAAATAAAGTCCAAAAGCCATAACATAATCCGAGCACAGTTAAAAACTGGTTGCTCCTCTTCTTCAATTAACAACACCTGTTTGCATCAATACAGGAACTTAAATTGGCCAGCCGCCTTGACAAAACAATGCCATACATGAAAATCTGTATGGCTCTTACACCTTTATTTGAGCCAACTTTTCTACTCAGGCATTAAAAAATTGAATATTAAAAACAGTAAAATCATTATGAGACCTTTACTTTATTAAGTGGATACAACATGAAATGATATGACATTTTCTCTGGCATTATGAAATGTAAATGTATTTTTTTATACTGTATTTTCTTTTGTTCCTGTTTTGTAATGTAATTTAATAACAACTACAATAAATTGTAGTGGGGCCTTCATAACTAAATGATTTTACAATTGACAAACCCCAATTTCAAAGAAGTTGGATATGTAAAAGGTAATAAAAACAGAATACAATGATTTGCAAATACTTTCCAACCTATATATAATAGAATACGCTATACTAAGACAAGATATTTAATGTTCAGACTGATAAACATTACATTTATTTGTAAATATTCACTCATTTTGAAATAGATGCCAGCAACATGTTCCAAAAAGGTGGGACAGGGCCCAGGGGCAACAAAAGACGTTGAAAAATGCTCAAAAAACACCTATTTGGAACATTCCACAGGTGAAAAGGTTAACTGGCCATGATTAGGTATAAAAGGAGCATCCCCAAAGCCTCAGCTGTTCACAAGCAAGGATGAGGCAAAGTTCCCCACTTGTGAGCGAAAGGAATTTCGGGATTTCATCATCTACAGTCCATAATATCATGAAAAGATTCAGAGAATCTGGAGAAGCAGATAAGCGGCAAGGCCAAAACCACCATTGAATGCCGTGACCTTTGATTCCTCAGGCAGCACTGCATCATGTAAAGGATATTACGTGCGCACAGGAACACTTCGGAAAGCCATTGTCAGTTAAAACAGTTTGTCTCTACATCTGCAAGTGCAAGTTAAAACTCTAGCATGCAAAGCAAAAGCCATATATCAACAACACCCAGAAATTCAATGACAAGCTCATCTGACACAAAGTGGAAAACTGTGATGTGGTCTGATGAGTCCACATTTCAAATCGTTTTTGGAAATCATGGATGTCATGTCCTCCGGGCCAAGGAGAAGGACCATGCAGATTGTTATCAGGGCAAAGTTTAAAAGCCAGCATCTGTGATGGTATCGGGGTGTTTAGTGCCCATGGCATGGGTAACTTGCACATCTGTGAAGGCACCATTAATGTTGAAACGTAGATAGAGGTTTTGGAGCAACATACCGGTATGCTGCCATCCAAGCCAAGTCTTTTTCAAGGACATCCCTGCTAATTGTAGCAAGACAATGCCCAGCCACATTCTGCACGTGTTAGAACAGCGTGGGTTTGTAGTATAAGAGTGTGGGTAACTAGACTGGTCTGCCTGCAGCCCAGACCTGTCTCCCATTGAAAATGTGTGGCGCATTATTAAGCGCAAAATACGACTGTTGAGCAACTGAAGTTGTACATCAAGCAAGAATAGGAAAGATTTCCCCTGCAAAGCTTTAACAATAAATGTCCTTAGTTCCCAAATGCCTATTGAGTGTTGTTAAAAGAAAAGGTGATGTAACACAGTGGTAAACATGCCCATCCAAAACGTGTTGCGGCATCAAATTCAAAATGCATGAATATTTGCAAAAACATCTATAAAGTTTGAGTTTGAACATTAAATATCTTGTCTTCGTAGTGTACTCAATTGAGTATGGAAAAGGATTTACAAATCATTGTTTTTATTTACATTTTACACCTCATCCCAACTTCATTGGAATGGGGTTTATATCAACTTCTACAGAAATCAGTTTATAGGGCTTACAAAAATAATTTTGGAATGTATTGGATTCTATATATATATATATATATATATATATATATATATATATATATATATATATATATATATATACACACACACACATTTACTCACTTTAACAGGTATATTGTAAACATTTGTTTTTCATTTAATGTTTATTTCCTATTTATATGTTTTATACATTTATGTATGCACCATCCACCAAGGCATGTTCCTTGTGTTACTTACTTGGCAATAAATCCTTTTCTGATTCTATAGTCATAAAATACACTTGTGACACAAGGTAAGGTTTTAAAGCTATCTACTTTAATGAAATACTTCCTTCACACAAACAGATACAGTATAGTATACGTTTAAAGTTATAACATATAGTAGATCCACAAATGGATGTATTTAAAACCATGTCCTCCTCATTATACAATATTTGAAGAATGTCATCAGCCAGCAGTGCAACAGGAGGACTTCATTTGACGGAATGGAAGAGTTTGTTTGACACCTACAGGGGACATAAGAAGACATTCATTCATTTATACATAATACATGCAGTGCAGGGAAGGGTAAACTGCTTCAAATCATGTCACAAAGGAATTTTAATAGCACTCCAGTTACAGTGACATGCAGGTCATAAACAATTCCATCATATAAAGGCTTATCTTATTGGCCGTCCACACCAAGAACACTAACTACATATGTAGTTTTAAAAACTGTTCTGTTTGTACAACAAAAGTGGGTCAGTCACGCAAGTTTTCCACTCGCTGAGGCTTAGATCTGTGTATTTTTAAACATTAGTACTTTGAAAGTATTTCTCATGTCACAGAAACCACAGAGTGAATCCTGTGTTTTGAATGTTATCATCACACTGTTGCTGTTGTGTCATGTCTGTTCCGGTGATCTGCACATATCTAACACCTGCACACCGTTGGCGGAAATGTACCTGAATTCAAGAATATGTAAGATGTTATTATAAGATAATTTACATAAGATCAGGGCAGCTTCAACTTCCCCTGTCATACATGGTAGAGTAATTCAAAGTTGCAAAGTACAGAGTCGTAATGACATACAGAGACTGGATGAACAAGTCAACAACAAGTCAAACATGCAGCGTTATCACAAGATCAGGACACAAGTGGGCAGCTGATTCATCTGTTGCACAGGCCGAGAGCATGTTGAAGCTGCGTGATGTCATTGGAGCGCCATGCACGGGAAGACAGGGTCTTGGAACCGCCCAGTTCCAAAAGTGCTGGGGCTATGATTCCAGAGGAGGTGCGGAACATGGAAGAGGAAAGACGAAGGTCAAGGGCAGTGGACCTGGCTTCCCAAGGAGCCTGGACAAAATGGGATCTTCCCAAGAGGAAGATCACCTGGGCGGGCCTACGGAGACTGGAGCCATTCCGCATCTCCTTCCTGCTGAGATCTGTGTATGACTCATTCCCAACCCCAACAAACTTGCACAAGTGGGGCATGAGAGAGGACCCATTGTGCAAGCTCTGTGGGGAGAGGGGCACCATGGCACACATCCTGTCTGGGTGTAAAAAAGGACTCACCCAAGGAAGGTACAGATGGCGCCACGACAAGGTGCTCATGACACTCGCCAGAGCCGGAGAGGAAAAAGAAACGCCAACCACTTCGGAAAACAACATTAATCCAGTTTGTAAGGGAGGGGGAAAAGCCACCAACCACAGCAACAACAAGAACCAGTCTGCTACAAAAGGCCCAATCATGGGAAATGAAGGTCGACCTGGGAGGAAGGCTGCGGTTCCCCCAGGTTGTCCAGACAACCCTGAGGTCGGATGTGGTACTGTGGTCTGAAGAGGAAAAGAAGCTCATCCTTATAGAACTTACAATCCCCTGGGAAGAGGGGTGTGAACAGGCCTTTGAAAGGAAAAGTGCCAAATACCTAGACCGTCTGCATGACTGCAGGGGGAAAGGATGGCAGGCATGGCTGTTTCCGGTCAAGGTCGGCTGTAGAGGATTTCCCGCTCAGTCAGTGTGGAGAATGCTCAGAAAGGCAGCAGCTCGCAGGATGGGGGAGGCAGTGGAAAGAGCCTCTTGCTGGTTATGGAGCAGGAGGGAGGAGTTCTGCTGGAAGCCAGGAGGAGAAGATGGGCAGTGACTTGGCCACCACTGCCGACCCACCATCGGGAGGGTGTTGTGGATAAGGGTCGAAACACCCAATGAACGATGGGTACCGCCTGATGACATCAACCCTGCCTGGCCAAGGCTACATTCACTTAAGGTGAATGAAGGTGAGAAGTATTTTCGGATGCATTTGTAATCTCGACCTTCCTATAGTCTTACGTCGCTCTATTAGTGTGTTATGTATCTTTATCAGTGCATTGCATACGTTACACCACTGTTTGCATCATAGGATGCGAACATCGTTATAGTATTAGTCATGGTTATAGTTATCATTCTTAGTGTGGATGGCCCTTAAATGTTACTGAACTGCTGGGTTGTTCATGTGTGAATAACATGCAAAGGTCATTTCATGCACCTTTTTGGCAACCTTACAGTACAGTACTGTCTCTTTCTGTTATGTAAGGATATATTGTAAGGGACAGCTTGTATTTCAATAAAACCATAAACCCTTCATTAGATGACTGCTGCTACATGTGTCCGCCAGTTAACTTCTTGTATAAAAAGACATTTTACTGGGGATACATTTTAAGTGGCAAACGTCACACTTACACAGTGGTCCCGTGCATGCAGGAAGTCGAACAGCTCCTCAGTACAATCCTCCGCCGTCGAAGATCGGGAGCCAACTCTGGTCTCACAATGCTCCAGACGCTCCCGAGTGTGAACGCAGTGCTCTGTCTCTTCACACTTCTGTCGCATCGTTTCAAGGGGATCCTGAAAAAGAATATCCAGCATTCAGAATATGTACCTTGATAAGTGCCCTTCATAAGGGCACACGCATTCAGTCAGTAATACACTCACTTGCCCCCTTGCTATCAACCAGGAACTAAATCTTGGAACCACCACAAAAGCCTCTAAAATGACCATAGCTGTACCTGACAACCTGATAACCAAGTGTATGAAGGAGATTTAGAGTTGATAAAGACTCAAATTGTCTAGAGCACCATTTTTTTTTTCATTTACACCTTTCTTTGTCAGGTTTTTCAGTTTAAAATTGCTTTTCAAGATAAATGTTCTCCTGATCAAACCCATAATCTCACAATACAGAGGGACAGTTGACACATTTTGATTCTGATGTGGATCTGCAACGGACATACCACCATGTCTTGCTCTTCCTCCTCTTCTTCCTCCTCCTGAAACAGACATAACGTTACGTGGTTAATTCACTCCCATCTATCAGACAGATCAGCTGTCGTTTTGGTATAAATTACACATTCAACAATTAGCAAGACAGCTTTACCAACGACGAACTAGTTAGAATACAATTTTCATTCTCCTGCTTTATAAGAATCATAATATTTCTGAACGACGATGGAAATATTAACGTTGGCCAATGCTAACGTAAGCTAGGTGATGATGCATAAACATAGGCTGTATATATATTGAATATATATGTCAATATACAGTCTATACATCTAGCTAGCTATGGATGATGACAGCTAGTTAGCCGTACAATGTGTTAGCTTGCTAGCTAAAAATAACCAAACGTTACTGGCATAGCAGAATTGTTTTAATTCTGTCAAAACTACTAACATCCCCGGGCTCTCCGTTCATAATCATCTTCTCCTCAAACACCATGATTTTGGTGCTGTTGACCTTAGACGACCGGCTGTCAAATCTCTTGGAGGACACAGCGTGTCACAGAAGCTAACGAGTCACAGCTTCCGGTCCTTGGACTTTCAAAACAAACCTCCCGTTCAACTTTGTTTCAACCCTACAGCTATATGGGTCAAGCGTGAAAATAAAGACATCATCATTGAAAGCGTTAATGAAAATAACCGTACATTTTTCTCAATTATTTTTAGCCGTGCCTGAAACCAACAAACTGGCTCAATTAGTGGCGAGCAGATAGCTAGCTACAACATAACGTTAACCATTTGATACGATCAAAAGAAGTTGCACGGAGGCACAGCAGGCTTAAGAATAACCAAAAAGGTTTAAAAAATATCATAACATTCATCCTTTCACTCACTAAGTAGCAGTTTTTCTGTTTTAACTGTTTTAATGTATTGAACATGACTGTTAATATTTAGTTTCTGCTTCCTTTTTTATGTAAGCCTACTTTTGATTTTGTTTCCTATCAGGTTTATTTTTCAGTAATGGCAACACATGGAAGCAGCAGAGGCGTTTTTGCATTTTCAACACTTAAATATTTTGGATTTGGCAAGAAGTCACTTGAACTCATCATCTTGGATGAATTAGCATATTGTGCAAAAGTCTTTTATAGCTATAAAGATAAGTAGTGAATACACAGTGACACTTTCAGAATGACACAAAATCACAAGTAACAACTAATTTTCTGCTTAATTATGGAGGGAAGTCATTCAATCCACACCTCATCATCAACAACGCTGTCTCCAGCATCATCTGCTACCTGGTTTTTGGTCATCGCTTTGAGTATAGTGATGAGAAGTTTGTGAAACTGCTGAAATGGTTTGGCAAAGTTCTTGAAATTGAAGTCTCCATTTGGATACAGGTACAGCATTTTAAAGCTATTGATGAAATCTTAATGCTGTGTACCATTGTTGTGCAATACTGTACATTCCTCATTGTGTTTAGTGGCTCTATTTGGTCAGAGGTTTGTAATATGTAGTACACACAGCTCAAGATGGAAAATATGTAAGATGGACAAGAGCTGATTTGTAAAAAAAAAAAAAAGTCAAATCAAAATTTATTATGCTAAACTATTTGCAGCTTTACAACTCTTTCCCTCTGCTGATGAGACGTTTGCCAGGGCCACACCAGACAGTCTGGACATCTGGAACAGTACAAATGACTTCATTGGCCAGGTGATTAAGGAGCACAGACAGAACAGGGATCTTTCAGACCAAAGAGACTACATTGACTGCTACCTTAATGAGATTCAGATGGTGATTGGCGCTAGCTTTTTTTCTTATACTTGGTGTTATGCTCGGTGTTCATTTCCTGTAAACGTCATATCTGTTTTGTTTTAGACTTTAAAGGGTGACATCGTTTTTCTTCAACCTATTTCCCAACGTGTTTGTGTCTAAGTGACTGATGGGCAGTGATGGGCAAGTTACTTCCAAAATGTAATGCATTATAGATTACTAGTTACTGTCATTTGAGAGTAATTAGTTATATTGCAATATTACTGTCTCTGAATTGTAATGCGTTACACTACTTTTGAGTTACTTTCACCAAAATAACACCGGAAATTTGACTTGGCAGCTAGTGTGTGAATTTCCCCACCAGATCAATAAAGTCTCTTTTTTATACATCATAGATTATTCATAATATTTTGTATAATGAATATGAATGTGCAAAGAAGTCTAACTAAAGCTATAAAAAGTTAAGTAACACGTACAATAGGCAAGAAAATTAAAATGGAGAAAATTAAAATACTCAGTTAAAAAGTACCTTACAGTTGTATTCTCAAACATTGAATACAGCAACAGGAAATAATACTTACAGCTTTTCTTTTTCCTGTGAAGAAATGTTATTTTTTGTTAAAAATGAAAAAACAACTACATTTTGCATTAAAATGCATTGTAACTCACCTTACTGAGATTGTAATGGGTATAATATTAGCGAAATGTAATTAGTAATACGTTATATTACTGCATTACAGAAAAAGGAATACACTACTGTATTTGTGTTTTAATTACTTTTGTAATGCGTTACTCCCAACACTGCTGATGGGAACAACAATCTTTGACACTGGTCCAGGATTGAGCAAGAACGCTGCCGTCTGAAGTCAGCGAAACAAGCTACAATGTCAGTTATTGGGCAATTCTGCACCCTCAATTTACATCCGCAAAATTGCTATCGTAAAAACCACCAGCCTCCATTTAACTAAACAGTGATTTTATCATTGTATAATACACTTCATTCAAGTCAACAGACACAAAATAAAACTACGAAAAGTGGTCTGTCTTTCCACTTATCCAACAATCACCACCTTGGTTTGGTAGAAATTGACATCATTTTCCAATTTAGCAATTTACATGTAAAAATATTTTGGCTATGCACACTAAATGCATTGCTTAAGTCTGGTTGGTTAAGCAATAGTAATCTTGGAGCTGTTTCTGGTCCAAAAAAAGAGAATTTTACTTTAAAAAAAAGGTCTATCTCTGGAAGGGTCCTTTCCATCATTTTGTCAGACACGTAGCCTGTCAGATTCGCAGCCTGGTTCGCGGCTGCCGGTCACCACATTCTTGCTAAATCCTGGACTGATTTCAAAGATTGTTGTTCCCATCAGTCACTTACACACAAAACCATAAGAAAATAGGGTCTAGGTTTAAAAAAACAAAGTTACACTTTAATGTGTTGCACTGACTTGATGTTTTGTCGCACCACTTCTTGCTGGTATGTGTTGAAAAGTGACAGCCTCTGCATAACGACAATATCTTTTAATGCCATATTTCCAACAGCATACACTTCTGGTAATCTGACAAAGCAACAACAATGTTTTTCAAGGTAAAGCAAATATTAAAGGCTTTTTACTTTACTTTTACTGTACTTACTTCAAGGAACAGTTCACTCTGCAAAAAAAAATCTTATCTTACCTTAGTGCTGTTTATCAATTTAAAATGTTTTGGTGTGAGTTGCTCAGTGTTGGAGATTGGCACTTGGCTTTATGTGCACAAAGCACCAAACATTTGATATGTATATTTCCTCCATGAAACTACTCAAAACCTGGGTTATCTTAAGTAAGGAAAGAGAGAATGCTTTTTAGTCTTTCAAAAAATTGTTTTGCTGCTTTGAGCACTACAAACAGAGTGCCATAGTTCCATTAAATTCTAGAAGAGAAGATAAAATGGACGATATCTTCAACACTAGGCAACTCACACCAACACAATCTGGATTGATAAATACAGATAAAAAGAAAATATGATTTTTTTTTATTTTGGGGTGAATTGACATTAACCATCACACATTATTATTGCACTGGCTGTAATAGCGCTGACATGTAGTTATTCTAAATTAAACTCAGCATGTTCTAACATATGTGGTTGTACATATTATCAGAGAAATGGGCAGGCTGGCAATACTTGGATCTGTTTGTGTCCGGCTCTGAGACCACATCTACCACCCTGCGCTGGGCTTTCCGCTACATGGCAAAGTACCCCGAGATCCAGGGTAGGAACACTGACCAACCAACAAAGCTCTTTTTAATCAATAATGTGAAAATTGGTGACACCAGAACAAATGTATTGGTGGTAATTTTGTATGTGTGAAATTTGATACATCATGTAACTACTTTTAATCCCAAGGTGACAAATATTGTGTAATCGCCAGGGCCCTCCACATTTCTGACAGATTTTGTATAACAAACTTCTTGTAAAAACTACTGCAAATCCTCTTATAAATGGTTCAGGGTTGCAGATCAAAAGGAAGACAGATCTTTCTATTCACTGGCAGTACTGCATTATGCTTTATCTCTCCATGAGTCTTTAGCAGCTCGTTAAATAGAAATACTGTTTCAATTCTGTCTGTTCCCTTCCTGTTGCACACCAAAGGTCCAGGCTGAGATAGAAAGAGTGATTGGACAGTCCACACCGCCAACAATGGAAGGTCGTGCAAACCTGCCCTACACCGATGCTGTTTTACACAAGATCCAGAAGTTTGGCAACGTAGTTCCTCTTAGCCTGCCTCGTGTTACCGACAGGGACATCCAGCTGGGAGGCTACACAATCCCAAAGGTCAGTTCTCAAATTCAATTGTTATGTCACAGTCACATCCATGCCATGTTGCATCTGTATGAATTGTCATAACCAGGGAGTTTGATAACCCCCAATCTGACCTCGGTGCTGTCTGATACCTTTAATTTAGGACACTTTCTAAACAAGGAGGGCAAGTTTGTGAAGCGAGCTGCTTTCATCCCTTTCTCTTCTGGTAAGGAGCCACAATCTCTGGTTTTATTAGTGTCTTTACCTGTTTTTATAAGAGCCTGGAGCTTGTCCCAGCATACACAGAGGTGCTCCTCACAAAATGATTGTAGATTGGCCAGAGGAAACTCTCATGAAGAGAAGAGAACACAAATAAGATAGAGGCCAAGGATCATATCTCCTCTACTAATACAGGACACATTTTTTTGATTGGTTACCAGAACAGTCAGCAGTTCTACTTCCTTTTAAAAGCCTTAGAATGACTATGTTGTTTTCAATTAGTTGGACTTTTGGGCCATAACTGTTTGTTTCAGTTTGTTTTGCATGTCTTGGGGAGGGCCTGGCCAAGATGCATCTTTTCCTCTTCTTCCCCTCCTTTATGCAGCACTTCACCTTCTCCATGCCTGCTGGGGTCTAGCCTGTGATGGACATTCGCTTTGGCATCACTTTGGCACTGTGTGAATATGAAATCTGAGCAACCTCCCGCCAAGAGTAGCTCTAACATAAAAAATACAAAAAGCAATTTGTATTTTTTCTGTCATCACTATTCATGATTATGTCACAGGGTGACAGGGTTTAGTGAAATCCAACTGATGATTTGGCTTTAGTTATAGATGACATATGGTCCACTGCCGATATCTCTATCCAGCTGCAAAACAGTGATGCAGTTAGTTTCTTTGTGCTTTTTGTTTGGTTTGGTTTCATGGTCTTACCTTTCCCAGTGGGCTCCAAACCATGGTTGTGACACCTCTGGGGCCTCCTTCTTTAAGGCTAGTTTCGTTTAGCCTGGCTCAATTATTAAATATTTTCATTTTTCATTTACAAAGTAGACATGAGATACTTTGTCGACTGCTTACCATAAAACATTCTCATAGCATGAACATGGACACATTTAAAGTAAATACAGAAATGTCATAGTGTCAAAATGGCATAGCAATAAAGCCTCCTGAATTTCTGAATACTAACTGGAATTTAACATATATTAATTTAACGTTGCTGTTGCTTTTTTTCATTAAATATTACATTTGTGTGACATCTCAAACATTTGAATGGTGTTACATTTTGGATTGCAATCCAATGATGGACTGGCCATCTGAAGCACGGAGAACTTTGGCAAAACATTTCTTGTGAACAGTTTTGACTGTTACATTATCTATTGATGTGCTAGTTATTGTTCTTAATTTATTGAATAATTGTTTGGCCTATAAAATGACAAAATTGTAGAGAAACATTTTCCAGAGCCCATGGTGACGTCTTTACATGTCTTTTAATACATCCATGCTACAGGCCGCAGCTGGACCGTTCTCATATGAACTCTAAGTGAAACTAAAAACACTTTTGTCACTAGGTGGCAGTATTAGACTGAACGATGTGAAACAAATTAAAGACATGGCATGTACTGTAGAGGTCATGACAGATCTGCAAATGACATTCAAAACATGACAGCAAACAACGAGGCTATGTAGCTAGTGGAGTGTTGGCATCCTCCATTGAAGTCCCAAGCTACTCTGTACTTTGTTTTGATGGTTGGTTGGTCCATTGTTTTTAGCATTGTCAGCCTATCTCCCAGCCAATTACTTCAGGTGTCCATTCTAACTTTACCTGAGTCCTGCCCAGGGGCTGAAGTTAACTTTTTTGGCCACCAAGAATACACATTTAAGTGCTGTCAAGTTATTAACAAAATCAATATAATTAATGACTCTTCTCAAACATGATTTTTTAAATCTTTTTAATTTAAATATTTCCCATCAGAGACAGTTATCATATACCGACTGCTCCTCTGAGACCACAAAAATGAAGCAGACACATTCCTTTTCCTCCACCTCTTTTTCTGAGCCATACACATGACCGACTGTTTTACTCTTCTTTGAATTATCCTCATCTTTTTGATGGTTGCTTGTTTCAGCCAGCCTCTTCCCCCCAGTAATGCTCCACCACATTTTTAGCTCAAATCCAAGCAAATGGCAGCCTTCGTTGAAATGTGAAAAATGGCTTCACAACAACTGAATCATTCAATTCTCTTTGGCTGCCAAGGTAGCAGGTAGATTGTCAGTTTTACAGTACGGTATTACGGTATTTCAGCCCCTGGTCCTGCCCCTTTCCCATTTCTATTTAGGAACATTTGGAGAAATAGTTTTGAGGATAAGGTCCCTTGAGGCTGATACAGCCAAATGTTACAGACAGTATTTCTAGTCTATCAACCTCATTATCATGTTTGTGTGACAGTTTATCTTTATTGGGAATAATCCTTGAAGTGAACTCTTTGAGTACTGTAACACCTTACACTTATCATCATTATTAGTCAACAATCATTGACAAGAGTTCACAATATTGATACCATTTTGTAAAAAAGGAACGTTTATTAACTTTCAGCTGCCATATACAAACATGACAAATAATGAAACCATTGCACATTGCATATACTGAGGAATATTTCTCATGAAATGTAAACATATGACTATACAGAACTGATTAAAGATAATACATCAAAGATCAAATAACAGCCTTAATGATACATTTCCCCTTTATATTTCAACATAGAGGCTGCCCTCAGAGACGCCCTCTCACTTATTCAGTTACATTTTCACTTGTCTCATTTTAGTTTTTGCTGTGTTGCACATCTGTTGGGTAATGTTTTTTAATGACAACTAGCTTTTATATAACATTGCTCATCTGCCCTTCCTTTCCGGACACTGGATTTTGTAGCCCACCCTGTATGCCTGCAGGTACACACGGGCCTGGTTCATCCTGGAAACACAACCACACAACCACAGAGCATGTATTAATATTATAATTACACTCTGATCTAACTTAACCTTTCCATGCGTTGATGGTCACCCAAATGCTACTGTAACACACCTCTTACATTTGCCTATGCAATAATGTTTTGTCATAAACATGAATAATTATTTACAAATCTATTTAAGCAAGTAAATATGGAAGAGAAAACTCCACTGTTCCAAAACTCCAAACAAATGACAATTTTATGACCTATTAAATTCAGCTCTAGAGGATGTAATAAGAAAACAAGAAACCTGTATTTAGTGCAAAGCTGAACTCCCAGGGGTCCACAGCGGTCCACGTAACTCTCCCTAAACGCCTTTCGGACAGCTCGAGCCATGCTGACCACCATGGTGACCACAGGGCATGTCCTAAGACACACAAACACATCCATGAGAATAATAGTCATAGTAGCAATGTGAATTATATGGCATTCTGAAACATGCACACATTTCATCATCTGCTCAACAAATTGACAAATAATAAAGCAGTATTATTGGTGTGTTTTAACATTCATGATAATTATCTTGACACTAGGTATTTATGTATTTTTGGTCTTTTCCACTATTGTGAAAAGATGTAAATGTACACTGCCATTAACTGTAACTATAAGTCTGAATGGGGGGCTTTCAGATTGACTTTTTATGGAAAACAGTGGGTGTGCTCCCTTGTATGTTTGCATAGAGACACAGTCTACATAATGGAGTGCACCTGAAACATGAAGACTACACTAGACCATTCAGGACAATTCAGGCCCTGTAAGGTAGTGCCACAGCTGTATTGATTTTTTTGCAGACGCCTAATCACATTTAGAGCATGTCGAAAGCTGTAGATCACATAATAGGTAAACAGTTGTACACAGTTGATATAATTTGCTTAAGTAAAAACAACTTTCATTGGAAAATCAGACCGTAATGAGCAGTAGACAGAGCAAAGTTTGGTGTTCATACTTACAGCCTCTCACAGCGCAGGCCTGCAGTACCCTCAGGACAGGTACAGGTGTTGTGAGGACTGCACGTGGCCCCGTGTTGGCAGGGCGGCACACAGGGGGTGGTCACCGCTGCAGACACACCACACAGCAAGAGTCTTAATGCAAAGTGACGGCAAATAATGGTCTTTTTAACACACAGACACACACACACAAACACAGACGTACCCGTTTCACAGAGAGGTCCGGTAAATCCTTTTCGCAGCGGCACCTGTTGAGGCCCACACACACTCCACCGTTCTTACAAGGTGTCTGACACTGAACAGGCTCTGAGGGAGACAGAAAAGAACGGTAAAGTTTGTGGTAGAAATTCACAGATCATCTATTACAGTAAGTGTATTGTAGTAGTATCTTATTTGGAATTGGGACATCAGTGACTAATGACTAGAGGACAAACAGTGGCCAAGACAAGCTGGACTTCCCACTGACTGGACTGTTTTGTTTGTAACATGACCCTGATGAGGGAAGGCCTTCTCTACTATTTCAGATCCCCTTAAAAACTAATGATTTTGCATGCCTACTGACTACACTTTACACTGTGGTGTTCAACACTTATTATAGAGGCTGTAAATCCTGCAGCCTCTGGAAAGATCAACAAACTTTGTAGAGCTTTCCATGGGTAGAATAATTGATGCACTTTTTACCTTTTTTTGAACATGTCATATTTGCAATTAACACCATTGGTTATATTTATTTCCATGAGATATAAGTTAATAGTCCAGATAAATTACTGCTTTTATGTATGCTTATGTGGTGTTGCTGTGCGTGTGTCCAGTTGTGTGTGTGTCGCCCTGTGGTCAAAAACTGTTCCTATTTATACTAAGGGCACTAATTGTCTCTTACAAACTTACTAACTAGTAACTGACAGTAAGCCTTCAGAGACGCTGACACTGCTTTGGAAGCATGTGCACAGCTCCATCAACTAGCTGCCTGGAGAACAGCATACCACACATTATTAGCTTGTAAAAGTTCAAAATAAAGCCATGTCTACTTGTGGTTAGGACTGACAAATACTTTATTGATTACTTGCTTAGCCTACAAAATATTGTAAAAAAAAAATAAAATAGGTAAAAGCCAAACAGGACTTCTTCAAAATGCTTGCTTGGTCTGGACGGCAATTATAAACCCAGATGCATTCAGTTTAATTTAATAAATGTACGAGACAAAGAAAAGCCAGACATTTTCACATTTGATTGGCTGGAAGGAGCAGTTTTGGTTTTCTTGACAAACTATTTGAATGTTTTTTGATTATCTAAGTTGTTCCCATAAATTGACTGTTTATTGTTTAATCGTTTTAACTCTACGTGACTCCTCATGACTGTAGTTGTGAGCAGTTTAACCTAAGAAGGATTTTTTCCATTATCAGATTGTTTTAATTGAAAGGTTTGTAGAGCACTGAAGACATATACGTAGACAAAGATGTATACAGCACTTCAGAAAAATGCAGAAAAAAAGAAAGAAAAGAGAAAAAATTGTAGAAAAAAAACAACACATAGGAAAAAAATCTTATACACCCCTATGTGTTGTTTCCCCTCAGATTCTTGTTGGGATGTCTTGTTTGGGTTCCCAGGGGGATGGCCCTTAGACTGCTCTAAGATATCATTATATATATATATATATATATATATATATATATATATATATATATATATATATATATATATACACACACAGAACTGTACATTTTGTATTTTGCATTCCATTTTGCTCTTGGGGGGAAATTTTCCGGTCTCTGTAAATTAAGAGTGTGGTCTAGACTTGCTCTGTCTACTCTAAGTGTCCTCAGGTAATTATTTCTGTTGTGATTTAACATTAAATTGAATATTACATTTTTCATAAAGCCATTTTTTAGCGCATAATTTGATGTTTTGAATTCTTCATCCACGAAGTAGAGAAGTAGAGCTTTTATCTCCTTAGCTTACAGACTGTTCTAAATGAAGTTAATACACAAAAGCAGAGCAATATAGAAAAATATAACAATCAATACAAAAAAGTACACGCTGTTGTCATTGTCACCCAAAACAATCTACAGAAAGCAATGAAGAGAAGAAGCCAGAAACCAGGAAAACCTCTGCTGCATCCACAGCTGGTAACAACCCAAATCCCATTTTGTTTAAAAAGCCCATCAGCTGACGGAATAATGGAACCTCATATATCAGTTAGTGTCTCCTCGTGAGAGGTAAAACCTGAGTCTTGATGGAAGCAAATTGAACTCAGTGTGTAAAAGGTGCAGGGATTGTGTAACGGGTGCCGGAGCAGAGAAGAAATTATTATTATTAAGTAAAAGCCATCAGACCTTACAGTGGGGAGAACAAGTATTTATTCACCTACCAACCAGTAAGAATTCCGACTCTCACAGACCTGTTAGTTTTTTCTTTAAGAAGCCCTCCTGTTCTCCACTCATTACCTGTATTAACTTTACCCTTTTAAACTCGTTACCTGTATAAAAGACATCTGTCACACACTTAATCAAACAGACGCCAATCTCTCCACAATGGCCAAGACCAGAGAGCTGTGTAAGGACATCAGGATAAAATTGTAGACCTGCACAAGGCTGGGATGGCCTACAGGACAATAGGCAAGCAGCTTGGTGAGAAGGCAACAACTGTTGGGGCAATTATTAGAAAAGGAAAGAAGTTCAAGATGACGGTCAATCTCCCTCGGTCTGGGGCTCCATGCAAGATCTCACCTTGTAGGGCAGCAATGATCATGAGGAAGGTGAGGGATCAGCCCAGAACTATATGGCAGGACCTGGTCAATGACCTGAAGAGAGCTGGGACCACAATCTTAAAGAAAACCATCAGTAACACACTACGCTGTCATGGATTAAAATCCTGCAGCACATGCAAGGTCCCCCTGCTCAAGCCAGCACTGGTCCAGGCCCGTCTGAAGTTTGCCAACAACCATCTGGATGATCCAGAGGAGGAATGGGAGAAGGTCATGTGATCAGATGAGACAAAAATAGAGCTTTTTGGTCTAAACTACACTTGCCATGTTTGGAGGAAGAAGAAGGATGAGTACAAGCCCAAGAACACCATCCCAACCTGAAGCATGGAGGTGGAAACATCATTCTTTGGGGATGCTTTTCTGCAAAGGGGGACAGGATGACTGCACCGTGTTGAGGGGAGGATGGATGGGCCATGTATCGCAAGATCTTGGCCAACAACCTCCTTCCCTCTGTAAGAGGCTTGAAGACGGATCGCGGCTGGGTCTTCCAGCATGACAACGACCCGAAACACACAGGCAGGGCAACTAAGGAGTGACTCGTAAGAAGCCTCTCAAGGTCCTGGAGTGGCCTAGCCAGTCTCCAGACCTGAACCCAATAGAAAATCTTTGGAAGGAGGGGAAAGTCTGTATTGCCTAGCGACAGCCCCGAAACCTGAAGGATCTGGAGAAGGTCTACATGGTAGAGTGGGCCAAAATCCCTTCTGCAGTGTGTGCAAACCTGGTCAAGAACTACAGGAAACATATGATCTCTGTAATTACAAACAAAGGTTTCTGTACCAAATCATACAATGTGATTTTCTGGATTTCTGTTTTAGATTCCGTCTCTCACAGATGAATGCTTGCTTTGTAGGTAGGAAAACCTGCAAAATCAGCCGTGTATCAAATACTTGTTCTCCCCAATGTATATGGTCTTAGTTATACATTACGTTTTCCGTTTTACATAAATTAGTGCAAGTAGGCAACAATTCTCATGACTACTCTACTTTGACAATGATTTGTTGTAAAACATGGGTCCTGTATGTAAAATGCATACTGACTGAATATTTCAGTTATGTAACAATGGATAGATACAAATAAGGCGAGTGGTATCTCACCTATCTGGCAACGAGCTCCTTGCCATCCACCAACACATGTGCATTTGTCAACATCTGCACATCTTCCTCCGTTTTGGCAAGCAGGAGTACACAAGGCTGCAAAACACACACGTACACACACTTGCTTCTTTGTTTTTCCATCATGGCATAATGCATATTTCAACAGGCAGGGCTGCCCCTAAGCATGGAGGCAGGGAGTTAGAAATGACAGATACCCCCCAGAAATACCCGCATGCCTGGTGTAACTGATGCCATATGTGTTGGTGGTTTTGTTACTTACGCAAGAGGCACTGGGGGCCGGTGTAGTCAGAGGGACACTGGCAGGTATCAGGCCCCACACAGCGTCCACCGTTAGCACAGGGCAGCTCACACACCGCTGACAGAAAGCAAAAGGAAGTGACCATTTGTAACTGCTTATGCAACATGCTTTGTTAACTCAGTGTAACTTATACCCTCCTGTCCTTATGCAGAGTGTCTCTACAGTGCTTGCTTGAACAGAAGTGGGGCAGTCTTTGGTAAAGTCAGAGGTGATGTACCTGTGTGGCAGCCTGCTCCGCTCCAGCCAGGCGGACACAGACACTTGTTCCAGCGCATACAGCTGCCTCCATGGGCACAGGGTGGGGAGCACATGGCTGAAATACACAATAAACATGGATCCATTTCTCACAGCAACTGCAAATAGCTGTGCTATTAACAATCACATATGTGTTATCCATGTACAACAGTCAAAGTTTGTACCTGAGCATCCAATTCCAGGGTAGCCTGGAGGGCAGTCACAGGTGTTTGGGGCCACACACACTCCATAGTTCTGACAGCGAGGGTTACACACAGCTGGAATTGGCAGAAAAGTCAATACAATTTTTTTAATTATTTTTATAACCCCTTACAAAAACAAGAATGAAGTAGTTCCTTTGCCAATACTGGTGTCTGCGATATTACAGTAGATGTTTGAAGTTGGACTCACGCTGGCACTTGGTGAGGTCATCAGTTCTCACTTCATACCCCTTGCTGCAGGCACAGTGAAAGCCACCAGGATGGTTCACACAGAGATGCTCACAGCCTCCATTTGTAAAGTCCCCGCACTCGTTCACATCTTATGACGCAAGACAGTGGGATATTTAAACAGGCAGACATTTCAAAACAGTGAAACAATCTGTGGTATGTAGATTGTTTATTTCCTTTTGGGCTGAATGACCAGGCAGCCAAGCTTGGCTGTGTGTACACACCAGTCTATCATCCAAAGAAATTTAGCCACAGCTGGACCATTCAGAGTCATCACATCAGTCATCACATTTCTGCACATCCTTTTAACCGAGATGTAATTTATCATAATGAACACCGTCAAAGTGGCGAGTAAAAATGGATGACAAGTTGTTCCAGCCCTTTAATGTTTTTTTATCTGAAGGATTACACCAAAAAATCTGTCTCACCCACGCAGCTCCTCTGGTCCTCGCCCAACTTCCAGCCTTCTCGACAGCTACACTGGACCTGGCCCTCAGCCCTCACGCTACATATATGGTCGCAACCACCATTTCTCAACTTGCAGGATGTAACATCTTTTCAAGAAAAAAAAATGATTTTAACATTGAATATTTACAGATTATTACAGTGTTTTGGGCAGAGCTGAAAAGATTGATCCATAAAGTAATACAAAAGTCAATAAATCTGTCATTTCTCAAGCAACACATAATTAGAATTATTAAAGCGGTTGTTTGTAGCCTTTGATATCTGGGCTACAGTGAGATCACGGAAAACAAAAAAATATAAGTAATAAGAAAAGAAGTTTGACGCGCTATTTGTAAAGTTTTCACATTTTAAATAGGTGCAATTTCTACTCATACACACTATTCGTTCTTTTTTTGACTCAAAATAATGTGATTTAATGGGAAACATACTGCTGCAGGTGAGGTTGTCTGTGTCTAGCAGCAGAGGAGGAGGGCAGTGGCAAGTATGTCCTCCTGGAGTGTTGGTGCAGGTGTGAGAGCACCCGCCACTCTGGAGTTTACATTCATCAATGTCTGAGCACAGACACAGACACAGACACAGACACACACACACACAGGTAAAAAAATTGGCACATTTATCTCTGCTGTGCAACTGATACCTAACTGAGACTGGCTTTATTATCTCACTAACTCTCAAAAATGTGCCCTTAGGACATCCACTTACGTCTGAGCAGAAAAGACGCACACACACAAAATCAGACAGTGTAACACATTCATGACAGTTATTGTCTCTTCTGCATCCTGTTTAAATTAATAAAATGTGTAGGTACACAGTGAGAAGTGAAAGAGTGTTGGTAAGTGACTGACCCACACAGGTGTGGCCATCAATGTGGAGCTGGTAGCCGGGCCTGCAGGAGCACTGGAAAGACCCCTGAGTGTTGATGCAAATTTGCTTGCAGGTCCCATTAAATGCCAAACACTCATCCACATCTGGGTGATCAGAGACAGTTAGTTCACATTTTTATACAATGAGCTCCATGTATTATAAAAAAAACACCCGTTTTTAATTTTGGCACCTGCCTCGACGAGCATGGAGGGCCAGGTAAGAGCGGTTTGCAACAGAGGACAAGTTAATAAAAGGGCAGCTTTTAAACCAAAACTGATATTGGCTTTTAAGGATGATACACTGAAAAGAAAGACGGTCAAGACAATGATGGAGCCCCCTTTCACCTTAGTGCAAATTGGGCATTATAGCTAATTTTGTATGCAACAAATAAATTTGTTTACATGCATTTTTGACAAAAGACATTTTAATTTGTTACAATGTCTCCACTGTATAGATACTGTGCCTTCACCTAGCCCAGTTGGGTGGAATCACACTTTTACATGTCAAGTGGCCATGGCTCAGAAGGAAGAAACCCACTAACCCCAAAACCCTCCCCTGCCCCTCCTGTCCACATGACGAACAAGACACGGAACCCTTAGTTGCTCCCTACAGGCAGGCCAGCACCTGGCATGGTAGCTCTGCCACTATTAGCATGTCAGTGTGTGTGTGTGTGTGTGTGTGTGGCTGCTTTTTTCTTTTTTAATTGAAGGCTATAACAGAAAAAGCAGTCCGGTACGCCTTGCAATTTTGTACACTTCAAAAAGCCAATTGTGTGATTGGGGCCTAATTCTCCTGGATCTAGCAAGAGTGGTATAAATCTTCTCGTCCAACTCACGGCAAGAAAGCAAATACGCATATTTCTCAAAATGTTGAACTATTCCCTTAATCACATAAAAGTTGGTGTGATTGGATCAACACCCTACTCCTGTGTTTTACCTGTGCATTTGAGTCCATCCTGATCCAGCTGGTAGCCTGAGGAACAATGGCAGCTGTACCCTCCTGGTTTGTTGGAGCAGTTGTGTTGACAGTGGCCGTTGTTTAGAGCACACTCATCAATGTCTGTAAACAAGAACTATCCTGAAGGACTGGTGTCTGGTGAGTGCTGTGTGGCCAAGTGCTGATGGCACACGCAAATAGTTGTTTGTAGTATCCCTGACAGACACTCACAGGATTACTTCAGATCATTTAGTGATACTGAGTACCACTAATGTGGAAAACACACACTGCTTACCCACCAAAACAAGAGTGTCCATCTCCATTGAAGCCCTGGTAGCATTGGCAGAAATAAGAGCCAATGATGTTGCCACAACGAGCGTTGGTGTCACACCCGTGACCACCTGATGCACATTCATTCTCATCTGGAAAGAGATTTATTTAAAAAAAAAAAAAACATCCAAAAAACTCTGTCCATTTCCATTCGACAATCATTATTTTGCCACTTGGGATAATTTGAATGCAAGGCATAACAGCAAGCATTAAAACATGAGCACACAAAGAAGCTGACCCCGTCAACAGGAAACAGAGTTTTCCATTGAGGGACGTCAGCACTAATTGCTTACCTTCGCAGTGTGTGCCGTTTCCCCGGTAACCTGGTCGACAAACACACTTGTAGCTCCCAAGCGTGTTCTCACACACACCTTGACCATCACACACTGCAGGATTCTCCGTACATTCATCCACATCTGGGACAGAGGAAGAGAATGCTACTTGCATGCAGTATATGACTTTTTCATTCACTTGTTTTTCGTGCAATGCACCCTTGAGTTCCTAAATCATTTTCATGTCACTAAACCCTAATCAAGTCTAGCAGGCATTACAATATTGTCCCTGCAACACTATGGGGAGCTGTTGTATCAATATAACACAATGTTTTCTTTTCCCTTTTGTCAAACACTACATCCATTACTTTACTGTACCAGTTTTGAAAGAAACTGTAATTATGGAAATAGTATTAGAATATTGGTTAAAAAAATATGACAAAATTGCAAAAAAACTCTTAGAAATATGACCTTTCTAAACACTCCAAACTTTGATTAGGATTTGGTTACCTTGACATTTCAACCCCTGAAAAAGCAAGCAGCCTGTGTTAAGCATTAAAAGCACATCATACCTTGACACACGGTGTAGTCTGGACAAACAGGACCTGAGACCAGAAGTGCAGAAGATTCACATAGAAGATGAAAAAAAGAGTATACAAATAGAGTATTGGGAAGATTTTAGAGGGCAGACATTTGGCATTAAAGGAAAGGTGAAGGAGCAGAGAGAGAAGAAATTAAAACAAAGAGTAACAATGCAGGTAAGCAGCAAAGCAGATTAAAGCTCTCTATTCCACAGGTTATAGGGTTATATTAAGTTGAGGCAACTCAAGTGAAATATGAGAAACTCACAACTCCAGTTCATATCTGGACATCAGTCTCATCCAGCTGTAGTGAACCTTCATGCTAGACTTACCAATACAGGCAAGGGCCTCTGCTCTGAAGCCTGACTGGCACTGGCACACAAAGCTGCCGGGAGTGTTCACACACACGTTTCCTAGCTCACGGCGACACTGCTCCTCAAAGCTGCACTCATCCACATCTACAGAGAAGAGAAACCAAGAACTATAACTATTGCCAAGAACTATAACTTAACAGCCGTGTCTGGATTATACAGTATAGCTATGTAGCAGATGTATGACAACATCTAAACATACAGTCAAACAGTTGGGGGAGACTTTTTTTAAAGATTATTTTTGGCATTTTTGGCCTTTATTTGATAGGACAGCTGAAGACAGGGAAGGGAGGAGATGGGGAGGGGGGGCCCTTAGTATATGGGACACACCCTCAATCAGGTGAGCTACCAGAGCACCCCAGGTACTCCAGGTGTATATTAGATAAAAAGCTCCTGAACATACATGTTTCACTGTATATCCACAGTCATACATACCAGATGTTGAGATCAGCCTCACCTACACATCTTTGTCCATTAAGAGCTACATATCCTGAAGGGCATGAGCAGGTAAAGGAGCCAGGGCTGTTATTGCATTCAGCATCACCCTGACAAGCCTGCAGGCCCGTCACTGCAGCCAGAGCACACTCGTCTATATCTGCAACACGCATAAAGCAGACATGCATTACGGCCATATCACATAGGGCTATAATGGACCAGATAAAAACACACACACACACACACACACACTGACCCTGGCACCCTGCAGCTCCCATCAGGTAACCACGGAGACAGCTACACAAGTAAGAGCCGGGGGTATTAGTGCAGCGGGCATGGAGACCACATGGTGCTGGCCCCACTCCTTCACATTCATCAACATCTGTGGTAGAGTCGTGTAGAGAGAAGATGATGCACTGCATCTAACTGATATCACTGTATGCAACTAAGCATAAAACAGGTGCTACTTGTGGTATATTGATGCATAATATTTTGTATAGCATTGAAATATCTAACGCCTAATTCAGGGTTTTCGCTTAGGTGCAGCACCCAAGCTGTTTTGGTGAGTAAAATCAATGTCCAATCAACTAAAAGACTCAAATCTAAGGACTGTAGTTGGTCCCCAGTGGATGTATTTAGCAAGTTTAGTGTTGTAAAGGAAGTAGAATATAGTTGAGACAAGTATTGTTTTCTAAAGAACAGTTCTGCTACTTTCCTTGAAATTAAGGAACTCTTCTGTGTCACTGATTGTGTTTTGTTTGGCTGTGTATTATTGATGAGTTCTGCAAAAAACTGTTTAAAATGCAGAGTAGAGACTTCCCACCATTCTTCAGTTGACTCATTTGTATATAGTAATTACACTAATTTCTCAAATTGAATGCAGTACTGATTTATTGATGTTCCAATGTTACACACAGCACCTTCAGTTAAATGCTGGCACTGATTCTGTCCCCCTCTCACCTTCACACCTTGCAGCCCCCTCCAGAGTGAAGCCCACAGGACAAGTACAGTTGTCACCATCCCTCACCATGCCAGATGGACAGCCGCAGCCTGTGCTGCTCTCCAGCATCACCTGGTTTCCCAGACACTGAGGAGCAAGACTGGGGCTCGGGGAAATTGTGGTAGTCAAGGGAGCTGATAATGTAAAAGAAAAAAAGGGCAATTTAAGGAGAAGCTGAAAGGGCATAAGAGAACCCAGCAAAAGTAAAAAAATAAAATAAAATAAAAACTCACCTGTAGTCGGTGTGTGGCTCGGTGTCATCTCGCTGAGGTTTCCAATGGCATTCTCAGTCACCTGATTCGAACAAACAGAAGAAACCATCATATTGAGTTTAATTTATGCAAATTACAATCAGGACAACTTTAACAGTAAGATCTCTTTGATAGCACTGAGGGTTTGAGTGGTCACTGGCCTGGTTCTCGGTGAGCTCCAACTCTGTGTGTTTCAGGACTTCATTTTCCTCAGGGCTGGTCAGAGGCTCAGACACAGACAACACCAGCACCAGGGCTGACAGGAGAGTCCTGAGGTAAGTCATTACCTGAATCTGAGTGGCGATAAGGAGATGCGTTTACTGAGCCACCAGCAGGCCAAAGAAGAACAGCTCATAGTGTTTAAAAATGCAGACAATGACAGATGAGAGCATGTGAAAATTAATGAATGAGTTTACAGAGAAATTGTACTCGTGTGAATTGTGTGCAGCAGTCACAGCAGCCAGCAGCCATACAGTGGCATGTCCGGGCAGGCAAAACAACATAGCGCATAAGTGCAGCCTGTTATTAAGTTAACATCAACCCCCTGGGCTGTCTGCACTGAACAAAAGAAATATACACTACAGCGACTACGATCCAGCTACGTTTTAGATAAAGTGAGTTATTTGTAAGAAAAAAAAACAAATGTGGAAAGCAGCGGTGTTTATGGAAAACTTCTGCAACAAGAAACTCTGAAACACCATAAATAGGCTACGTCTTTGGGAACTAACTTATAGTGCGATGATGCGATACACAAGCTGAGACAAAGTGTAACAAATGAAGCCTACTTACCCGGGTTAGATCTATTTATACTTACACTTATGAATGGATTTGTGTCACCAGAAGATAGACGGAGACAGTGAGTTATCCAAATGTCAAAATGATTGTACTGTCTTCTCTAGATGCGGACTAATGCAGCCGCAAGCCTATGTGTCAGTACGGGGGGAGGGGAGGTGGAGGGGGGGGCGCTCCACATCCTGTCCAGGAACTTTGCACTTCCCATTCTACAAATCCCAAAGCACCGCAAGAGAAGAGCAGTCATGATGTGGCCCTGCTTTGGACCCTGACATGGAGGTCATAAAGCAGTCAGGAGGCTCGGTCAGCCAGAGGACATGAGGTCAAAGAGACTTCACAAGCGAGTGCATTAGGTTAAAAAGACTATAGGCTACACTCTGATGCCTGATGATGCAAACATCTGGGTAACATATTTGGGTGAACTATTCTTTAGGACATTTAGTCCTAGCTTTATGATTGACTGTACACTTCTTTAAAACCCTGCTTCAGTTGGGATCATTTTATCTATCTCTAAATAATGGTGAATTGCACATATTTGTCAGTTAACTGGAGGAAGTCTGGTCCTCTGCTGCTGACCAGTGAGCAGCTCTACTGGATGACATCAGTGCCTTGCTCAAAGTGCAGCATTACCATTTCCATTTTCTATCCAGGTGTATATCTAAACATCATCTTGAGTGATCTGTCCAAATTTCTCAAGTATATTAGAATCCATCTTGTATGTTTGCCAAATGTGTCAACCATTGATTACTGTACTTTTTTATTATCATTGTCAAAATCAAGTAAGACTATTTTTATTTTTGTAGCTGCGACTTTTCAAATGTCTGTACTCGTTTGAATGCAGTCATCAACATAGACTATGTAATCTACTGGTTGATGGTTTTTATTTGTCTCTCCCCCCCATTGGAAACCATTAGAAATCTTCTGATGGTTTTCTGAACATTTCTCCTTTCCACCACCAGGGCTATGCAGACACTCCTCCACAGTTTAACAGCATCTAAATAAGCTCAACTACAGTATAACACTTGGAATATAACATATGGTTTATACAACTATTCATTTTTTGAAATGTCTTAATATGTATTTAAACACACAGATACTATGTTCAAAGATAAAGATAAAAAGGACACATTGACAAATGTTAGGCCATTTCTTTTAAGAACAACAATAATTAAGGTTTTCCTTATAAAGCAAAGGGGAAAAAATACTAAATACTTTTAAATTGTTTTAGGAATGAAAATCTTTATAAATAATTATATACGATTCCAGTACCAGCACATGTTGTATCAAGATTGTATCTGAATTATATGCAGCAACAATGACTTTGATGGCTTTAGCTTGCATCGCTTATTGGATATTCTGTAGCTGCCAGCTGATTATATGTTTATTTTGTGAAAGAGGTTGCAGAGAGCCATAATGAAGCTGAGTAAACGTTTTATACTTAAACTTGCAGGAACCAGTTTTTTTTCACAAGGCAGTAAAACATCACAGAGAGAGGCACAAGAAAAGCAGCAACATCCAAATGCAACAACAGAAAAAGTGACTATACAACAAGTCTGACACTTGACTGGTTAATACATTCAGTTTTAAGCAAACCATTTGTTTACGTAAACAGGATTGCAGATGCCCCAGAACTGGGAAGTGATTCAATACTTTGCATGACCTTTTATCTTGATAAAAAAAAAAAAATACTAAGTCAAAAATCTAAATTTCTCACAAAAAGAGATCTAACGCAAATTCGGTAATTAGGGGAATCCAGTTATATCATTCTTTATATGACCATGCAGTTCAAAGTACTGTACACTATGTTAGCATCATATACATTGACGTCAAATCATTTTGAATTATTATTATGATAAAGTTTCCATTCATGTTTTCCCGACCTTTCCTGGATCGCAGATGGCAGTGGAGATGTCTTTAGCAGCTTATGCCTTAGTGTGACTTCAAGGTGTTCGTCTATTAAGCTGCAATTAAGGTATTTTATTTTTATCTTGATACTTACTGTAAACACATATTGTGAATTACGATTATTTTTGACAGGACAGTTAGGTGAGAAAGGGGAGAGAGAGAGAGGGGGACGACATGCAGGAAATCGTCACATTGTGCTGTGACAAGCAAACCCATACATAAATATACAATTAAAGAAATGATGATTCATTTGGCAGTAGGCAACAGCGTCACATGTTCAACATGCTAAGCTATAACATCTGTGATATATGGAATCAAATTTTTAATACACTTAGTTTAGCATCTCATCTCAACTCTTTAACATCCCATAGTATAAAAAGTGATATTTCCATGTCTTTTGTGATTATAAAGCAGGTCGAGGGTGCTATATAAATACTGTGAAAGTATCAAAACACTCAATCCACAGAGAAATGCACACAGGTAGTAATATATATTTATATATAAATTACAGTTGTGACATCACAACAAGCTCAACTATATATGGGGGCTGGAAGATACAGGCGCCAAAAGAGAACATTTCAGACTGAATGAATCAGAAAATTATCATAATATGGGACCTTTAAAATGTACACTCAGCAAAAGTGCATTGTTTAGTTGGGTAAAACCTATATCTGTTGAAACTATTTTCTTTCTTATTGATGGTTCTTTAAACGTTATGCAAAACTCTCAGCTCAGTTAAATTAGCACTCTTTAATTTGACAAGTGAGGTCTCCAAGGAAAACTTGAAGCTTTCTAAAGTTGTTGCCACATGGTAAATGCATGTAAAATGTCATGAGGTTTCAGAATTATTTTCCATTCGCAAGTTCACCTTAGTTCCTCTATTCTGGCAGAAGGAGCGCAGCTAGTAAAAAGTCTATTATCAAGTTTGGAATGAAAACTTACAGATGTGGCGAACCATTGGTATTGTGCGAACTGTGCAGCCCATTGGAGACGATGACGTGCACAGAAGCAATCTTGAGTCGATGTCCAATTAACAGAAGACCTGTAGGATGAGGGTGAAGGCCACCACTAGAAAGGTGTGTCCATCTGGCTGCATTTTGCAGCAGGTGATACCACACCATAGCTCCGCCCCTGCCACCTCAGCCACTGCCTGTGGACTTCTTTTTGGACCTGTCAAACACACATACTCAAAATGCAATATTAGGCTGTTTTCTAACTATTAAGATATGGCAAATTTATTTCTTTAAACATAGTTTATCGACATATTCTTGCCCTATTTCTTTAAATTTCAGATAAACTAGACAGGTAAAACTTGAACACTAAATTTTATAATTTCTTCCCCATTGCATCACAAGGCATTTTATTGGATATTAAGTCATCTAATTTATGTGGCATGTACCTGGGGTATCGTGAAATATATAAAGCAATTAGATATCATGCATTTTCTCTGGCATTTTCCTCTGAACATTATTCTTTGATAAACCACGGCGATAAACATTCTTTATATCTATAAGAGGATATAGATGTAGATTAAATTAATCTATTGGTCTATATGGTAATTGAGTGAATTCCAAGTATTACAAATGAGGCCCTAAAGCACCAAACAGATGAACATGGGTTTAGAGTTATTGTTTACTAAGTATTCAACAGCATGTGTGGGGTTGGCCTCACATTATTGTTGGTGGTTACATAAGTGCTCGAGGTCCTTCCCCAATGCAATGAGGGGAAGAGAGGCGTTAATTATTTTGCTTTTTAAGCCCTGATAACTCTTAACCACTGCCCCCCTAACTGGTATGTGATCTGGTTTGGTGTGCAGCAGAGAGCTGTACAATACCTGTGTGCTTTGTTGAATATGTTATAGGAAATGCTTGAGAGTTGTGTGGCATTGTACTGACCTCTTGATTAAGAAAGCAATAGAGAATCGCTACAAGAAGCCCCTGTAAGAGAGATGGTAATAATCATTAACACTTAGAATGAGTCGGAACATTTAAAATGCTGCTCATGTGAAGATAAAGCTTGACAAATGAGAGCTGAAAAAGTAAAAATAGGTTTGGGAAAATCGATTATCTTTCTCTAACACAGCCAGCAAACGAACAGAATAATGAATGGTTTGGTTTTCTACATCATTAATACACTGTATGTATATGTGTAATTTAAGGAAAAGGCTGTGCACTCTGCTCTTATCTTTATACTAAATTTTGCAGAATTAAATTGGACTTACTTGTTTTACCTCTTTTATTAACAAAGCCTGGTTTACAGCTATTTGGGCACTTTTGTTACCTGTGCCTAATTAATTTGAATACAGGAAGGGGGCAAAAGCAAAACTCAACTTGGCAAGATGACTAGCAAACCCGCCTGTCTGTGCCACATGCGACATGAAGTGGAGGAAGCCATTTGACTTTTCTGTGGTTGCATGTCTTCAGCAGACTTAAACACTGCCAGCAACACAGCACGGCTAAGCCCGTTATTACTATATTACAGCTTTTTAAGCATATAACTAGTGTTCTTCAAAAGCATTTGATCAAATAGGAATTTGGTATTAAATCTTTTATTCAAATTAAAACACCTTTGATAATCTTTTTAGCCCTGTTGGCAGCATGGCTCTAGGGATGGCAATATCAGTGAATTGGTCATTAATATACAGACATTCATGTTCCCCTGAGGATGGCTTGTTATTACTTTGGTGATGGATCTAGATTCTCAATCTTGTTTACCTAAATTGTCTGTGGGAAAGTGAACTTTAAGATTAGGTTTTATTAAACAGCTTATTCAACACATTTGTAAATTAGCACTTGTATGTGTGTACCTGGAAGGATCCCATGCATAGCTCGATACAGAGGCGCAGGTTAACATTGAAGTAGTCAGGCAGAAAATTGAAGACCATGTAGTGAGTGCCAAACAAAGGGATGAGGAGGAGGGTGGACTTAGTCAGGCGTCTGTTGCACAAAAGAAAAGAAGCAAGATGCAGGAGGTGAAGCTACTTCAGGGAGTCATTTAGTGAGTGTCTCATATGAATGCTGTTCCAGCAAAGCATCATGCATGAAGGAACCCTAGTCATCATATACCAATCAAGAGGATCTTGTGTGTGTGTGTGTGCGTCAGTCTATACACGGCTTTTGCTAATGAGGAGAAAGGTTGCAGCAGGTGCACGATTCAAAGTGAGGATAATAAAATGTGAGTGCAGAGGTGATGTTTTTTATTTGAAGGGGAACATATAAATTATTACCTAGTGCCATTGATTCAAGCTTCATTTAGCTTACATACCTTTGGTGCTGTATGTCTTTAATAAGATCCGGATATGCATGATGTCCCTGAACACTTTCAACCAATTAGTGAGCCTGTTTCAATTAGAAATTGTGCTTCTGGGAAGTAAAAAGGTAGACGTGCCCAGACTGACTAGTTTGAAGTTCAACAGTGACTAAATGAATTATGCATTGCTGACTGTGGTGCATCAAAAGTTTTCACAAAAACTTGCATCTTTTGCTACATCAAAGTGTGAACTTATCAGAGTGGAAAAGTATTAAAGTAAGTGAAAAAGTATTTGAAAAGGTGTCCATTCAACAGCATGAGATAAACAAGTCACATGGACGCAATTTTGAAAATCCAAGATTGGGTGAGAAAAGATGAAAGCTAACTTTGATAAAAGCAGTACATGTAGTAATGTCTAAAGTAGAAGATACTGTATCACTGCTGAGTTCAGCCTCTCATACTGTGTGCAGCTAAAGCATTACCTGTACTGAGAGGAGTTATTGAAGTGGATCAGCCGAGGATTGAGCTTCTGTATCAGGATTCTGATGATGTTCACGAAGAGTATAAAATTGACCTGTCGATTGAAAAAGCAAGAATGATAAAATCAAGACTCTATTCTTATACACAAAAACAAATAATCATAGGGGCATAATTACACAAATATCTGTTATAGGAGCATTTACCGTTATAGACACAACAATTGGTCCCTTGATGATCCACCAATAGGGCGAATCCTCATTGATGTCCCAACATCTATGTAGGAAGACATTTTGAAATAATAATAATAATAATAATAATAATAATAATAATAGATTTTATTTAAAGCGTCTTTCATGACACCCAAAGTCAAGACAGTAAAATTAAAGTCATCTCATAAAGGTGCTGACACTAGGGACATGCAGTAGGCCTGTTTAGGAGGATCTCAGTGAGCGGGCAGTGGTGTAAAACTTCTAGTTGTCACAATAGAGCAGTGCGAGACCGCCTCCCCTCCGGGATGAACAAGGTTTACAGATGTAAACAAATCCATGCATGCAGACTGCTTGGTTCAGGTAAAATAAATCACACCTCAGCAAGACACAGAAAGTCCACGGGCTACAACAAAGCCATTGACGAGAATGTGAACAATAGAAATGCGCACTATAATCTGCCTGCAGAAGTTATTTTAGGTGTGATGGACAATGACTTCAACTGGCCATGGAACAAAAATCAACTCATAACCAGAAACAAAAAGAAATGAGTACAAATTGAGCACAAATTACACATTTGTTTTAAAGGTTTAAAAGTGTAGTGTCTCACCTCCCGTCTTATCGGTGTATTTCTTCCCCAAGAACCTATATTGTATATCAGTAAATCTTAAGAAAATGCTACACTGTGGCTCTGTTTGTCATTATTGATGTTGGAATGGGATGTCAATGTATTTAGGAAGTAAATGTGCTTGTGGAGATAGAAGCAGTAGAAGTTTATACAAACTCTGTGTCCTCAAAATACACCCTTGATCCAATCCACAGGACAATGAAGAGCACAGGTACACCTGTGGAGAGGCAAAAAAGAAAAACTAATGTCTGAGTTGGTTAAATCATAAAAAGACAGTTAGCAGCATGATAACCTGTTGAATGACATTTCTTATATCTGTACTGATCTGTAAATTGAATATTTTAGAAGCTGCATGCAGTACACATTTACAGTATATGATCAATTTCCTACCTTACAACTGCTGGGACACATTGTATTGACACGTGTATTAATTTTACTAGTTTGTTTGGTAATTACAGCTGATGACATAGAGCCAGGGGAGTTTCTGGCTGTATTCAAATAATAAGTTGGGGATGTTGGCTGATGGCAGGCTGTCTGCCTCTGCTAAGAATCTCCTTTTGAATCATAGAATTGCATTAAATATCTCACTGCTCAGTAGGTTTGAAATCAGATTTAAAAATCTAAAAATCTCATATGCAAAAAAAGCAAAAGCTGCAACACAAGGCGAATAGTGTCCAAGACATGGACTGAAAACTGCAAATCGCACAGTGCCAGTGTTAGAGTATCAGGAGAATAACCGTCTGGAGCATCACATTTTAGGAATAGTAATAAAAACAGAAAAACATTTTGCACTTAATGCACTGGCTGCATGAACAGAATAAACAGCAGTGCCTTGGCCCACACAAACCAATGTGGACATGATCTAGCCTCAAGTCCCCTCATTTTGTCATCCTTGCATCTATTACCTACAATGTTTATTTTTTAGTCTTTTTTTAATAGCAATTATCATACAGGGATATCATAAAATCAAACCAAACTCTGCAGCTCAGCTTGACATATGTTGAAGAAACTGTATATGTCAAGGTCTCTCACCCCATCCCAGCAGGCTGAAGCCCCAGAGGCACCGACGGCTGTGATTAAAAGACGAAAGCAGCAGGGAATTGAGGTACACCGCCTCCACCAGGAGCCAGAAAAAATTAGACATTACACAGTAGTGACAGAAGACCACAGATGCCTTACAGGCAAACTGGACAGAAAAAAAACACAGGAAGGAAAAGAAGAACACAGAGTGAACTGTAAGGGGGGATTAGTATACAAGCTGAGGTGCACAGTCGATATGCGATGAGGAATCTGCCCGGCGGAATTCCCGTCATTGTCATTTTCTTACTGTGGAAAGGGTGCAGTGATTGGTGTCGTCATTCGAGAACAGAGTTGCATCCTTTATGAACACCGCCACAGCTCTCAAGATAAATGTGATGAAGAGCTGAATGTGAATGAAGTTCCTGGCACAACGCAGCCTCCTGAAAAATCAGGTGACACACATGTAATAAATGTAGTGTAGTGTTGTCTAATGCACAAAACCATATCAAAGCCAGAGGGTTTGATCAGAGAACACGTCAGCCAGATGGTCAAATTAAGTTCTGCTTTACAACACATTGTTACACCCTATCTAATAGCTAAAACACCACGGTGTCCATGGTTTTTAATAAGCAGTTGACACAGTATGATGATCAGTTTAGGGCCAAAGGGTTTGACAATAAATAACATTAAACCAAAGATGGAAGTTATGGAACTGTGATTTTAAAGAGATTTTCATAACAGATTGGTAAAATCCGCTGGACAGAGAAAAAAAGAAACCATAAATAAAGAGGTTTTGTGTTTCTGCTGTACACGCTTCAACTTCTTTGAATCCAGTGAACTATAGAGAAGCTTAAGGGACGCAAGGAAACCCTTAGCATTGTGTCAATCAGTTGCTAACTGGACTACTAGCTCCAGGTCAATAGAGGTCCAAATCCAAGATGAAAAATAGTGGAGAAGGAGTAGGTAGAAAGTTCATCAGGGATTATGAGATGGAAAATTATGGTGAGTTTTTAGCATCATAACACCATTTAATTACAGTTATGTTTGATTTGTACTTTTGGGTTTCAGGGTGTCTAAAATTACTTTTCACAACCAAGGTTACAATCGTTAACGAAAATTGACAAAATAACAAAAACTACGTGGGAAAAAACATTGTCGTAAACTGAAATAAAAATAAAAACAAGGCATTACAAAAAAATATATAACTAAAACTGTAAAGCAATGTCTGAGAACGGCAAGCCCCCCTCCCCCGAAACAGAAGCTAACCCCCGTACAGGGCGTGGATGTATGGGTACAAGGCCAGGCAGCATGACGGAGACAACCATAGGACAGAGAGCACTACAGGCGGGCTTTCACCGGCGACCCGGTAGCTGGTTAGTAAATATGCAGGAACACCATAAGCAGGAGGAAGCGTGGGTTGATATGTGGATTAATTCTGGGATGTCTACACAACTGTGTGAGTCCATTGACTTCAAAAAGTTCTCCACTTTACCCAAACCAAAGTTTAAACACCTGTTCATGTATGTCTTCTTTAGTCCATTGGCTATTTAGGTTTTTTCCTGGTACACGCCATTTACACATTTTGCACTTATTGTTGCGTGTTGTGTAGACGGTTCACATAATTGTGCTAATCATGTGTACATTGTATGTACCGGTGTTATTGTTGAATAACATTGGGAATACATATTTTTAAAATCGTATGAGGTTGCTTAGTTATTATTACACAATACTTTTTCTAAACTTTTTAGAATCTTGCCCCTGACAAATAACCCTTAGTACAAAAAAGACATAACTGAAACTAATAAAAAACTAAACTAAAAAGAAGCCTTTTCAAAAAATAAAAAATAAACTAAACTAGAAATAAAAATAAAAATATAAACTAATGAAAAATGCAAAACCATAATAACCTTGTTCATAACAGAATCGCTTCTCTTCCTTAAAAGAAAAGTACAGCATTTTGGGAAAAATGCTCATTTGCATTTAGGCAAGAGTTAGATGAGAAAACTGATACCTCTCCTCTGTGCAAGAGTGGTGACAAACTTCTCTTCTAACTCTCAACAAGAAAGTGCAAACGTATTATACTATTCCTCTAATATAGTACACAAGGACACCTTTTTAAATGTGTCAAAGCTAATGGGACTATTAAAGGCGTCACTCTAAGAGAGTACTGTAATAATCATTTTTGATTACAGTTCAACAATATTGTTGTGATTGCTTGGCTCTCTGTGGTGAATGCAGTGGCCTTAAGATTACCATAACGCACCGGTTACTGATAAAAAATGAAATTTAAGTCTGTCTGCCTATTGTCTGGACAACCACAACTTATTTCAATGTCATCTGTTCTTACCTAAAGAGCAACAGGATCAATACAGCAACCGCCAGCACCACTAGAGAGATACTGTAGCCAACGGTGTATATCAGCTTCACTGTGGCAAAGTATAACTGCTCTGTCTGGAAGCAAGACGAGAAAAAAGATTTTGTATTAAAGAACCTTATACTTCAACGTCCAGGCTTTTCAAAATGCTTCCAGGCCTCAAAATGTATGTAATGTCTCAAAGTGACACCAAATTGCAGACAAGCTCAGAACTTATGTGGCATTACAGCAAGAAAGCTTTCTCCACATTTTGAGGCTGAGTCTAATGGCAGCATGACTGGACTAAGCAGATTACTCAAATTAACTCAAAAAAGTAGATAAAGCATTGAAGCTACTTAATTACATGAGAACTTGTAATTACTGAGTTTTCACCCATTATTGGAAAACGCAAACAAAAGATGCCCTGAATAGCACCAAAATCAGTTTCTAATAATTATCTTCCACACCGTTAAGTACGATTAAGCCTCATTCTCTCTTTGTGAAACAAGATCATTTTAAAAATAATAATTTCAGCTATTAGCTGATGGGTGACATTTAATTCACTTACTGCCTTGCAAAAGTATTTTAACATGATGCACATTTATGTTTGAATAGATTTTCTGTTCTGCTCTTGAGAGGCTGTGAGCCAGTAAGCATACATACTAGGGATGTTCCGATCAGTATTTTAGGCCTCCGATCCTTATCCGATCTTTTAACCTCAAATCCGATCCGATTTCGAGTCCCGATCCGATATTTTGGCAGGTGCATCTGTAATGTTACGTTGTGAGAGCAAACCCTCATGCACAGCTAGCTGGAGTGAGCAGCCCAGGCTTCAATTCATCCGTTGCCTTCTTCAACGTAAAATGACATGCACACGTTGTTCGTCTATCCCCACGCATTCAGCATTTCGAAATGGCTCCTGACATGTTCTGCTGTATCGATGAGCAGCACGGCACGCTTTAAATCAGAAGTTTCAGGATCAACCCAGTGCGCCGTGAGGCTCAGTAGGGACATCGGGCAAACATCTGCGCTCCAAATATCCGTAGTGGAACTAACAACAACGTTTTCAACTTACTTTGTATCGTTTCTTTTACTTTGCTGTGCAGCGGTGGGATGGCTGTGTCGGCAATGTAGTGTCTCGATGGCAGAGCGTAGCGCGGGTCCAAAACTTCCAGAAGACGAGTTAGTCCGACATCCTCAACTACTGAGATGGGCTGGTTGTCAAGAGCAACACATTCGACCAACCTTTCTGTGATCTTTGCTCTATTATTTTCGTTGGAGTATTTGTCTCTCCTCATAACGTCAGCGTTTGTTGCTTTGCTTTAGCAACCTTTCCATCTGCAGCTTTACAAAACGCTTCATACACAGTTTTGTCCTCAAATGACGAATCAAGTCCGTGGTGTTAATGTCGCTCTGCTGCTGCCATGTTGCAGACATTGCGATTAGCTTTAGGACAGTCTTCACTCAGAGAGTAAAATACTTCCACACTTCTGACATGCTGCATGTATTGCGCAACTACCGTCAACCGTAACTAGCGGGTACTTTACGGCAGTTGCCGAGAGCGACTAGTCAGGTAATGAGCTCGATCAGAAAATAGGAAAAGATCGGGCCGATCCGATCTCGAGATCGGGATCGGGACATCCCTAATACATACTCAAATCTACCCCAAAAAGTAACAAATGTAGGTGTATGGGCAACTGCTTCACTTCCATACAGTCTTACAGGTTGCAACGACAATTTTAACATAACCTCTTGTAACATGGTACATTTTTCTTTTCTAATTTAGCTTTTTCAGTCTGTTGATTTAGGAAGTTGCCACGCAGTCTGCATTTGTCCCTGTTTTTATTGTTAGAGTTTTTTATCAGTTCCTCCTTGTTTCTGTTGCTTCTCGTCCTGTCATGACGTCTGGATTCTCGCTCCCCAGTCAGACCTCTTAAACTGCTTCGCCCCCAACAACTCTCACCTCAGGAATGTCATCATCCACACTGCAGGCGATGTGGTACGGTGGGAAATGCCTGGACCAACCTCCGCTGGTGCAGTTCCGGCTCACTGAACCTGAGGTGAAAGGCCAAGATATCAAAGGGTCAGCCATAACGAGATCACTTCAGATTAGATTCACTTGTCAAGAGAAAGAGTTAAAATGTTTCATGTTTTTAGCCATGATGGTAGCGGGCAGGTCCACATTTGAAGGATATATTGTAATTGTGTCAATGCATAGTATTTAAACTCTCACACAACCAACTCCGTTATCATACAACCGCAGTGAGTTGTCATATGAACGCTTGCTTGTTGTTAAAATAGAAATCTTTCACATTTCTGCCATCCATCCGATATGACTTGAACGCAGCATTACCATATAGCTCAAAGCACAGCCTTACAGGGCCGCTAGTGAAATAAACAAATAAACATACTTCATGAAATTATCAGGATCAAAAACACCTTTTACTGCTCTGGTCATTATCTCAACACCCCCCTTAACTCCCTTAATGCGATCCTTTCCTCACCTGTGTTGTTTCTGAAGAGGGAGAAGATGGCAGGACAAGCTCTTTGGACTGTTTCCCCAACTTCTGCATGAGGCCAGCAGGCAACTGCATCCCAGAATGGCCGACAACCTTTTCGGAAAAGTAGAAAGAAGGTAAGTTTGTGTCTATTGGGGTCGTTAATTAGAAGAGAGATTCCATAAACACATATTTCAATGCACTGCCATACACCGCTGCCTGTAATGCACATGGTTTAAATAGATACTCATTGAGATACAGTAGAGGTAAATGGGGTGTATCATGCACAATACCCCCGACGACATTCCTCAAAGCCATAACATCCGCCTCTTTGTAAATTGTATTAAAACAAGAATGAGGAAGTACTGTAGATCTGCAACCAAGACCTTTATCTTGAGATAGATAACATACATAAATCCTTATGTAACTATCCATAATGGTCTCCTCTACGGATGCATCACAGTGATAAATAAACCAGTGCGATTTCATTCTGCAGTTGGGACACCCTGACAACAGATGATTCTTTGTGATGCATTTATTCCAGCTTTAGACTCTTGTACTTAATGTGAACATTTGCAGTATATTTCATATCACAACTACAGCCACACCTGGATTTATAGGAGCTATACTGCTGCAGGGTGATTCTAATGGAAAACACACCTTCTGTGGTTCTGTTGCTCTGCTCTGCAATGTACTGAAGGCAGTGACGCTCCTCTTTCTCCAGCTGAAATATGTACTCGCATTCAGGGTGCAGGCTTGACAAGGCCTAGAGGTGGGAAAGAAGGAAGGAAGGAATGCTTAGATATAAACAGACATTCAAGCAGAGGACACAGTGGCTTCGCAGTCTGTAATTCCATGAAAAATGCATTTTATGTGTTTGTCAATTTCTGGGCAGCAACTCATTTTGCCTTTAGTGGGAAATGCTTACCACCTAAAACAGTAACCTTTTGGCAAAAAAAAAACTATTTCCAAAGGTGGCTTTAAGCTAAATGATCTTTAAAGTAGGGTTACCAGAGGTCCCAGTTTCGGGGACAGTCCCCGGTTTTGGGGACCTGTCCCCGGCTGGATCTGTCCCCGGAAATGTCCCCGGATTTCACTATGACTGACAGACCCGATATTGGAATGAAAGAAAGAAAACACTGACCAAACATAGCCGACCTACACACGCAGCCTCAAGACAGCCAGAGCAAGCGCTGCTCAGAGCTCAGAGATGTTTTATTAAAGCCGTATTTTACGATGCTAAAATTATTGATTATTTATATGGAGTCTGGTGGGTTTAGCCAACGCAATTTCGCGGACTTTTATGTTTTAAAAAAAGGATCTTAATCTTTAACAGGAAGGTCTACCTCCTTAGAAATCCTTTCCATAATGTTGTCAGACACTTAGAATATTAATCTGAGTCTGTCAGCAGCAAAACGAGCACTTTTATGAACGTAAATACAGGATGGACAATTATCCTATTAATTTCCATTGTATCTTGTTTCTCTGCTGCCGACTGCAGCGATCTCGTTTAATACTGGATGAATGTCAAATGAAAATATTTTCTCAATAGCTTTTATTGTATCCAATACTCAATGAGCTGTTGCAGAAACAAGCCTGAAGCAATAAAGCAAAAGCTGTCAGATAAATGTAGTTCAGTAAACATTACAACATTATGAAATTTAGGACTTACTATCTTGAAATATTAGGACTTTTTATCTTGAAATATTCCCCTCTGAGGTGTAGTGGAGTGGAGTATGAAGTAGCAGCAGGGGTGAGTCTAGGATCAGACCTTTTTTGGGGGGGGGGCTCAGCCCCTAATGAGAACAGCTCTAGGTCTAGTGTCCCCGTTTTAAGTTTTACAAAAATAAAAACATGACGTGTTTTGGAGGTATACACGCTTCTGAGCTGAAAATGTCCCCGGATTTTGTCTGAAAAATCTGGTCACCTTACTTTAAAGTGCCATGTTATTTGTGTCTCTGGTGCTTCCACATGCATACAAACTTGGAAAAAACCCTATCCATGCTGTTTTGAGTGAGATACAGGTTTCTGAATGTCCTCTGCCTTCAGTCTTTTCAAAATCTGCAAGGCTTTCTATGTCATAGCCGAGACGAGGTGGCCAACCGTAGCACATGCCAGCGCTAGCATGCTAGCTCGTTTGCAATAGCAAAACACTGCTACAACACACACTAGTTCACCATAATCTACAAAAAGAACTGGAACAACCTCAAAATACAATTATGAACCTGAAAATTACCATAATATTGGTGCTTTAACCACAGCGCACATAGAGGGAAAGCTCAGAAAATTCATTAAAAGAATTTGTTCCTAAGGACACCGATGATTGTTTTGGCCTTTTTTATCTCATGCTGCAGGTAAACTCAAGTGGTCTTGGATGTAAATGTCAGAGCCACAGGCAGGGTCATTTCTTGTTAGCTTCAACAACACACAGCAACAGTGTGTGTTTCCTGATTAAAGTAGTCCATGGTGTTGCTACGTACAGCATCCATCTGCTTTCTTCCTATTTGCCTACATATTTTGACATCATATAATATCTGCTTTCATATGGTAATGTACTTCAATTTTAATGACACTGCTTCTGACTTAATCAAAACAAAAAATATGTTTGAAGAAACATAATTTGAGATCTCACAGCCAGTCTGGTACAGAATTTGTCATGAAAAAGATAACAAACAACCAGTTACAAAAGCTCTGTTTTTCAGTCACTGCATGAAGAAATCATTTTCTAGTTATAGTGGCTAGGATGTGAAAGGAAGGAATGAGAGTGTGTGCGCGTGTGTGCGCGTGTGCGTGTGTATTACATAGAAAAGCAAAGCAAATGCAGACAAAAGTAGAACAAATCGGTACTTATATGCAGATATTACAATGCCCCTCTGCTCCTACATTTTTAAAATAACTTTTTTTCCCATGCTGAGTAATTTTGAGGCAGCTATTTGAGTCTCTCATTTGGTTTTTGAAGATAAAGACCTAAAAACACAGAGGACAGCCAAACAGGTGGCAAACACAGCCTTACTAAAGTCATCTCTGCTATTGATAGGCATTATGCACATACGTTTGTCCTGGATTCAGCTTAGTTCTATCGCATGTTGAAACACCTGAGGTAACTCTTAATGAAAAGAAGCTTCAGAGGCTAAAGTCCTCTGGGACCACAAACACTCCCTCTGGAGAGTTTCCCCCGCTCACCAGCTTTCTGAGTGTCATCCAATAGGATGAGCTTGTTGTCCGTTAGAAACATTTTCCATTAAAAAAAATCTAAGAGTTTCCCTGAAGGGCAAACAGCAACATCTGCACCCATACAAAACCCACCTGGAGCCATTTCATGAAATTACATGACTGAGTACGCCTCGCATAAAACCAGGTTTTTATTATCATAATGGTGTGCATTGGATTTGAACTGAGTGAGGGTATGATGTTATTGGAAAAACAAAATCACTTTGGATATTGACAATAAAATGCCAACGTGTAACGGCAGTGTACAAAATGTACAGATTTTCATATTTAAAAATAATTATAAAAGTAAAATAAGTAAATTTCAAATAAGTTTCAAATCAGGATTTTTAGATTAAAACATATTCATGTATTTGACACATTGATAAATATTCCCACAAAGTGTCAGTAGATAAGACATCTCATCTTCTCATTCAATCAAGCCAAACAGGTGCCTCTTACAAAAAACAGTTTGCCTTTGAGATTCACATCAAAGACAAAGCCCTGGCATTGGAATAACTTAAAACCAACAGACTGGGCATTAAATTAAAAATAATGACGTGCCTTGAAAATTTTCAGGATAAATTTGAAAAGAGATAACCATAGGTGAAATTGGTTTGAATCAAAACTCTCCATTTCTGTTTCTCCATGCAATCCCTCACCTCTGCCCTTTCTCCTTAGTTTGTTTCTTAACTGCCAACTTGTTCCCCATCTCACACATACAATGGGATTCTTGGAAAAAAGCTGAAGCTTGTGTTTGTGCAGAATAACAAACCATTTTAGCAACTATTTCAAAACCACCTACAGAATAAACACAATAGAGAAAACTAGGTGGAATTGAATACAATCCTCCTGACAGTTGTTGTCAAAAAAATGCTTTTGCCCCATTTTCTTTAAATAGGTAGGTAGTAGGAACAAAGTAACCTCTCTGTATCATCTCTCCCTCCATTAATGTGGAACTAGCGCGCTTTGGAGGAGGGTCTGGCAAAGCAAGACTAATGTGGAAGAGTCGATGTCGGAAGCAACCTGAGCAAATCGCTGCCAGTCCTCTTTGTTCTTAATGCTATGCTAATAATTTAATGAGAGGTGTCATTGTGTAATTTACGTAGCAATTACTGCTCTTCCAATTCAAAGGCAGGCAGGGTACTGGTGGAATAATGGTTTACCTTGCCCCCTGCAGAGAAACCAGAGTTTGCGGTAAAAGGTGGGACATGTATGCAGATATAACGGTATATTGTTATCTGCTAAACTATGGCTGTTGTTATAATACAATTTTTTTACATGGAATACACAGCGCCAAAGTTAGAGCATTTATATTAAAAACAGAAATAATATACACTTGTTACTATAAAGCGCACAACACAAAAGCATCAGCTAAATAGCACATTGTGTGTCAGATGGGGTCATGTACTGTACCACACATGGCTTCCCTGTATATGCAAGGAGATGCTGTATAGATATTTTATACATGAGAATGGTGTGCAGTTTAGAGAAAGTGAGAAAAGCTTTGAATGGCAGGGAGTGAGGAACAAAAGTCAAGACAGGGTGGCTTATGACATACTCATGCATTTTAAAGGCATGATGGGATAAAGGGAGACGCCATGCTGCATTTAGGAGACACAAACAGACATAGAAAGGGAGATTGGAGGCTGCATAAGGTAAGTCTGGATAATATGAGCCATGAAACTAAATGCAAAGCTAAAGGCCCCTTTACACTGCCAGGTTAGCGTGCTGTCTGCTGTAAAAATGTTCTCTGAGGGCTGAAGTCCATTATCCACTAACTACCCAAAAAGGGGCCATCGAATTGAGCTCACTTTGCAGATGTTCACTTCTATTTTCGACAGTGAATTAGGTGCACTTTTACGCTGCTGCCGCAGTGGCACAGGATAAAAAAATACACAACATGCTCAATCAGGAAATATGGTAAAGTGTCTTGCTCAGAGTTGGATAAGAATATTGATACCACTCTCCTATCTGTACCAGGCTTGTGCAAAATTCAGAATTTCAAAATTGGAATATGAATTGAATTGACTGCGCCCCAAAGGAAATTGAATTTGATTTGGAATTACAGAAAGTGGATTTAAATTAATTGAATCACTTCCAAGAAATTCCACACAGTCGCACAACAGAGAATGTGTTGAATCTCACAAACATTCAGTGTTAGGAAGGTTACTATGGAAGTGTAATTGCTTACTGTTATAAGTTACCCATTACCAATGTGGTTTGGATTACTTTATCAATGCAAAGCAATTTCCTTTTATTTTGATAAGTAACTAATTGAATTAGACATTCTACCTCAGTAATACAATTACATTCATTTTGTAATTTAATAATATAGTTTCATTACACGTAACTAGTCACTTCTCAACCCTGCATACATTTTGTTTCAAAATATAGATAATGATAAGCATTCTGGAAAATGGAGTCATGCTCCATCATGTTCCATAAAATTACAATTACAATAAATCAAACTTAATTATTTGTTCAGAGACTAGAGCTTTTAACATTCATTGCTGGGGGAAAACATTTCCTGTTAATGTAAACTGTAGTTCAAACTAATATAATTTATAGAATATGTACTGAAATCATATTCGACATATTTTGTAAAGCTTCATTGTTAAACACTTCAATTAAATGATGTATACAAATTTCTTTGAATTTTTATTGAATAGCAATTCTGCTTCCTTTAATTCAAAATTCTAGATCCTTTTTTTACATTAATTCAAATTCAAGAATTGAAGTGGAATTTAGGAGTCATTCTCAATTCAGTTCTGAATGGTGCACAAGTCTGATCTGTACATTAAATATGAAGCTGGAATGAGCAACTGGTTAGCTTAGCCTAGTATAAAGACCGAAAACTGAGACACAGCTAGCCTACCAGTGCAGCTAAAGCTAACTCATTTACACATGTATATCTTGTATCGAAATGTGAAAAAAAATGTAGTGTTTTTACATTAATGTTATGGGCAATACAATTTCTTGGGTTTAGCGAGCAGTTTCCAGTCTTTATGCTAGGCTAAGCTTACCAGCTGCTGAATGTAATGTTAGCTTTGTATTTATTGTAAGGTGTACTCTTGGCATAACAAAAGAATATTTCTCAAAATGTCTAACAATACTTTAAGTGACAATGTATAAAAATATGCTGGCTGTTTGTGAGGAGATTCAGGTTTAAGTTAAGACAAGGTGTATATCTGAACATTACTTATTTTTCACCATGCAGCCAAAAAATATGACCGGACATTTTTTTTTAAAAATATTTTCTTATTTTTGTTCTTTTGGCATAAAGGCTTAAATTTCAATTGTATCTGAAAATTCAAGGAGACCATGGACTCTCTCTCTCGCTCTCGTGTGTGTGTGCGTGTGTGATGGAACCCAGTAGTTTATTATAATTCTCCACAGTCCTGAGCACTGAAAGTGGATAGACTGAAGTGGAACATGTTGATGAGTGTCTGCCCTGTTCTCATTCTCTCTCTCTGGCACACTGATGATCATTCCACCTGTTTGCCCGCTTCTCATACTTCTATTCCAGGGCGGAAATTAGAGATGCCCATGTGATATTAACTTCATGAAGCTGTCGATAAAAACAGGCTGTCGGCATGTGCATGTGCATTCGTTTTGTGCAGTTTGTGCCTATCTCCCTTTTCACAGTTGATTTGCCAAGATGAAATGAACAATTACTGCACATAGCAAATAAAGTGGTAACATCAGCAAGCAAAAGTCATTCAGTCATTTTTAAATAAAGTGAATTCAGGTAACATAACCTAACCCAATTTGTTTGTGTTTGTGGGAGGCGGGAATGGTAGTCTAATGGAAAATGAAACCCATCCACATTTCCGTTGCTATTATTCCATCCCACATGCACACATTTTCCAACAGTCCTGTTACATGTTGTTGTGAATGCATGAACACAATACGTAATTTTTAGATATACTCACATACCTGCATCTCACCTGTACTTCTATCTTTTCCTTCACTATTGTTTTGTCAGACCAATAGTCCAAAACTAACTTCAGTTTATTATAATAGAAGACTAACAAATCCAGTAAATCCTTACATTCGAAACCAGAATGGAAGCGAAAACCAGTGAATTTTCAGCGTTTTTACCACATATGTTTTTGTTGATGGCCATTGGTGCTTTTTACATATTATATATTTACCGGTATATACATACTGTATATATACACATATCATATTTACATACTAGTGTACATAATAGTCTGGCAATTTTTAACTTTAATTTGTCCAGTTTTGTCCTTGCGTGTTATGTCTATTTCTGTGTAAGTACAAAAGAGCAATAAAGAAAACTAAGTACACATACTTGGCCAATAATGCTAATTCTGATAGGCCTACCTCAACATAATTATATGTACATATACATGCATACATGTACCCACCAAACTGATTTTATGATTCACACACACACACACACACACACACACACACACACACACACACACACACACACACACAACAATATAAGCTACTGGTGTTTGGGGCTGCACTTAACATTTACACACTCACTTCAAATCCTCCTGACTTAAAATCAGTCTGATACTATTATACTAGTATACTAGTATTTTATGATGCAACTCGTAAATGATGAGCAAATTACTCTGTAGCCTACCTGTGAAAACCTATACAGCTGCTTATCAGGTGCCAGACAGATGCAGGGTGTGCACACACTCATGCAGGGACCCCGCATGCAGGCTCTTGTTTGAAATCTCATTACACACCATAAGTCAATCATTTGTTCAATAAAATGCATGTATATGTATATAGTAGATGTATACTATATACTATATACAAGTGTATAGTAGAAGATGGAAATGGAAAAATAGGAGATGAAAAATGCCTATTTATTCATCTCTCATAGTTCTCGAAATGTTTCGATTTTTTTTTAAACAATTCTCTCTGTAGATTTTCTGCAAAGATAGATTCAAGTTTTTACGTAGCAGAATAAAAAAATCCTTTCGCATAAGTAAAGTTAAAGCAAATCACTCACAACTGAAGCCCAACAAAGAGTGAGTAAGATCCCTCTGATGTAGAGACAGGACATGTTGTCGGTACCTCGGTTCAGCCCAACGTGGCGCTCCTTCAATGAGACTGCAACGCGCTCCTTGCAGGACGGGATGCTGAGTGTCTCTCTCTCTCTCTCTCTCTCTCTCTCTCTCTCTCTCTCTCGCTAGGTGTAAATAGGCTACTTGTTAAGCGTACAACAACAAAAATGTAGCGATTCCTGTGTACATTTTCAGAATAAAAACTTCAATATCAGTAACAAATGGGTCTGAAAAAAATATTCTACAGATTGTTATAGCCTTGCAAAGCACTGACTCCAATACTACGATGAAGGGATGAAAGTCTAATTACCGGTAACCATGTGTTTCATCGTGAAGATACACGTTCTCTTTTATTTTGAAGGCAAAAGGCAGCTCCCAGATTGGCCGGTTTGATGAAATCTAATAAAGCGAGACGCCTCTGTGTATGTACTGGGTGTCTCTGCGACTGTTTTTGAATTATCCCATGAACCGTTCATCCAATCTACTTCACTGCGGTTCACTTTTTGTAGCTTCTACACTTCTTTACTTGATTGCTGTATATAGCTAGCCTACCAAGAACACTTTTCTTCACGTTTTGGCATCGCAACTGTTGTCAGGGGCGGTAATGAAGGCTTGGGTAGCTAGGCATCGGGGAGTGACACATGCCATACATAGTTAGCTAAAGAATAGGCGAGTAAGAAGAAGTAAGTTAGCATACTGCACTCCCAATACTGTATGATAAAAGTAACGTTTAAATTTGTTTTGTGTTACACAAAGAAGTATAAAACTTCAGAAAAAAGGGGATACAGGCTGTCGGTGTAAACTGTCGGTGTGTCTTGTATAGTGGACTACATTTCCAGCCAACCCTCAAGCAGCTCTCTCTCTCAGAGGAGGGTGCGCCAGCAGGAGGAGAATGGAGACAGAGGAAAGATTTAAAGATGCAATAATGTAATACTGACGTTCAACAATGTTGCTATAGACGCTTGTCTCACAGAGGGAGCCAGACATTGCTTCATAGCCCAGCGGAGTAGCTAGCTAACGTTAGATGCTGGCTATATTGACAGTCATAAATCCGTGCTGACGCGGAGCTCTGTACTCAACTGACAGACACACTTTTTCGGATTTGAATTAGTTACAGTAGGAACCGCTAAAAACACCACAACCTCGACGTCCTCTCAACATGCCAGACAGGTATAGCTACACTTCCTCGGCTTAGACAATATTAATTTCTAAAAAATGCCACTACCTCATCCCTTTTCCACCCGACTGCCTAACGCTAGAATTACGACAACAATCACACTGCAAGTTCCTCTCTTCCCAATTTACAGCCCCCCTCCGTTAGCATGTTAGCCAGGACCAGTCGGGATCACTTGTCTCAATTGTTTTTGCGAGTAACCAACTTGGGTACTCTATATAATTCAATGTGAGTACACGAATGTTGAAATTACATAAAATATCCGTCCCTTGAAGCCGTGATAAATTAGCTTGAAGCTAACACTTACCCGTTCAGGAGGAAATTAGCCAACTCCAATATTTCCAATATTTACCCGGGGTTTGTTACGTCACTGATCACGCAACTGTTAGGAATATGCAGTTTTTGGCATTTATTGTCAGAAAAGATAGTATTTCAACTTAGCATGTTTCCTTAATATCCGATGACGCATTGGGGTCATTTTTGGATTTATTACAGTAACAATATTACATATTGGACCTTTAAGCCTACATAAATACCCCATCCTGCAAATATGGCACAAAAACACATGCACAACATTTGGTCTTGTGTTAAGGAAATATGACTTATATTTTACCTTTTTACACAAGCTTTGATTGAAAAACACTTTTGTTTGATTTACTTATGTTTCGTCTACATTTTTTTTTTCTCTGACATATACTATTTGTTCTTTTCAGCGTTCATTTTATCAATTTGTTCATTTGGTCAGTTGTGGAGAAACTGTTTATGGATTAAAATTATGTTTACACTTTTCTTTTTTTTCTTTGTTAAAATGCTTATCACAAAGCGTACTGTATGAGTCAATTTTATTCATGTTACACCAAAGAAATACCAGGTAAGATCTAGGGCATTATAATTAATATTTTTAATATCATCATCTATCAATCTGGCAATTATTTTCTTGATTAACATCTATCTATAAATGTATGAAATAAGAGTAAAAAAGTAAAACATTTCCAAACCTCTCTAAAACAGCAACTCTTCACATTTGAGAAACTGCAACCATCAAATATTTGGCATTTTTGCTGGAAAATTACAGATTAATTTTATCTGTCAACCAACTGATATCATTAACACAACAGGTTCTGACATAAGAACAATGAGAAAAAATGAACAAAAATGATCCTGACCAATAACATAACTGTTGCAGCATGGTTTTCAAAACTTTAGTTTATGGCAGAAAAACAAACTTCCATAGCTGTAAGGCAGAGTGTTGTCTTCTGTATTTAGGTTTTTATTTCCTCTGATGTAATTTGAGATAGGAAGTATTGTTAGACCGTAAACAGTTGTGTGGGTGTTCATGTCAGATTTCTGAGTGACGTGTTGATCTTACTGTTCTGTCGTTCCAAGCTGTCAACGATAAACCAGACAGATTAGTGGATGATTACTCTCATGTTTTATTCATGTGTACTTGGGGTTTGACAGGTCCATTACTAGTTACACTGAGTGCTTGCAGAGATGATACATGCACATTTTACTCCTCCAAAAGTATCCTTTAAAAACAGCAAGTAGATAAATCTGTCTGCTGGAACACTTTGACAAAGACAATGTAAACAAAACAGATTTAATATTGCTTATAACAATTTATTAAACAATTATCACAAAGTGCAGCTCTGTAGAGAAATATGAGCCTTTGCATAGAAATTGCACCAATTTACACCCATCAAAAATATGAGATCTGACTGTGAAGTGCAAAAATCTTTATAAAAGCAGCATAGAGATACGCCCTTGCTTCATTAAGTAGTGTATGATTGTGTCCAAAAGTGAACAAGCCCGTTTTTCCTTATTGCTTTCCTAGAATAGTAAAAAAACAACAATAAACAGCACACAATACTGAAACCCATTTGATCACTGAGAGCACGGTGCAGATGGTTTTCTAAACATATTACAAAAAGAGTCCAGAGATTCAAATTAAATCCAAAATCATTTCAACTGAAAAAAGTGAAACATTGTTTACTGTGTGTGATTGCGATTTGAAATTAAGTGTTACAGAATAGCATCAAATGTCATGTTCTGTGCAGATAACAAAGGGTAAAATATAGAACAGACACAATATCAAGCTAATCACTGGCAATCAGAGTTAATAGGCACTTTGAACGTACAGTCATTAATATACTTATATAATATAAGTGAATGTCATTGTAATGACACAAGTCAGCCTGTGTATGGTGCAGGCACTCTGCTTCATTAGATCCTGTAAACTGGATGGAGAAAGATGGTTTGTAGTCTCCTTGCACAGAAAGCAAGTTGGCAGATGGTTTTCAAAAAACATAAAATTAGGACATGCTACCACTGGAGGACAATTTTATATCCCACTCCTGAGATTTGCACAAAGTTTACATCCTTTCTTATCAACGCAAACTGTATGTTTACATTTACTAGTTTCCGCTTTTTTCCTCCCTCCGCTGACGAAGAGCAAACATAGTGTTCAGACAATTGATGAACAAGCCAAACAAACAACCTGTCTGCACTTTTCTGCTACGGAAGCTTTCAACTGACCACCATTCTGTACATTTTCAAAATCTTTCCTGGGTCTTCATTGACAAATTTAGCAAATAAATACAGTCTTTTATCATATTTCATACTGCTAGAGTTACTTGCAGTGATCTCAGTTCCCTAAAGTAACAGCATATTTGAGAAAAGAGAGGCCAAAGCAAAACTAAGACTAAAAAAATTAAAAGAAATAACAAAATCACACAAACTGACTTACTTATTTAAACCTAGCTGAAGTAAGTACGTATATTACTTGGTGTATATATTTAAAACACATAAAACCTATTTTCCTTCTAAAAACCTTTTTCATCTAGGTGACAACACTTAACAGGCCACAACTAAAACATAAGCACGCCTCAAAACATTAACACCAAAGACTTAAATAATAAAGAAACATTTTTAAAAACATAAAATACTTGGGTAAAAACAGGTTTTGGGAACAAAAGAGCAAAAAACTACTTCTCAAATTAATCAATCATTGAATTTGCCGTCTCGTCAGTCTCCCCTTTAGCTGCCACAGCGACATCATGATGAGGTCTTTGTGACATCATGCTGATACCTCTGGGGGTTATGCAGCTTCAGAGAAAGTCACTTCCATCATAGATTATGGGCCTCTCCATGGTCAGTTGGTAGAAGACTTTCTTGGAGATAAACCTGTTTGAAAAGGGTTTCTGATCAAAGGACTGCAATCCGATTAACTGAAAGGAGATGCTAAGGCACAATAGAAAAAGGCTTAAAGTGTAAATGCGCACACACACACACACACACACACAGAAACACGAGCACAACAGCGACAGGAAATTATTGCAAAAGACAATAGGAGTTAAACCACTTCTATAATTCACAAGCTTCTCTCAAAGAGAGGAAGAACCAGGACAAAGACGCTGAATGTCAGGAGTGTCATACCGTGAGAAAGAGTTGTCAAAGATGAGTGTATAGAAGCCGGGGTTTCGGACTTTCAGCTGTCCTTGAATTGTGTCTTTATGGGAATTGCAGCGAGTCAGAGAAATCAGGACCTGAGAGAAGAACAGAAACCTTGGTCGGAAGTGAAACTCAATGTAGAGGTGAAAGATACTGCCTGAGGTTGTCCTTTGGCCATCCTATCTATCTGTTGGTTTTAGGACATTGATGTTATCTTACGTATGGTTTATGTTGGGCAGCGAGAATACAATCATCATCTGTATCATAATAACTGTAATATATTGTATATTCCCAAACGCACTTTGAATTAAGAGCATATTTCAAAGAAAAAAATAATCTCACATTAGAAAATATTGACAGGAGAGGAAATGGATGGTATATGCCACAAAAGGTCATAACCTATTTATAAACCCTGACATTTGACTTGCAGGATTATTACCTCAAGACGCTCAGCAACACTGGCTACCTGCAGAGGTTTCCCTCAGGCAGTGATATTCAAAAGATAAAAAAACAGCCCCCACCCCCATAGGGGGCATCCATGAAAGCATGGACAGGGTCAGTCTATTGTGCAATTCAAATTCAATTGAAAGGCGATGCGTTTAGCTACGACGGGCCCGTTTACCTTTGACTGTTCCACAGGAGTGTCAGTGGATTCCCTGTAAACCACACTAAAGGAGATGCTCTTAGGCTCTGACGAAAACATCCAGCTGATGGTTGGCCCACAGTCACCCACGGCAATGGTTATCACACTGTAACAGCTGGATTTGACGAAGAGTTCCCTGGAACTGTCACCAAACTGAGAGATGTCGTCAATGCAGAGAGGGACAGCCATCCTGCAATGAGAACATATGCATTTTAAGAGTAATGTTAGAACAAGGTGACTCATCAGTTACACACTTGATGTAAACCGAAGGTTGAGACTCACGTGACTTCTCCTGATTTGAGAAGGTTGATTTCTGAATCCTGAACAGTGGGAACATGCTCTTCAGGGTCATCGGGGGTTAAATCTCCTATGCCGCTGCAAAACACAAGAAACAGACACACACAGAGAGTTAAATTTTGTGTTGAATGTATATAACTCTTTCATGGCATAATGATTCATTCAGATTAAAAATATGCTCTTCACTGTGATCATTTAAAAACAAGCTTACAATGTATCGTAGCCGGCATTCGGTAGGTCTTTCAAAATGTCTTGGCGATACACTCTAGACTCATCGGGCCAGTTGTTCAAAGGTAAGATGATCGGATTTTGGTTATTGGATTGGATCAAATCTTGAAAATGGGTTGTTCAAAAGGGAAAGAAGGAATCCGAAATCAGATTAGATCAGGGAATCCAATCCTAGTTTTAATCTGGATCAAACCTGCAGTTTGTGTTGTTCAAAACTTGTCAGTGGGATTTGGATAACTTTGATCCAAAAAAACAGGATTGTCCTGATCCCAACAGGGGGTAGGATTTCAAGGTGGATTTCAGGAAGAAAATGTAGTAAAACTTTAAAATTGGTCAAATAATACTTTTGTATCATTTAGTGTCTATACTTTTATTTATATTTTGCACTTGACTTGTGTAACCGTTGTAACAGTGATAACGTAGACATAGGCTAACAATTAAGCTATTCAGTATAGTAAAGTAAAAATAAAATAAAAATTATCTTGTCCCCATGAAATAATCCCCCAAACAGATTTCAATAACAAACAAAAATAATATATTCATTTTTTGGTCATTCATCACCGTATATTAATTTCAAAGAAACAATCATCAGAGATGAGCCTGTCAAAAATAATGTCTAACAATTGCATCCCTTACTATACGTCCAGTCAGTCCCTCATTCTGACAGACCACCAGAGGTTGGTCTGGTTCTTCAACAGGCTCAGGTGCATCATAAACATCATCACAGAGAGGGACATTGCGCCTGGTAGCAATGTTGTGCAGGACGATACACGCAAGTATTATGTTGCATGCTCCCTGTGGTTCCACTCGCAAGTAGTTAAGGCATGCAAAGCGTCTCTTCAGAACTCCATTTAAACGCTCAATTGCACATCTTGTTTTGCAATGAGCAGTGTTGAAGTGTGCCTGCTCAGGTGTGGTTGCTGCAAGAAAAGGAGTCATCAGCCATGGTAGGAGTGGATAGGCGCTGTCTCCTAATATTATGCCATCCGGTCGGTTGGTTTGGAGCTCTCTGTATAAAGCAGTCTCTCTCAGGATGCGTGCATCATGAACAGACCCAGGCCACTTCACGACACAGTTTGTGATGATGAGGTCAGCATTGCCCACAAGTTGGATGTTGATGCTGCGCCTCCCCTTTCGGTTGATGTACTCCCAATCCCTCTCATGAGGTGCTTGGATATGCACATGAGTGCAGTCAATAACCCCAATAGTATTGGGCATGTTCCCCAAAAGAAAAAACTTGTGCTTGGTCTGGGCAATCTGGACATCCTTTGGAAGTGAAAGAAACTGATTGACCAGGCTGGCCAATGCAATTGACACAGCTTTCACTACATCACTCACAGTTGATTTGTCCACTCCCATATTATCACCAACAACTTGGTAGAAAGTCCCAGATGCATAGAAGGACCAATGAGGACCTGTTCTTCCACAGACAGACTGTGACTCCTTCGGGTTCTCCGTTGAAGTTTTGGCTGACAAGGTCTGTACTTAATATCAGCATTCCCAAAGCAAAGCGAGCATACAGTTCTTCAGTGGTGTATTGCTCCAGTGGTTGTGCACGCTCAACATACACCCTTTGACGGTATCCTCTTTCACCAACACGGTGGTAGCGATGGACAATACTTGCCATGTCAGTGCCTCTCTAAGTCCTCTGAGAAAGGCTGAATATAAGATGGCTGTCAAATACCCACACACCAATTGGCTGACGTGCTGTGGCTTGTGTTCAATTAAATCAATCATGCCCAAGGCCTATAAATACTATGTTCACTACAACAGAAGCGGTGAAACCATGGACTCAAAAGGACCTAATTTCACTGTTGCGGAAACCCATGCACTGCTGGATGGTGGTAAGTGCCATTATGCCTCAATAGTAGGAAGCTATGTTGCTGGTGGAATGGTGACTAACAAAAGGAAGAAAGACATTTGGGTTGAAATCACCCAGAATGTAAATGCAATGGGGTCTGGCCAGAAGAGGATCTTGGAGCAAGTGAAATTTAGATGGAAGAATCTGAGGGCCAGAGCAACGAAGGACCTTGCTGAAGCAAAAAACACCCAAACAGGCAACAAATCCTTTAAGAAAGGTGAATACACAGATGTGATTCTGGACATTATTGGAGGTGAGAACTCTAAAGCTCTGCATGGGATTCAAGGTGTTGTAGGGGATGGTGAGCCTACAATTGTAGAGGAAATTGAGCCAGTTCCTCCTAATGCAGAGGAAACATTCATTCTGGATCTCAGCCCTATTATTGAAGAACAACCTGGATCCTCACTGGTAGAGCCAGCAGTCACAGGAGCTCAGAAAAGAGGCTTGAAGCATCCTTTGCCGAATAAAAATGATGATTTCTATGAATCACTTCTTAAACGAGAAACTGAAAGAGCAGAAGCACAGATACTCCTGGCAGAGGAACAAATCAAGCTGACCAAACTACAGCAAATCAAAGCGAAACTTCAGATCCACCTCTTAAAAGCGAGGCTTGGAAATGCTGGTCTCTCCTCCTCAGATAAAGAAGAACCCTGAACATTCTTTATTTCGTTAACTATTGGATATTTAGCCATTTCATTTCGTTTTCAAAATGTCCACAATGTATTTGTTTGTTGTTTATTTAGTTGTGGTTCAGATGTGGGTAATAAAATAAATTATGATTAGAAGTGGATGTTTATGTTATTTTTGTGTTTTGTCTCAAAATAAGAAACACTTACAGTGACCCCATGTTGGCTCTTCTATCTGTTCTTTACATAGCTGGTAGCACATATTGTGATATGTTGTCCCATTTAGAGCACTGGTAATCCGGATTTGGTAATCTTGAAAACTGTGTATCTGGATCAGGGTGATCCAGTCTAATGTTGCTTTGAAAAACCGGCATAAAAGTAAGACGGATTACCTGATCCTGGATATGAAGAAATAGGATTTCCAAATCCGGATAATTTTGATCCAGATTAAATGTTTTGAACAACTGGCCCATCATTATGTATTAGAATTGGCATATGGATTTTACCCAGTCATCATGGCTCATGCAGTAAGGGTCTGTATTAACTGTACTTTTTAAGAGCAGCAGTGGGACATTCACAGTAAGTATGTGTTAACTCAAGCCATGATGAGTGTCTACAATAAACTCTTTTCATTTACACTGCTGAATGTAAGCCTGGAAATCCAGACCCAAATCCGAAAGATTACCTTTTTAATTTCCTCTGACCTATTAATGGTGCATTGTTGATAATAGGGAACTAGTTCCCTTCCTAATTTCCTACTTCCCACATTTGAAAGTTAACGGCTGTTTGGCTGCTTTAAGAGCAAAATAAGGTGTAGTGTGTGTGTGTGTGTGTGTGTGTGTGTGTGTGTGTGTGTGTGTGTGTGTGTGTGTGTATATCACTACATAGGCCAGCGGTATGTAGGATTTACTTTTGACTTGTGACATAAAGGCACAATTGGCCATAAAGCCTGGATGTTAATGTGCGAGAGTAACCTTAAGCTGAGGAATCTAACCACTGCTTCTGGCTGAACCAGGTCTCAATCCCTCTGCTCAGTCCCCAGATAAATAATACACTCACATATCCAGTGAGCCTGGAGGCCGTCGGTCCTGTTCTCCCTCCAGGGAGCCTCCAGTGGTCTGGGAGATAGTGTCACTGTCATAGACGCCATTCACTTCCTCCTCTGTGATTATGTCAAAAACTCCATCGTCAGATCTGTTGCTGGGGTCGGAAACTGGGAGTAAAAAGAATGTTTGAATTAAACCATTGGACTATTGGACCACTACTTATTCTTATGTTATAGTCTTCTGATTAAACAGTATACAAAAACTTAACGCATGTAACAGTATAGAGACTAAGCCACTACAAAAATAGATCTGCTGTAACATGATGCAACTTTCCTTTCTTTACAATAAAAGTCAAACAGCTTCTGAATGGAAATGCCTCTTCCCCTTTTTGTCTATTGAACAATAATTTTACTGCAAAGGTTTCTGTCCTTGTTCCTCAATGTGACAAAGTCAATGTTTTCACTTCTGCTTCAAAGTTCCCAGTTAGCTTACAGTACAGGACCGGAGAACTACAGCAATCAACGTCTGGTCAAGTGTGCAGTTGTCAAGTTAGCTTGTGTTTATCCGCCCAGCTTGCCTCTCACCTGTTACCCTGGGAGTGGGTATATACGGGGCTGGCTCAGGAGGTGGCTGAGGTTCAGCTCCCGATGGAAGAGGCAGAGTGTCTGAAGGACTCAGCTCTGCCTCTGTGAACCTCTCCACCACAGCGCTGTGTTGGGTGTAACAGTCCCTGCAGCAGCGCTCCTTCTTCCCACTGTGCTTGGTCATCACAAAGTTGTTGCTGCAGTAGTAGCAGAAGATGCGACCACAAAGCCTATAAACGATTAATGTATGAATATTAGACCTATATTTTGTTACTTACAATTGTTGATTTTTTGCATGAGTAGTGATACTATATGTAGTCGGAAAATCAAACAGGGTTGGTACAGACACAGACAGTTTGCAGCACTAAAAGCCCACCTGCAGTGATGTCTGCGCAGCCACCAACTGAACTGGCCCTGGCACCCGAGGCAGTTTGTGGCCTCCTTATCCACTAACCACCAGCGTTCCTCTGCTCGCAGTTTCTGCTCAAACTCCAGAGCGTCTGACTTCTGCCACAGAGCATCTTTGTCCCTGATAAGAAAAAGACAAATGCATTTACGTTTAGTGCTGTCTTAACAAATCTTGGAGTTGACTGAAACATTGTATTTGTGTCTCATCCTTTACAGTGTGCAACCTTTTGATGCAACAGTGGTTCCTAAATGAAGCATAAAAAGCTGTCGTTCTATTCAGTAGCATCTCTCTACCACTCTTCACCTCTCATGCTGGCCACAGCATTACCGGCTCTCTTTTCTGTCAACATCTCTCTGTGAGACCAGTTCTCGTAGGGCTGCAGGATTATGGCCAAAATGATAATCACGATTATTTTTGATCAATATTGAGATCACAATTAATTATCAATTAATTATCAAGATTATTTGTTGATTTTAACCAAAACCAACGGGGATTTCAGTACCTCATTACGGTGCCACTTAAATGGCTGCAGTGCTCTCTGATGCTCCAAGACAGACGTTAGAGGCAACAGAAACATTGCTGCATGTCACGCTAGTAAACACTAATGATATGTTACTAAATTATTATCATTCAATAAAGCCTTTTTCCCCTAATCCTGCTGACCGCTGTAATAGAGACAGATCATACCTTAAAAGCTCGATGAGTCGCTCTTCAAGGATGGTCTTGGTTCTGTTGAGGTCATCAATCTCTGCAGTCATCCTCAGGAACTGGCTTTGACTGGCAGCTTCTGTTGTGTTGAGTTTCTGCTTCAATTCCTCGCTGACCTTTTGCACAGCCGAGTGTGCTTCTTCAGCACTGAAGAGAAGTAAGTGCAAGGATAATGAGTCAGTGTTCTTTTTTGAAAATGAAATTTACAGGTATCATCGGTCACAAACGCACCTGGTTAATGCATGTCTCAGTTGCTGAATCTCGCTCTCACTCTCACGAATGGTTGTTTCTGTCTTTGTGATGTGAGCATCTTTCTCGCCAGTTAGCTGCAAGTACTGCTCATTTACAGCCTATATTAAACATTATAAGAACATGCGTAGAAATATCCATTAGTAAAAAAAAAAAAAATTATTGTTCCAATTTTGTTCTTAAATTTGTTTCAGTTCTGTTAAAAACTGCAGGATGAATTCAATACTTTTTAAGTACTGTACTATAACACAAATACTGTTGCTAGGGCACTAGTGGACATCCAATAACATTTGGAGTGACCCAGCCTCAATTAAATCTTAAACACATCTGTCAAATTTCATTGAGCTAACAATTGTATTAAGACCATTATATTGCAATTATTTTTATATATCTATTCTAACTTCTGTATTCAAAGAAAACTGTTCAAGCAATCAATGTGTCTCATTATAAAAAACAGAGACTTGAATATAATTATCTACTGTTTAATGAGCACAAAACAATCTTCCTGTTATTATGTCCCATGCAGTGTGTAGCTTCCTGTTAATGATAAAGGTGCTGATGATAATAGGACCTTGCACTTTTGAATGCAATCTAACTACAGGCTTCTCTTGATTATATTTTTGTTAGTTTTTTTTAAACTTGAAAGTAAGTACATCACACAATTTGTTGATGACGGTCTATTTTTATATCTTCCACCACCATGTATCTACTTATTGTGTAACCAGGAACAGACCTCAAGTTCAGACACTTTGGCCTGCAAGCTGGACACATTCGTCAGCTCCTCTTGCAGCTGGGCTTTCATATTGTCAAGCTGCTCATTCACACTCTGAAATACGAGAGAAACAGAAGAGAATAGGAATACATTACATACATACACTAACATTTGCTAATTACCGCTAAACACAACGTAACGCTAAGGCTGATGAGATGATAGTTTTGCAGGTCATAAACCAAAGTAATAGTAAACTATTAGACCAATTGACATTTTGACCTGATGATGGCACTAGATGAAAAGTTTGGGAATCACCAAAGTTATTATAATTCCTCCTGAGAGAGACATCAATGGGGTTTGTACCAAATTGTATTCCAGTAGTAGTAGTCTCTTCCAGTAGAGACTTTTCACTCTGAACGTCAACCTTATAGTGGTGCTAAAGGAAAAGTCAGGGCATCACCAAAGTCATTACGTTTAACCTTCTGGAGACCATGAATGTCTGTACAAAATGGCATCCCAATCTATATCAAGAGTAAATGCAAAGACCCATGGATCGGATGACATTATCAAGATTACACATTCAGATCCAGATCATATGTTAATGCCAGGTGTAAACTGGGCCAAAAACTAAAAATGATGGTGCAAAGAATCAGTACAGCAAAATAACTTGTCTATATTGAGTGTAATAAAAGTCATTAATAACATGTTCTGACCTTCATCTGGATTTGATGATTCATGTTCTCGGAGCTCATTTGGAACTTGGCGGCGTCCGCCTCCTCTCGTCTTGAGTCAATGACGCTCTGCATTTGGTTCAGCTGCTCCTGTAGCTCCATGACAGTTTCTGGAAGTTTCTCCTTCTGTGTCAGCTCCTCTCTTAGTTTGTTATTTTCCAGCTGTAGTTCGGCCATGCTCTCTTCCAGTCGCTCTAACTCTTTCTCCATTTCTTCAATTCTGGCAGCGTCCTCTGCCCAATGCTCTCTAGCCTTCTCCTTTTCTGCACCTAGCTTACAAATGGTCATCCCAAGCTCCGCCATCTCTGTGTTTGCCCTATGTAGACCCTCACGTATCTCGCTGTTCTCTAAGGCTAGCCTGCCATTTTCTGCCTTGAGGGTGGAAAGCTCTTCTCGGACAGCCGCCGCAGAGATAGACACCTCCGCATGGGCGGATACTTCTCTATCACACTGTTCAACCAGAGCCTCTTCTTTCTTTTTGCACTCCATAAGCTCTGTTACATGCCTTTGATTCAGTGCCTCTGTCTGGGCTTTAAGATGCTCAGTCAGAGTCCTGAGCTCATCTCTTTGGGCCTCTGTCACCTCTAGCTGTGCTTGTGATTTTAGCATATGCTCCTCAGACCTCTGTAGCCGCACCCTGAGGTCCAAGGTCTCTGCCTGGAGCCTGGACACTTCTTTCATGCACACTTCCAGCTGGCCTTCAAGTTTGCCTGTCACCTCCTGGTTCTCCTTTGCTTGGACCGTGCTCCTCTCCAGCTGAGATTTCTCCATCGCCTGCTTCTCAGAGATAACCCTTTCAATAATTTCTGTCTGTTTAGCACAAGTTGCTTCTGCATCAGATTTGGCAATCTCAAGCTCTTTCTCCCTGGCCTCAAGAGATTTTAGCCTGGACTGGAGCTCAACAAAGTTCTTCTCTTTATCTCTCAGCTGGGCCTCTTTGGCTTGGAGTTGTTCTTGAAGGCTTGCTTCATTCTTGCGTGAGGTTCCCAAGTTCTTCTCCAACTCTCCAATCTGCCCATGAACACTCTTCAGGTCAGCTTGCATACGGCTAAGAGCTACTTTCACAGTGTCCTGCTCCTCTCTCAGACTCTGGTTCTCCTGCTCCAACCGCTTTGACGTGGCCTCTGAGAGCTTTGCTGCCATGGTGGCTTGCTGCAGACTCTCATCCAACTTGCGGTTGTCCTCACGCAAACGCTTCTCTTTTTCATCCACTGTCATCTTTGTATCATCCAGCTGGCCGCGAAGCTGTTTCTCAGAAGCTCTTAGAGCTGCTAGCTCAGCTTCAAGCCCTGTTCTGTGTTCTGCCATCTCCTTCTTTAGCTCCTCATTTCTCTTTACTGTGGTCATCAGTTTCTTATTTAATTCCATTAGATTGCTGCATTGCGTCTTGTAGTCTTCTATCTTATTGGCTTGTTCTTTGACGTTACCCTCCAGTTCAACAAGGTTAGTGGTCAGTTTGTCCCGCTCTGTGGTCAGGCTTTGGTTCTTGGCTTCTAGCTGTTGTAGTGTCTTGCAGCTGGAGGTAAACTCTGCCTCTTTCCTCTTTAGCTGCTCCTTAAGGGCAGTGGCTTCTGCTTCTGAAGACTCTTTTAAACCACCGGCATTCTTCTGCATTTCATCTTTATCTTGATGTGCCCTCCTCTTTACCTCTTCCACCTCTTTTTCCTTCTCCTCTCTTTGGAGGTCCTGCAGTTGCCTTTTTAGCTTGCTCGCCTCTTTTCTCTCTCTGTCAAGGCCCCCTGCAGCTCATTAAGAGCACTGCATTGTTCCTCCACTTTAGCCTCCAACTTGGCCTTTTCATCAAATGCAGATTTAACAAATGCTTCAAGTTTTGCATCGCCATGCTTTACAGCTGCCTCCTTGACTCTCAGTTCATCCTCTAGCCTCTCTGCCTGTCTCTTCTTCTGCTCTGCCTCAGCTACAGCTTCCATCTTCCCACTCTCTGCCTCTTTCAACCTGTCCAGCAAGTTGTGTATCTTTTGAGCTGAATCAAAGTAATTGGCAGCCTGCTGGCCCTTCTCATTCAGAACCCCATCCAACTTGGCAAGGAGCTCTATGTTCTTCCCCTCAGCAGCTGCCAACTTTTCCTGAAACAGTTGTTGTTCAGCCTCCCTGGCTTTTTCCCCAGTCCTAAGTGCTTCCACCTCTCTGGACAGGGCATCTTCTCTTCCCTGAAGAGCTTTGATATCTCCCTGCAAGGCTTGTTGCTCTTCTTGGGCAGCAAGGGAGGCATCCAGCTGCCTCTGGAGTTGCACAACTACGCTCCTGAGCTCAGCAGCCTCCTCGGCTAGCTGCTGCACCTGATCTAGGAGCTCTCGCTGCTTTAGCTCTGACTGGTCCAGCTCCAGGCGAAGGTCTTCGGTGCAGGCAGGCAGAGACTCATTCAGGTCATTCAGCAGACCCTGACCATAGTCAGGGCTTGAGGGGAACTCGTGTGCTTGCTAGATGGTTGGAAGGGAAACCAGAGGAAAAGGGAAGGAAGAGAGGAATAGTGATGAACATCATGCAATCCTTTTGAAAATGGTGATAAAATGACAGGACTGTATTAGTGTGTTACCTGGGAGTAGGTACTGGCCAGACTGTTAATACTGGAACTGCGACTGGGTGGTTTCCACATGTGCCCAGGTGAGTTTGCACTTCCCAGTGTCCTCCTGTTGATCAGAAAATACATTTGATACTGTACTTCAAAGCAGGTGCAAAGGAATGGCTGTATTTAGACATTTGTTTCTGCAATAACTTGTAGATATTTTTGTATGCTCTACATTTTCATTTTCAATTTCACGGTTTGTTACCTTGCAAAAGTGGGCCAGGAGGCATCAAGATCATGCCCTCTGGAAGCCACATCAAACTGGACCTCATTTAGTTCGTACAGGTGATTGATTATGTCAACACTAAGGTGGGGCTTCAAGAAGGGGCTTCTTGCGTAGTACCAGTCACTGTGGAAAGAGAAATGAGGAAGAGGTCACATTAGGACATAGTGGGACAATTAGAAGCAATAATAGTGTCTATGATGTATGTTTTGTCCCATATTTTGACACTTATAAGACAAAAGTGTCATCTAAACCAGAAAAGGGTTTATGGCACCAAATGACAGCTGTATTCCTCTTTACGGTTACAATTTTCCCTTGTAGTTATGTATTTCTCCATTTGGTACAATGCTACAGCAGGGCTCTACACACACCCATTTTTGACATCTGGTAAATCATTGAAAACAGTGACTTCATTCTTCTCAGTTATTGTTCTTTAACTACTACTTTAACAGAAAGGGAAAATGATTAAGTAAAAATAGTACAACAGCACATCAGCTTTGTTTCAGTGCAAATAAGGAAATGAAAGGCCTGTTTTGGTCAAAGTATTTTCTTGTAAACCCAAAAACAAATGCTGTTTCTAAATTTTCTTATCAGTTTGCATGCAATCAACATAAGCCCATTATGATCTGACAGTTTTACCTGGTGACCCTCTGGTTCATCAGGCACTGCTGCAAGGTGTCAGCCAGTCGTTGATGGACAAGGGAGTAGCGAATAAACGCTCGTCCTTTCCCCAGGGATGTCTTTAGCTATCAAAGTAAAAGAAGACAATGTTTTACACAGAGCTTTTTAGTCAGTGTTAATTTCACACTTAAACTGCAGGGGTCCAACAGGTCAAAAACTACAAAGTCAATGAGAATTCATCATTTTATCTAAGATATAATTTTTATCTCAATTGTTCAAGAAGTAATGCAGTAGAGGGTTATACATAAAATGCAACAAGTCCTATTTTGTCATGATTCCTACCAATGATGTAAAATTAGAAAGATGAACAATGATGTACTATGCAAGATTAGACAGTCAATGGAATAAAAACCTGTTTGAGTCATTGTGTGTGGAGGGCAAAAAGATAGGACTACTTTCTAATGTTTTAAGGAGTTATCTGATATTATGATCAGTATGTAATCAGTATTCTTTTAGTGGTGTCATTGTAAACAAAAACAACAAAATCTTCATGCCTCAGTGATGGATTTGACAAAGCGGATCCCATCATTGGCTCCTTTGATTTTAGCCAGACAGTCAGTGAAGTATTCCCAATAATCCTTCTTTGTACCAAGAAATGTAGTCTTCTCCTTTTGGTCAAACTGAAAGATAGATACATATATAGATACAGTTGGAACGAAAAAAATGTTGAACATAGATTGTTTTTTTGAGACATGTCATTAATTATACATTTGTCACATCTTCCTTAAGTAATTTGGATTTACTGGGTTAGATGTGACAATATAAGCTCAATCATACCTGTAGAAGGTACTCCAGTTTGTAGGAGAATTTGTGCAGGTTGGTACTGTCATCAGTGATTGGCTCGCCACTTTCCCTGTACTCCTTTGCAAGCTCTGCAACAGCTTCTGTAATTCACGTTTCAAAAAAAATAAAAAAATAAAATAAAAAAAATGATATATAGATTAATGACCAGGGAACATACAAGCAGGTGGCAAAGGCAAATGCGCCTCACCGGTACAGGTTTTAGGCTAAAAAGAAAAGGAACAGCTAGTCTTAATTTAGAAAATATGTAATATACATGTTTCATCTCCTTCGAAATACTGTAGGTCACATGGCCTTAAAAGAAATTGGTACATTTTGGTTACACACTCACTCACAAACAGCTCTGGTGCCTAAATCTCCAATACGTTTCCATTCCCTACCCTCTTTAAGCACATCTAGTCTGTAAATCAACCACTTGCCTCGTATCCATCGCAAAAACTGGAAGGACACCTGTGATGGGTGGATCCTCAGTACACAATCTCTGTCTCGCTGCATGCTGACAGAGGCTTCCACCAAACCCTTTCTACTGGGATATGAGGTCAGATGCACGTTTACTCAAATGATTTGATGGCCAGGAAAGGTCAGATAGTTCCAGTTGTGAAGATTGCACTTAGACTTGATGCTGAGACTAATTTCATTACATCATGTCTCTTCTTTCTCCTCTTTTCGGTAACACCATGTCAGCCAACAACTGCCTGCAGCCGTGAATCTATTCACACACATTCACACGAGCAGACACACACACACACACACACACACACACACAAAGCTGGCGTACCATGCAGATCTCGGATAATCCTCTGGAGTTGGCTCTCCCCGACCGTAGCCCCAGCAGCCATGGCCCCACTGCTCTCTCCCTGGCAACCAGGGGTCACAGGGTCACATCCAATCTGCTGAATCAGAGAATCAGAAGCAATCAGGAACAAAAGATGGACATGAATGCTTCAGCATACTGTACTCTCGTGTGGCTACACATAAGCACACAAGTGTGAGAACATTGTATCTGATAGTGTATGATCTGTATAATAAACTATGTCACTTTACACACTCTGATCTTCTGACTATCAAGTACTATTCAACTGCATGTTTCTTTTTATAACATTCAATGACACAATCCAAAACAACTTAAAACGTTATGACATTCTTGTATAACTGCAACATTAGCAATTGATGAAATCATGTGCAGGGATATATATTCCAGAGTTTTGTTTTAATGAAGAGTATGATATTAAAGGCTTGATTACTATATAAACAACAAAATAGGCAAACGTCCTGCTTCTTGAACTTCGGATAAGGACACTGCATCTAGTTGATTCATAAAGTATGTGGGTTGGTCACTCCTACAGTAGGCAAACCTTCCATATTTAACAGCAAACAAGCACAGTGTGCTAGAAAATTGCCTAGTTTAAAAGGACTGTGGTTCTTGCTGGATGCTGGTTAAACTAGACTAAATTTAACCAAGTGTTAAAAAACTTGATTCACAAGTTACTGAGACTTATCATTCACTTAAATCTAATTTCATTACCCATGAGAAAAGAGACATGTAGAACAATGTACAATTCCTATGCTTTTCTAAGCAAGAGATGCTGCTTCAACCCCAATGCAAAAAACACCAGAACCATAAATTGTGGCAACCATACAATGGAGTTGAGTCACCTCTTTGATGAAGTGCCAACTAAACTGAAAACTTACACATTTACAGAGGAAGTAGCTATTTATTGCAGTTATTACTGGTAACTGGATTTTGTGTAAGTGATAATGTTACTGTGTCCTCTTCCTGGAAATCCAGTTAGCTATGAAGTAAACAAAGCATGCGATGAGTGTTTTGTACGCCATAAAGTTATGAAAGTGTTTATACTTTGGCAATGTAACTTTGCAGGAACAAACTAGCTAGCTAACGTTATATTGTAACGTTAGTAGAGTACAAAGTAGTAACGTTAGCTAGGGTAAACCACTTTTTGTTTAAAGTTAACGTAAGTTTGGGTTGGACAGTTTGTAAACAGTTTTACAACACTAACCACCGGCTCTTACAGTGCTAATAATTTTATAACACCGAGAAAAACGACAAAATATAGCATATAGCTGGCAGCTCGAGCTCAAACTGACGAATTTTGTGTTTTTTGTGGCTAATGTTAGCTGTCACAGCGACGTTATATTTAGCTTTGAACAGTGGTTCTTTGAAAGACATTTTTAAATAACCGTGACATCACCAAGAAACGATAAGTTAAGATAATATAAAATGCATGTAGACAGTTTCTAGTAAAATAACAAGAAAATAATAACAATTTTGACATACTTTTACAGATATGACTCAAGTCCATAACAATCCAGGTGTGCATACAAACATGTTGAAAGTGTCGTGATTGACATTGTGTCATCCACTCACAGAAACGACATGTAGCCTTCCAACCAATGGCGAGAGGTTGGTAGGCGGGAACCTGAAGCTGAAGTTTGGTTGTCGTAGCAGAGTAAACAGAGAAATCATGTGATTACATTCATGAAGTAAATGTTTATCCCTCGTTCCTTAAGTTCTTTGTTGTCTGTTGCACATCTTTATAGTATATATGCTTTTTTATGATTTGTAAACACTGTGTGCAGTATATACTTTAAAAAAAATAGCCTGACATTTCACACAGATCATTTGTTATATTTTTCCGAGGTCTCATTTCTTGAAAGGACACTCAACGGATTTTACACAAAAATATGGAGATTCATACTAATAACCTGTGTATTTAAAAAAAGTTAAAAAAAATGTTCTGTAAACAATGTATTTCTGTTTTATGTAGGCCTGTAGCCAGATTGATCTGTTGAATACTGATAGCCTTAATTAGCATTCCACTACTTGACACTTAACTGTATTTTTGTCAGAATTTCTCATTCACATGATAGCTTTTGATCTGTGTCCGGGAGGAACCCCCAACGTGCATGTTGGAGGTGTGTCCTATACTTTTCACAGGCAGCAAAGACGGCCACTGAGATGCGCTCAACATGTTACCATGCCAAAGACGGACCAATGACAATGGGATTAAATACACCAGGTGATATGGAACCGCCCCCTAGGTGCATGGAATATAATTCTGAAATTTACAATGAAATGTAATGAAAAGATGGTTTTGGTTGCATATGGTAAATGTATAATCCAATGTTTTTGAAACTTGATCAAATGTAGGGGAATTTGCATAACTAACAAATCATTTGAGAAAATCTGCTCCATCAATTGTGACCCTCCTTTTAAAAGAAGTGCACAGATATTATAAATGTGCAACACTAAATGGTATCCCTTATATTTCTCATTTCCCTTTTGTTTATGGTTGGCTAAATGAGTAGGCTTACTCTTCCTTCTGCATGATGATGCAGCTGGCAGGTGTAGTTTGATAGAAAGAAAGTAGTTTATACATACAAACTGCTCACAACCAGGTCTGTAGATTGTCTTGAGTAACCGGGTCATGATTTCTGGAAAGAGACATTGCTGTTGAGCAACACAAGTTGAGTACCATCTAATTTCATTAAATTTTAGAGAACGCAGACATCTTTTCAGCCGATATCGCCAACACTGGGCAACTCACACCAAACAATCTAGATTGATGAATAGCACTACAGGTAAGCGGAAACTCCCTAGCCTAAGGGCGGCACTTTCAACTTAACTCAAGGGCTTCCAGAGCTTTCGACCACACTGTCTTCATAGTTGTAGTGGCGCATTGTCTTCAAATTGAACAAAACAAACTAAAAACTCAATGTACAACAGCTACTGAGGCACCGAAGGAGTGTATCTTACGCAGAGATTAAAACTTTCATTGTCCAGGCAGAAATGGCATTCTGTGAGATTTATTAATCCAATTTCTTGGCATGCACAAGGATCAATGGCGTCTCTAGGCTCTGGTAAAAAACCATCAGCCTTCCCCTGTGTCTACCTCCCACATACCTGTTCACCTCTATATGTAGACTACACCTGGTGGCTAAGGCTGCCTGGTACCTTCAAAACAAAAGTACTAACAGATACCAAAAATAACCCAAATAAAATACTAATGATAAACAAATTTATGTTAGATGTATAATTCAAGCCAAAATGAAATTAAATAAATCAAATAATTAACTATTATATATAACAAAATAATGAATAGCTCTAACATTCCGGCCCCTAATTGTGAAAAGTGTAAACTCACAATTACTTTTCTTTATTTCTATAAAAGGGAGCTATACTCTCTACCCATACTCTAACTTCCCTATATCAATTATGTTCTCCTTCATCCGATTGCTGTAAAAGAAACAGACAGAAAGAAGACAGGATAGAATGAGAGAAAGAGAATGGATGTCCATGATGCTTCACTGTGGCCTCCAGTAGCCTGTAATTTGTAAAATTACAAATGTTATTGATGCCATTGCTCCCACTAAGGTAAAAGTTGTCTCTGGTAAGAAAAGGTCTCCATGGAGAAATGTCCCACTGGTGAGAACAGAAAAAAGAGAGTGTTGAAAAGCTGAACGAAGGTGGCGAAAAACAAATCTCCTGGTCCATTATAACACCTATAAAGAGAGACTTCGCATTTATAATGTGGAACTGAGGAATGCAAGGCGGTCCTTCTTCTCTGATATTATCTCTAGAAACAATAATAATTCACGTGCTTTGTTTGCTACTGTCGATAGGTTAACAAACCCTCCAGTACCAGTAGCATCTGAACTTTTATCTACCAAGGCCTGCACTGACTTTGCCTCCTTCTTCAAAGACAAAATTCAGAAGATTAGACAAACAGTCAGTGCCTCCATATCAAGTACAGGATATGTGTTGTCACAGTGTTCAAGCAGAACTAGTTCCAATATGACAGAGTTTCATATGATCAACCATAAAAACCTGGAGGACATTATACAACATCTGAAAACCTCCTCCTGTCGCCTTGATATTCTACCAACGGGTGTTTTCAAAAATGTCTCGAATTGTTTGGCTTCTGATCTTCTACAGATTGTGAACACGTCTCTTCTTTCAGGAAACCTTCCACAGGCCCTGAAAACTGCAGTAATCAAGCCACTCTTAAAAAAGAACAATCTAGATACATCACTAATGAGCAACTATAGGCCAATATCAAACCTTCCGTTCTTAAGTAAAATCATAGAAAAAGCAATTTTTTAACAACTCAACCATTTCTTGTCACTAAACAACAGTTTTGATACCTTTCAGTTGGGTTTCCGACCACACCACAGCACTGAGACGGCTCTCGTTAAGGTCTTTAATGACATCCACCTTAACACAGATAATGGCAAAATTTCAGTTGGTATTACTTGATCTCAGTGCTGCATTTGACACGGTTGACCACGACATATTACTAGACCGATTGGAAAACTGGGTTGGCCTTTCTGGCTCAGTACTAAACTGGTTTGAATCCTACTTAAAGAATAGGGATTACTTTGTATCAATAGGTAATTATACATCTGAGCGTACAAATATGATGTGCAGAGTTCCCCAAGGCTCCATTCTGGGGCCTCTTCTGTTTAACATCTACATGCTTCAACTGGCTCAGATTATGGAAAACAACAAAATAAGGTACCATAGTTATGCGGATGACACTCAAACACAGAATGCCATCTCTGCCTGGACAATGAAAGTTTTAATCTCTGCGTAAGATACACTCCTTTGGTGCCTCAGTGGCTGTTGTACATTGAGTTTTTAGTTTGTTTTGTTCAATCTGAAGACAATTCGCCACTACACAAATAAAAAACCCGCCCTTGAAGTGGATCTTTGTTTTTTGGATTTTGTGGAAGTTGTGGTTTGCTCACGAGGAAAAGACAACTATTGGAGGTTTCTGTGAATGGATGCGCATGGAGCGTCAGCGGTTGCTGTATTGTAAAACGGCTTTACCGCTAAAGTACTTGAGTCATTGCCTTCAAACCAGCATCAATTCTTATGGGTAAATTTGCAAAACGTTGGCCAACACTGAGGATTGTAGATGCAGTGGTCGGACCAGGAAGCTTGATGAAACAGATGAAAAACACATCAAGCTTATTTCCCTTCGAAATGGGCAGATGTCCAGCAGTGACATTAGGTCAGAACTGGCAGAAACCAGTGGAACCCAGGTACACCCATCTACTGTCCGGAGAAGTCTGGCGGAAGTGGTCTTCATGTAAGAGTTGCAGCCAAAAAGCCATACCTCCGAGATGGAAACGAGACCAAGCGACTCAACTAGGCTCGAAAACCTAGGAACTAGGGTGCAGAAATATGGCATCAGGTGCTCTGGACTGATGAGTCAAAATTTGAAATATTTAGCTGTAGCAGAAGGCAGTTTGTTCGACATAGGGCTGGAGAGCCGTACACGTATTAGTGTCTGCAGGCAACAGTGAAGCATTGTGGAGGTTCCTTGCAAGTTTGGGGCTGCATTTCTGCAATTGGAGTTGGAGATTTGGTCATGATTAATTATATCTTCAATGCTAAGAAATACAGGCAGATACTTATCCATCATGCAATACCATCAGGGAGGCGTATGATTGGCCCCAAATTTATTCTGCAGCAGGACAATGACCCCAAGGTCATTAAGAACTATCTTCAGTGTAAATAAGAACAAGAAGTCCTGGAAGTGATGGCAGTTAAATGACAACTATCACTTTACCATCTATTAATGATGGCTACTAAAAAGTGTTACCGCAGCCACAACCACAATTCCAGTTAAGCTGAGGACATTGTATGGTAAAACAGCACAGAACAAGGAACAGAAAACACTGCCTGTCATGACATTATGAAAGCTACTTCTTTTTAAGTTGTGAGTAGACAGAAGGTATTACATCCAACAACGTCAGTCCTATCAAGCAAGAGGTAGGTCAGTCTTTTTCTTTATACACTAAAGTAACATTACACTATAGTAACATACTATTATGTTCCAATTAAATTAGTTCCATTTTGACATGTCGTTAAGTGCATCCTCCTTATATACACTTACTGTTATTGTAAAAAGTTATTCATCATTATCGCTCTTTTTTAGTCGCTGTTGATTTTCATTAAACAGTGAAATGACTGATAATAGCCAATATGTGCATCATAATTCACATATTAATCCTATATGTCTTCTACAGGATCCAGTTGAACAGCCATGAATAACTCTCTCAATGACAGCCAATACGTCCATGACTATGATAATGACTATGAGGATCAAGTCTGTGAAAAAGGTGAGGTGGTCAAGTTTGGATCCATTGCCATTCCCGTGTTCTTCTCTGTTGTGATCACACTGAGCCTTGTAGGAAACATCCTCGTCCTTGTAATCCTGGCTTTGTACGAAAACCTCAAGTCTCTTACCAACATTTTTATCCTAAACCTGGCCATCTCTGACCTCGTCTTCACCACCGGTCTTCCCTTCTGGGCATTTTACCACATCTGGGGATGGTTGTTTTCAGAAATCCTCTGCAAAATTGTGACTTTTGTCTTCTTCACTGGGTTTTACAGCAGCATACTTTTCCTGACCATCATGACCATCTACAGGTATCTGTCTGTGGTACACCCTCTCTGTGGCCGAAACACACATAAACGCAATCGCAGCACTGGAGTTTATGTGTCTTTCTTATTGTGGATAGTCAGCATTGGAGTGTCCATGCCCTCCCTGCTCTACAGCACCCTCGTCCCGATCCACCACAAAGATAAACACTCCATGGGTTGTGAATACGAAGCCACTGAATGGAAAGGAATTGACATCTTCCAACAGAACATTTTTTTCTTGATTGCTTTTGCAGTGATGGCTTTCTGCTACATTCAAATACTGTGGAGAATCACAAGAACAAGAACAGAGACAAAGAACAGAGCAGTGAAGTTAGTCTTCTGGATCGTGGCTGTGTTCTTCTTTGGTTGGGTGCCGTACAATGTAATCATTTTTCTAAGATTTTTGGCTAACAATGTGGTTCCAGCACGTTATACTTGTGACACAAGTATCAAGCTTGACTATGCGTTCTATGTGTGCCGGCTCATTGCCTTCTCCCACTGCTGCCTGAACCCTGTCTTTTATGCATTTGTTGGTGTGAAGTTTAGGAGTCATTTAAAGTCACTGCTGCATCGAATGTTCATTTGTCAAAGTCCAGACGAAGAACAACAGGTTAGAATGCAAACCTTCTCCCGTGGATCAATGTACTAGTTACCATTTAATTATGTATAATTTCCTTGCATTTGCTGCTGCATTACTGATTAAAAAATGACTAGTGTATGCTGCATTTAATATTCAAATCTGAGCTTTTATGTGTATTGCTGTGTGCCTGTGGCTGTGTTAAACCTTTTCACATATGTGGTTTGTTACATTTATTTACTGGGTCTTTAAAAGGAAGTCATGTATTTATTTAATGGGCATGTAAAAAAATATTATTCATTAGATGCAGTGGAAGTGGAGCCATGATATTCATTTAAAGTTCTACACTCACCTTTGCAAGTTTGCACTTGTGTCATTGTTTCATACATTACATGTTGGTTTTTCAAATATTTAATTATGTAAGGGATTTGTTAACAACCTTTTTACTGTAAAGCTAGCTTGTATATTAACATAGTCTGCCTAAATTTGAATCTATTAAATTGTCAATATTTGCACATTGGAGAAGGAGCTATCTGTCACAATCAGTGATGAAAAGTGGAAAGATATCTGAAGACTCACTAAATCAATTTAAGATTATACACAAAATGCATACATCACCCTTCCGTAGACATCATTTCAGCCCTGCTGTTTTAGCTGTTAAATGCAAGACAGAAACGGGTACTGTAACTCATTGTCTATGGTTATGCCATGCGGAAATAATAAGCAATTGTACTGTATTCTAGATATATATAGTTTTTTAGTTTATTTTTTGGGCAATCTCTGCATTTATTTTTGACTGGAAAGATAAAGACATGAAAGGGGAGAGAGAGAGGGAATGACATGCAGCAAAGGGCCGTAGGTCGGAGTCAAACCTGCGGTTGCCGCGTCGAGGAGTAAACCTCTATGTATGGGCGCCCGCTCTACCAAATGAGCGATCTGGGCGCCCAAGCACCAGTTGATGATGGTTGGCAGATTGCACTTTTTTTCTCTCCTGTGGATTTTATAATGTATCTGTCTTCTACTTGTTGTTAAAGGGAAAACTAATAAATATATTGCAAAACAGAAATGTCATGGCTCAAGTGGTTTACAGATAAGTGTAAAATTAAACTTTGTAAACATATTTAATGGCCCCACAACGGTGACCGACAGGGGCAAACACCCTGCAACTTCAGAAAACCCTTGCAAATAGACAAAGCACAAGCAAATTAAGCTGTTCCACTTACTTGCTCCCTCTAGAGGCCTGGAGAACGTCTGTTGTGTAATCTGAATGCAGCATTTTTTGTTGCATTTGTTTTTGTGGTTTGTGTGCGTTTCTTTTTGCATCGTTTTTTATTTGCATCGCGTTGATGTAATTGGTTGTGTTGTGTGTATATGCAGCGCGTTTGCTGAATGCTGCACATGTTTTTTCAAATTGAAATGAAGTTGTCTTCTGAATTTGCTTGTGTTTTGTCTATTTGCATGTATTTTTTGAAGTTGCAGGGCGTTTGACCCTGTCAGCCTCCGTACCCCACCAAGTGAAAAGCAATGTAAAGATATTTGCTTGTCTTTATCCCTCCCTGTGCAATTGAAACCACAATGACTGTTCTCACTGACTGTTCTCAATGACTGTTCCTCCCCATTATAAGCCTCTACCAAATGGTTGGAATCTCAATTAAATGTGAAAGTGCATCTCTACCCAGTGTAATGCCCATTAACAGCAAATTCACATGTTCAACAAACTGTATAGACTAATATCTATTAAAAAAGAAATAGAATACATTTTATTTTCATTACAAATCTCTTTCTGTGGACAACAGCAGCATGTAAAACTTGAGATAAAATGTTTTACATGTGACATCAACTTACACACATTAAAAGTAACAAACATTTAGCAAAATGTTATAAAAATAAGAAAAAGTAATGTAACATGCACCGCTGTCTTTGTATTGTAGAAGTAATCTGACCTGCACATCTGTTTGCTGAGCAGAACAACAGTTGTTTTAGGAAATAGACCTACACGCGATATAGCACGAAACATTGCTGGTTTGCATTCAAACACTCATTACTTTGTCATACACCTCAATTTAGACACCTAACAGTGATAACTGTTATCATTATTATGCTTTCAGAAACACTCTGCAAAATTGTAACTTCTGTCTTCTTCTCTGGGTTTTACAGCGGCATGCTTTTCGTAACCATCTACAGGTATCTGGCTTGAGAGCATGCACATTTACATTACCTTTCAAGGGACTGAGCACACTTGATTTTCTATGTGTCATTTTGGATTGATTTTCAATTGATAATTATGTTGATTTGAGGTATTTATTATAAGTATTTTTGTTTTGCTCCTGGCACTGCAGACTTGGATCTGTGTTGTGTGTAGTGCTATCAGTAGTGCTGCAGATGGAATTAAGGAACTTGACGCTACAACGAGAACCATCAGCAGTAAAAGGAAACTGTATTTTCTTTATCATTTATTGTGGCTGTCCGGGCGTGCAGGTTCAAGCCGTGTGCTTATATTGCCCTTTCTTACTTCCTTCTTTAGTCTGCTGAGTGTTTGTGGAGCTCTCTAGCTCACATTGCACACCTAAGAGTAGAAGGAGGACCCATTTCTGAGCGTCCTTCTGTTTTTCTTAAATAGACTTAAACAGCAAATTCTAAGGTCTAAGTGTCTAAGGTTGTAGTGTGACTTTTGATTTTATGGTATTGGACATTGTATAAAATATTTTAAGGTAAGAGAAAAGAGTTGTTACAATTTTTGTATATGTATTTGCGCCTGAGGTCTGTTTGTGAGGTCAGTTTGAATTTAAATGAAACAGTTAGAGAGATTTTTTTGAAAATGATTGCTATTTACTTTCTAGGCTTAATTTAAAATAAAAAAGATTCCTATTTTCCTAAATGATTTAATATACACGTCATACATTGAGTGATTCCGAGTGTCATAGTCCTTGTTTGGGCTGTATATTCTAGCAGACTGCATTTGCAATCAACAAATGGCTATAATGTTAAGAGGTGACTTTAATTTTAGAGTGTTTATGTTGGAACAGTGTGGGAATGTTGCTGTCCTACTGCACTGTTCAAAAGTTGGGGAACTGTAATGATACTTATGGTACCAACGCATCAGCTGAATGTTACTGGAATGGTGTTTTTAGGTCAAGATTATTAATCCCCAGTGACTGCATGTTTATGAAGAAGGCTTTTTTTACAGATGTGGTTTTGGATTTTGATTGGCCTTAACATCATCACAAAGGTGCATGGGTATGGACATGGCATATTCCCAGAGGCGTGTGAATCAATGTTAGCTCATCATACAATACGTGAGACACCTATCAATCCTCAGACCACTAAACCACCCTTTAAGATCGTCTACCAACATGGCGAAAATGGAGGCCCTTCTACAGGTACTGAGACTATAGGACCCCTTTTCCTGGAAGTTTGTTTATCACTATCAACCTTCCTTGCAGTGGTCATTTACTAAGTGTAAGGTTATTACTAATCTTTTTTCATTTTCTGCCCCATCATTTTCTCCAAACCATTTTCCAGTTTCTCTCGAGAGAAAACAATCCACAACGTTCCGGGGATTTATGTTGGAGGCTCGAAAGAAAGGCGTAGAATACATTCCTGTAGGAAGATTCCAACTGCTTGACTCTACTAACACTCGACTCCTGAAGTGCAGAGATTTAGCAGTAAGTACCCATCCCATTTTATCATTAAGATTTGTAATGAATGAATGAATTAAATATACACACTTTAAATTTATATTTTAGTTGACACATTTAATTGAACTTGAAGTGGAAATTTAAGGTCAAAGCCTTATTAAACTTTGTTATGGATGTGACGCTTGCTTTACCTGTGTGTCTCTCCTCAGGACACGGCTGTTAGTCACAAAAACAATAAAAATAAGGAAGTGATCCGAGTTCACTGGGAACCACTGGGAGATGACATGGAAATCACTTTCAGGCATTCATACACTTTGACTGACTTCCAAAAGTCAACATTACAATGCAGAGCTAAATGATTGATATTAACATCTGTGTTTGTTTGACATGTTTCAGAGCCACATTTGTTGAAAATTACAATACGTTCTGGGAACCAATGGATTTGAATGTTAGTTTACTTCCACCCACAACACCATCACCAACACAAAATACTACCACGCTGAGTCCTACAACACCAAGTACTACCACAAGTACTTCAACGCTAAGTCCTGCAACACCAAGTACTACCACAAGTACTACAACGCTAAGTACTACAACGTTAAGTCCTACAACACCAAGTACTACAAAGCCAAGTACTACACAGGCAAGTACTACAACACCAAGTACTAAAACAAGTACTTCAACGCTAAGTCCTGCAACACCAAGTACTACAAGTACTACAACGTTAAGTCCTACAACACCAAGTACTACAAAGCCAAGTACTACACAGGCAAATACTACAACACCAAGTACTACAAGTACAAGTGATTATGATACTACAAAGCCTAGTACTGCAGAGACAAGCATGACTCAAATGCCAATCATTTTCAACCTATTACAGGTAAGGAGGGACACAGAGAGGAATTTGATTATGGTATTTTGACATTGTGCAGAGATCTATGAACCATATAAACTTCAACATTTTTATTTCCTTACATGTTGTTTCTCTTGATTTATATTCAGAGAGTAGCCATTGTTGGGATGATTTTCGACAGTTTTTTGGTGGTAGTGAAAACGGTATGGTATTTCTAAACTTATGTCACCCAGTAAATACAATTACACAATAGTCCTACCCATAAACATTGCACCAAAAGATTAATTTCGCTCTCACTCCCCCCCCCCCAAGGAGCTGTCTAATATATTGGCAACTACACTCCGCAACAGATCCTTATCGTTTCGTCTAAATAAGGTAAGGCATGAGTAGGGGGGTTTGTGTTGTCAGTGGTCCCTGGTGCATAGCACTGATCTGGTTCTGAAAATGGCAGACCTTGCCACTAACAATAAAAACTATATGGAGAAGTGACAGACTTACAGAGTTTAGAGCCATTAAATGACTTTTGCAGAATGCCTAACCAATAATGTTTCATTTTATGAAAATCTTGGAACTTGAATGGCATATTACATCTAATGAGTGATAATTTGCATTTTCTGTTGGTTGTTTGTGCATATACATTTTTTTGTGAAATGTTTTATGTCTTTAAAACATGTAGTTATAGCTTTAAAAAAACAAACATAAAATCACATATAGACAATCACTTTAAATCAGCATGATATGAGTGCTGTATGACATTTGAAGGCTCAGTCAGTATCCTGTGCTTATGTGTACAAACTTAACAAATACAGATGTATCAAGATTATTTAAAGTGCATTTCATTTCTTATGTAGGTGTTACAGATACTGTGCTGTCTTCTTTGTGCGGCAGTTGAAATAACAGCTGTGGTCTTGTTTTGTTTGGCTGATTCCATTAAAGTGAGTTATAATATGTATTGTTCCACATTTCTCCACATCTACATCCGCATTTCTGAACTTTATGAGGTTATATTTATATGTATATGTCAATATGTGTGTCTATGTGGGCATGTTTAGGTTACTCTCGTTGCTCTTGCGTGTGTGGCGATAGTGCTTAATTTCATAAAGCTGGTAATCATCTGTCTGCCAATTGGACCCAGTCATGAACTGTGAGTTCCATTTTCTCTTATTCTGCCTTAATATTTGACTTGATGTTTACATCAACACTTTGTTCACATCTGTTTATGTTTCTCTTTTGTTTTCTTCAAGAAAGGACATCTGCAACCTTACTGTCAAAGTGTGTTCTGTCATCCATGTGATTTTTTCAAGTAAGGAGATTCACTTGATTTTAATCCTAAAATAGTCAACTGTACTGCATTCATTTCTCTCTTTGAGACGACTTGTCTCTAGTTTCAGCCTTCAAGCTAATGTCGAGCTAACCAGCTGCTGGCTGTAGCTTTATATTTAACAGACAGATACCAGAGTGGTATCTTCTCATCTAACTCTCAGCAAAAACGTAAACAAACACATTTCCCAAAATATGAAATGACAGAGACTAGCTAACTAATGTCACTGCTCACATCTTCTGTTCACATAGTTGCCATTGCCTGTTTATTGCGTTTATTTTATTTCCAAATATTTTTTACTCACAGCTGCAGTTGTCGTTGTTGGTGTGTTGGAGATTGACCACTGCATAAATACCATAAAAGACTCTTGGCTTCTGAAAGTGGTGGTCGCTTACACAATATGGATTTTCCTGTTTTTACTTTGGGTTTCCGTGAACAGTATCCAAAGTAAAGCAATACTGGGGAGAAGCCAAATAGGTGAATGACTTGTAGTATAGTACTGTGTGAACAATACGAATATGCATGAAATACAGCATGGATTCTTATGAAGAAAAAAATAATATTTGTTACTATATTCTGTTACAGGGAGCCAAAGACATGGTGATAGATGGAGGCAACAAAGAAAAACGGTGAGAGCCTGTCTTCATGACAACATGTACAAGATGCAAGTTCATTTCTGTTTCTAACCACTGCACCTCTGAATTTCAGAAGATCAGTGCCGCAGAAGTCATTGTTACTGCTGTCTCAGTAATCCTCATCGTTGGAAACTTGTGTTTTGCTGTAGCTGTCACTGTTGGGAAATTTAGGTGTCAGGAAATGTAGGCCTGTGATTGGTGTGTTGGTACTTTTTTGCATTGTTTTTGAGGTATTCATGTTTCAGATTCCTTACTGCAATTTACGCACTTGTATGCGTGCACATGCCTAAAAGGGCATACTTACTTTAACTTTACTTTGATATTAGTACTTGAGTATGACACTTGTTTTTGAACTAATCTCTGTACCTTCTGTTTTTTATTTGTTCGTATACTTCTGCTGTGACCTGCAAATTTCCCCCTTCCCACCCAGTGATAAATAAATCAATCTAGCTATCTAAGCAGTAGATTTTGTAAAGGATATTGAAATGTTAGGTGCCGTACATGTGGATTCCAATCTCAAAATAACAATAAAGCAACCTACATTGAGCTTGCTGGACAGTCTAATTTCATACGGGCACAAACCATTTGACTAAACCGACTGTATCATGTTTCGGTGTTTACATGATGTGTCACATCAAAAAATAATTTCATTTTCCAAGGAAGTCTGACAAATCAGGTCGTGTCACTTATTATCAGAGTTAACCAAGGTCAGTGTCAATATTTGCTGAAGTTACACTCACCTACAGTTACAGTATCTACTAGTGCCAGGCACATCCATGTTTTGTTGTAATCACGCCCTCAGTGAGTAACTATGTCCCTTGTGAAAAACAAGCCTAGCTATACTTCATATAGCTGAAATACTGTATTCATTTAACTTGTATTTAAATTTTTTTATTTTATATGATCTCCAATGGGGAAATTGGGGTGACTTTGCTCAAGAGCACCTTGGCAGTGCCCAGGAGATGAACTGGCATCTCCGTCCGTAAGGGTATTTTGTGAAGGCCCAAAAGCTAAGATAAAATAAGACATATAAATGTGTAAAATATGTCTTATTATATGTCTTATTTTATCTTAGCTTTTGGGCCTTTTTGGGAATTCAGTGCATTTACATGGGTTTGGCTTGTGTGTATACATATATATATATATATATATATATATATATATATATATATATATATATATATATATATATATATATATATATATATACACATATATATATACATATATATGTACATATATACACATATATATATATACGTATATATATATATATATATACGTATATATATATATGTGTATATATACATATATATGTATATATATATGTGTATATATATATATATATATATATATATATATACACATATATATATACATATATATGTACATATATACACATATATATATATACGTATATATATATATATATATATATATATATATATATATATATATATATATATATATATAAACACGTATATATATACGTGTATATATATACGTATATGTATATATGTATATATATATATACGTGTATATATATATATATATATATATAAATATATATATACACACATATGTATATATATGTATATACATATGTATATATACATATGTATACACACAAGCCAAATCCATGTAAATGCACTGAATTCCTAAGGTTTATTTAAAGAAATATTTATATACTGTGACTGTAAAAAATGACTATGAACTATTCATGTTCATAGTCATGTTTCTTCAGCAAGGCATGATTCATAAATGATTACTCATTTCTTATTACATCTAGCAAGATAGTGAACAACACAATCAAGCTACTCATTAAACTTGCTGAACACTGACAATGACTCTTCATTTGTGGTCAACAAAAGCACAGGAAATATTTAGTTATTGGACACTGTTGAGTTCATTTTTAAAGTCATGTAGACAAGATATACAGCAACTCAGTCATGAACTCTTGCTTTGGAATTTGAAACCATAAATAATTGCCTTTAGAACTGAGTCATACCTCATAACTTCTAAGTCAATGATTAAACTCCGGCTTTGTTGTACAGTTGGAACTTCCTGGTTACAAAGCTGGATATTGTACACACGGTGTTGGACTTTTACCTTCTCATTATTACTTATTAAACACAGGTTTATATTCTTGGCTTCATTACATTAAAAAAAAAAAAAAAACTCTTCTAGTTATCAAAATAATCTTTATTGAAAATATACACACATTCACATGAGCAAAACAAAATCATCTCAGAATGATAACACAAGTGGAATTAACACAGAAAAAAAAAAAACACTTCCTTGTATTTTGAAATTTAAATTAATTTTCACAAAATCTTCTGCAAAAAAACCTTGTTTGGGTTTTGAAGTTGTTAAGATACAGTAGTCTCTTCTCCAAATGGGTGTTTAAGGCACATCACGTGACTTGCTGAATAATATTTAGTAATATTTAATTGTAAAATTGAAATCATTTGGTGAAAACCTGTATGTTTCTAACATTGCAAGTACATTTCAGTGGTTACTTGACAACAGGTGCAAAGAACAAAGCTTTTCATATTCAATATATATACACAACTATCAAAAAATATTCCAATCAAGGAAAAAGAGAATACATCACAAATATACATATTCCGAAAAAACAAAGAATATAAAATATTTCTTAATAAAAGCCAGCACACTCTTGTATAGATGTATAGTTATAGCATACAGTTTAAGTGCAAATCCAATTGTGCACACAACAGAATTAAATGAACAATTGGAACACACATCTCCATGGAGACATTCAACAGACACATTAAGTAAGCCATCCGTTGAGATCCGATACAGAACAAGATAAATGAATTTGCATCAGAAACAAAGATGTCTACAGAAAATAGAACATGTTTTCTTAGTTCCCAGTGTACCCTGTGTAATCCATACTGATCTTTCACCAAAAACTCATCTTAGATGGATTAAAAAGCTGTTGAACAAAAATACTGTCAATACAGATTTATGGTACAGAAGAAGAAAACAAATCAATCCAACTATTGTATATTGTATGCTAAATCTGCATGAGAATATGCATTTCATAACCTTCTTTGGAAGTGGAATGATGGTGTCCTGTAACATTGTTACGCAAAAGCCCGTACAAACTCAGTGCTAAATCATCAACATTAGACAGTTTGAGAACAATCTCATCTCTAACAGAAAGAGATTATTATTAAACACTTGAACAAAAATCTATATGTAAAATGTAACAACACGCACATTATATTTACATGTTCTCAGTTTCAGAGCTCCTGCCCAGTGGCAAGGAAGATCAGGCTGGTCCAAAGCGGTATTGTGACATCCTCTTTGATGGCCAGATTGGTCCATTAGCATCCTTTCTGCTCTACTTCCCTCTCAGACACCACGGGTAAGACAAGATGAGAGATGCGGCTCCACAGTCCACCGTACTTGTCAGTGTCCATCTCGTTGAAGCCAGTTTTGTTGCTAGAGTCCACCAGCTTTTCCTTGACATAGTCTTGCACCATCTCCTCCACTTCCTTCAGACTAGAATTACCCTTGACCTCATCTTGAGGCAGTAGCACAGTAAACAACAAAAACACCCGCTTGTATGCGGAGTTCTCGTGATCGCAGTAGCGATAAAAAATAAGGGTGGAGCCTGGAGGCAGCTCTTCGAATCGATGAATTACAGCCACGGGTTTGTCTCCGTCGAAGGCTGCTCGTAACTGGCCGTCAATGTCCAGCTTCACCTTATCGCTGTCCTGGCCAGCTTTGCTGGCTCCATCGATGTGGAGGACGGAGGCGTTGAGCGCAGACGAGAAGGAGTAGGCCAGCCCCTGAGCCAGGCAGCGCAGTGTTATCTCAGCTCTTCGGCCTGCAGTAAATATCAGACTCACTGGCTCTGTAGGATGGGCTGTTTTGAGATGCTTCTCCAGGTGGATCTTGACCCTCTTCCACAACTCAAGTCGCTGACTAGGGAACTGAGTCTCAAGAAGAGATAACTGATCTACAAACATTTCTGGCCTTAAAGCCCTGGATGGATGCATTCCTACATCTGCAGTCTTTTTGAGTACAGGGATGATTTTGCATAACAGCAAGACGGCAGAACAGAGCAGCACAAGGAGAACCAAACGCCATAAACACCACAGGAATCCTGAAAGGACACAAGGCAATATTCATTTGTAGTATTGCAAAAAATGTATATTTGGGTGTAGCAATATTGAATCTCAAATTACTTTAGCTTACCTTGGCAGGAATATCCAGAACTTCTCTTGTTAACGTTGGTTTTCTTCATCCCTTGTAAAAGAGAAATTCTCATTAAATCAATGGCATCCATGTCACAGCTAAATTAGATGTTGCTAATGACTGAAATATCCAGTTAAAGCGGAAATACCTTGTTTTTTCTGCTTAACAGTTTCTTCTTGAGATGGAATGTTATTGACACGCTGTCGGGTTGTGTTGAATTTCTCCGAGGTTGAATACACATTGGGGACATGGTGGTTAGCCAGTAAACCTAAAAGTGAAGCAGAATTCATAAATGTTAAAATCAGGTCCTTTTTCAAATTTCAGATTTGTTTTGGGGCCGTTTCTGCCTTTAATTGACAGGACAGCTAGGTGAGAAAGAGGGGGATTACATGCAGGAAATCGTCACAGGTCGGACTCGAACCGTGGACCTCTGCGTAAAGGCATAAACCTCAATGTACATGTGCACCTGCTCTACCCATCCCATTAGTCCCACCCACAATCAGGTCCTTTTTAGATATGTATGTAAATCTATTGGACAGGTCCTGAATTCAATTTTTTTTTTAAATACAAATGTCTACTTTACCAGTGCGCTTAGCTTTGGCCTCCATCGTCCTCTTGTAGTCAGCCATGCTAGTGATCGGCACATCCTGTCGGTTTGCCGGTGGTCTGATTTGCGCAGTAGTCTTGGGGAGGAGTACATGTCCTTTTGTTGATGCTTTAACTGAAAACAAACACGCCCGATATAGAACTGTATGATCCCTTCCTTGATGAAATCATCCACATGCAGAATGAAGCTAAAGCCTTTTCCTACCTGTCTCAGTTTTTCTCAAGTCTGCATTTTCATGTACAGCATGACTAGATTTGCAGCATTCATGGAGCACTACACGAGGGGATAAATTCATATCTCCAAAAGCGCCTGGTTCATAAAGAGAGAAGAGCTTGATTGAAATAAAAATGCTAAACTGCCTGTGATTAGATCTGATGGTGGCAAGAAGTCTTATGAATCCAAGGTTATTTATGGGTAAACAATCACAGTACCCTAAGGTTCCACATAGCAACTGCATGCATAGCTAATTAATAGCTAAGTAAGTCATTTGTGATTTAATAACATCTGCTTTTGGTGTACACACAGACCACTGTGTTCTAATAACATTGCATTATTTACAAAAATCACTATGCATGACATGAACAATCATGGAAACATTCATTAGTTGCAGCCCTAACCTTGGCACCTTTCAACCTTTGGTTGATGAGTGAGATGAGAGGAATCCTGTATAATATCCATTTCCTGGTCTTCATCTTTATTTTCCTCCAGATCTTCAAACGATTCCTGGACATCCATCTCAGTCTCCTTCTTATCACCACTGCTGCCCACTGCTCTTCCAGTCTCCAGCCTGCTCTTCTTACTAGGGGAATCTGTTAAATGAGAAATAAAAGGCTCTTTTTTTCACACCGCCTTCAATAGTACAGACAGGGGGTTAACTGTGGCAGGAAAACACTTAGAGCATGCCACCTTCATCCTCTAAGCCAGTCTCCACATCTTTGGAACCATTGACCGCTGGTAACGGTGCTTGGCTTTCTAACCCCTTCCTGGTCCGTTTTAGTGGACCTCTGGGCGTCGCTTCAAAGCTCAAAACTAAAGAAGCAGAAATACATTATTGTAGTTAGTAATTATATATGTATTACTTCTTATTATGCATTTACTACATTCATATTTACATACAGCTTACTCTTGTGCAGTTACTGTCCTTCACAAATTAATAATACGTTATTCCTCACGTATTATGTTAGATATATCTCTAACGTTAACGTTATATTTGAGCTTATATTAGTTTAGGTTAGTTTTTTTACTTGTAATTTTCAGTTTTTGTTTTAAAAAAATAAATTAGCATTGTTGGAGGGCGCCTGACACCGGATATTTTCAGTGACCAAAATTACTTTTGTTAATTGTTTTGTTTTGCACCTGACAAAAAATACTGACACTTAGCTAGCTCTAACGTTAGTTTAAATAAAGTTTTAAAGAACTCCTACAGGTTAACGTACGGCTCATTTGCTCGCAATTTCCCAGTCTGAGAATCGCCTACAACTAATGTTAGCTAATGTTAGTTACAGCAGCAATAAAAAAAATGTGTCTTTAAATTTTAAGTGATCTTAGATCAGCTAACGTTAGCACGATGGCTAAGATAGCTAACGTTAATAGTCATTTGCTTACCTTTGACGTTAACGTTACCCGATGACTGCCTTGTCGATCGTCTCAACGGGCGAGACACTTCATTTTCAGAAACCCTGGAATTCATTTTTAGATTAGCTATAACTTGAGCGATGGCAGAAACATAAATTAAACAATACGAGAAAACATCGTGTTCACTAACTTCCCTAGCTAGCTATAGCTATTTGTTAGGGGAACCATTTCGTGACAGGAAGCCTTCTTGTTCGAAAATAAATTATTTCCACGGAAACAAGCGCACTACTGAACGTTCCGGCCTGTCAGTGTGTTTTACAGGATGGCGAAGGCATACCCCGCCCTACTCTGCCTTGCTCTGCTCTTGATTGGCTTACCTTGGTATTCTTACCCTAAACCTAACCAATCTCAATCCTCGTACCTAAACCTAACCAATCCAACCAAATATGGCAACGAGTAATTAATAGCAGAGTAGGGCGGGACATACCTTCGACTTCCTAGGAAACGCAAATTTGCGTGCGGCGCAAGTAGCTAACCCAAACCATCCAGGACTATAACGCAAGCGATAAGAAACTGAAACTGATAAGGAAGCATTATATTCCACGACGATGTGTTCAAGGGTACGTTGGTAAGAATTACTAATTTAAAGTAACTACTCAACATATGTGTATGTTATTTAAGGTACACGAAGACAGTCCTCACAGACTAAAATCACGTATTATGTTGCGAACTGTTGTCTGCAGCATCTCTTGTCTGTACGTTAACGTTTAACGTTAGCTAACGTTAGTTGGTAGGTAACATTAACGTTAGCAAATCAACTGTTTATGTAATGATCTAGCTAACTATTAGCTTCGGTTCCTCTGAGCAGCCCTAAGTTAGTAACGTTAGCTAACTCCTATTTTCTGTTTGCTAGCTGCTGTTTGTAGTACCTTACTGGGCGAGTAGACACTGTAACTTAGTCTACTCGCACAGCAAATTCAGTTAAATTACCCCCAAGATATCATTTAGCAAAGGTAACGTTAACGTAACTATACGCAGACAATTCAATTTTTCCAGCTTTGAGTTTGAATAGCTAGTAGCTAAGTTAATTATTTGATGTGCTGACACTTTCAATAATCGGAAACCTTGCATTATTCTTTATTTCAATCCATTGCCAATTGAAAACGTGGAGATTAGAGAAATGACAGACTGACTTTGAACATGTGACTAAAATGTCTCCAAAACTAATACATGTGTTCGGGTGTTAGGATAAAAAAAACAAGTGCTATAAACAGTACCTTTTTTTTTAATTTTTTTTTTTTTTTTATTCAGCTTTGAACTAGCTATCTCTTGAGTGAAGTGGCCCCATCCTAAGACATGGCAGAGCAAGACCCAGATCACCCCCACACAACAGGTACTAAACAGCAGTGACACAGGTCATAGGTTAACGTTACATTGGTACTAGTATATACACAGAGTTTACAGCACTGATTTAAATTTACACATGTAATCTTTTTAATTTTTTTATCAGAATGCAAAGACGAATCATCATCTGAGATAAAACAGTGGGAGACTGGTATTTCTCCGAATGAAGAGCAACAACTCTCAGTAGGTAAGACTGATATGCAAGCAAGGTCAATAGTAATCCATTCAGTGTGTCTTTACCGAATGTGGTTCTGCATCTACTGCACTGATCAAACATGGTCTCTGTCTCACCTAACAAGATTCAGCTTCATTGTCTGCATCCACAAACAGAGAGACTAACGACAATGGTGAAGATGTGGAGCAGTCTAACGTTCAAAGTAGGTATTTAGTATAATGTCATAAGTTTCGTTCCATCATTTCATCATGTCACTGTGACATTTCCATCAAACCGTCTTTCATAGGCAAACATTCATAGCCCAGAAAAGATTTGTAGTGCATTTTATGTTCCTTCTTGTCTCTGATGTGAGCCCAAAGTTGTTACATTTGACTGTGGTCCTACTGTAGTTTGTCAGTCTTTTTATCTATTTTTTTAATGTGTCACCTACAATTATTCACTTGAATTTATCACAGTGCGGAAGGTGAAGGAGAACAGCGCGTCTCTTGATGAAGGAGGCCATGGTGATTACAGGAGAGAAACACCAGGGAATGAGCCATCGACCACGCCAGCTGAAGAGATCCCCAGTGAGTGATCCTGTCTAAGTGTCATTTGTCACAGTTTTAAGTCATATAAAGGTTTAATTGCTGTTCTCTCTTAACAGGCGTGGCCTAGTTTACTATGTTGTGTTAAAGTCCATTTACTGTATGCTACGTGCAGTGTTTGTGGTGTGTTGGGTCTCTGTAATGAGGTGAGGTTTCCACCAAGTCATTGCCATCCTCGTTAAACATCATCTCCATGTAGAAATATTGTTCTCTCCACAAACACCGCAAATATTGCTATGTTGCAGAAATATTTTTTTGTCTTGTAATAGCACATCTTTTCTGTAGTTCCATATGTTTTACATTCAAGGTTTACTTTTGTAAATTGGTTAACAGAGGTTTAAGCTTTGTGTGGCTGTTTATAGATGCAAAATTACATATAACTTATTTGCCCCGTTATATTACTTATTAATTATTTTCCCAAAACAAAGCCAAATCATTGCAGTATGCACAGGCTAGCTGCTACTTATCCTGCATATAATAATAATAATAATAATAATAATAATAATAATAATAATAATAATAATGTATCCTTTATTAGTCCCACAAGGGGAAATTACAATTTACACTCAGTTGTTATTACACACAGGCCTGAATTACACACACAGGCTCAGCACCTATACATGCACTAATGGAGAGATGTCAGAGTGAGGGGGCTGCCCATGGAAAGGCGCCCCGAGCAATTGGGGGTTTGGTGCCTTGCTCAAGAGCACCTTGGCAGTGCCCAGGAGGTGAACTGGCATCTCTCCAGCTACCAGTCCACCACCATACTTTTGGTCCATATGTGGACTTGAGATTACACTTTTTTTTTTTAAATCAGAAGGCAAGGAAGAAGAACCACAGTCCGCACATATTGCTCATGCCTCATCATCTGAGATAAAACAGTGGGAGACTGGTATTTCTCCGAATGAAGAGCAACAACTCTCAGTAGGTAAGACTGATATGCAAGAAAGGTCAATAGTAATCCATTCAATTTACCAAATGTGGTTCTGCATCTACTGCACTGATCAAACATGGTCTCTGTCTCACCTAACAAGATTCAGCTTCATTGTCTGCATCCACAAACAGAGAGACTAACGACAATGGTGAAGATGTGGAGCAGTCTAACGTTCAAAGTAGGTATTTAGTATAATGTCATAAGTTTCGTTCCATCATTTCATCATGTCACTGTGACATTTCCATCAAACCGTCTTTCATAGGCAAACATTCATAGCCCAGAAAAGATTTGTAGTGCATTTTATGTTCCTTCTTGTCTCTGATGTGAGCCCAAAGTTGTTACATTTGACTGTGGTCCTACTGTAGTTTGTCAGTCTTTTTATCTATTTTTTAATGTGTCACCTACAATTATTCACTTGAATTTATCACAGTGCGGAAGGTGAAGGAGAACAGCGCGTCTCTTGATGAAGGAGGCCATGGTGATTACAGGAGAGAAACACCAGGGAATGAGCCATCGACCACGCCAGCTGAAGAGATCCCCAGTGAGTGATCCTGTCTAAGTGTCATTTGTCACAGTTTTAAGTCATATAAAGGTTTAATTGCTGTTCTCTCTTAACAGGCGTGGCCTAGTTTACTATGTTGTGTTAAAGTCCATTTACTGTATGCTACGTGCAGTGTTTGTGGTGTGTTGGGTCTCTGTAATGAGGTGAGGTTTCCACCAAGTCATTGCCATCCTCGTTAAACATCATCTCCATGTAGAAATATTGTTCTCTCCACAAACACCGCAAATATTGCTATGTTGCAGAAATATTTTTTTGTCTTGTAATAGCACATCTTTTTCTGTAGTTCCATATGTTTTACATTCAAGGTTTACTTTTGTAAATTGGTTAACAGAGGTTTAAGCTTTGTGTGGCTGTTTATAGATGCAAAATTACATATAACTTATTTGCCCCGTTATATTACTTATTAATTATTTTCCCAAAACAAAGCCAAATCATTGCAGTATGCACAGGCTAGCTGCTACTTATCCTGCATATAATAATAATAATAATAATAATAATAATAATAATAATAATAATAATAATAATAATAATAATGTATCCTTTATTAGTCCCACAAGGGGAAATTACAATTTACACTCAGTTGTTATTACACACAGGCCTGAATTACACACACAGGCTCAGCACCTATACATGCACTAATGGAGAGATGTCAGAGTGAGGGGGCTGCCCATGGAAAGGCGCCCCGAGCAATTGGGGGTTTGGTGCCTTGCTCAAGAGCACCTTGGCAGTGCCCAGGAGGTGAACTGGCATCTCTCCAGCTACCAGTCCACCACCATACTTTTGGTCCATATGTGGACTTGAGATTACACTTTTTTTTTTAAATCAGAAGGCAAGGAAGAAGAACCACAGTCCGCACATATTGCTCATGCCTCATCATCTGAGATAAAACAGTGGGAGACTGGTATTTCTCCGAATGAAGAGCAACAACTCTCAGTAGGTAAGACTGATATGCAAGAAAGGTCAATAGTAATCCATTCAATTTACCAAATGTGGTTCTGCATCTACTGCACTGATCAAACATGGTCTCTGTCTCACCTAACAAGATTCAGCTTCATCGTCTGCATCCACAAACAGAGAGACTAACGACGATGGTGAAGACGTGGAGCAGTCTAACGTTCAAAGTAGGTATTTAGTATAATGTCATAAGTTTGATTCCATCATTTCATAATGTCACTCTGACATTTCCATCAAACCGTCTTTCATAACCCAGAAAAGATTTGTTGTGTATTTATGTTCATTCTTGTCTATGATTTGGACCCAAATTTGTTACATTTGGCTATGCTCCTACTGTAGTTTGTCAGTCTTGTTCGCCGAATATTTGGTAAACCACAACAAACCTTGAGCTAGCAGGCTACAAGCTAAAAAAGGCAAGTTGTGAAGACTACTATTTAACTGGGACATTTTGGGACCGATTGATGGGGATTTTCTATGGACAAAATACACACGGCGATACACTAGTAAAAGCAAATTAGGTTTGATCATGTATCCAGCTAATTTAAATAGCTCATATTACTGTATTGTGTAAACAGTTAATTTAATATTGTATGTGGCATTTTCTTTTGCGAGGTGCAATTGTTCCACCAAAACTAGTTCCTTCCTGAGAACATTTTGCAGATCCACCGTCGCTGCGATCGGAGCTTAGCGCCGTCCAAGAAGATTGGGATTGGTTTAAAGAAATGCAAACAAGCCAGGCTGTTTTTTTCTCCTATCTAGGAATGTATGTGTGGAAGGGCCAGACCTTAATCTGCAGTGCTCTAGTGTAAGGTCTGGAAATGCAAGACTATGTAATGTGCCACCTACAATTGTTCACTTAAAGTTATCTTAAATTATCTCGTAATGCAAAAGGTATGTTGAAGCAAAAGCTAATTGATCGGCGCATATTCCAGAACCTGGAGTAGAAATGCAAATAGGTTACTTAGAAATTGAAAATGAAACATTAGCCGTTCAGTTAGACTCACCTGATTTTTACTACAGAGGGTGATCCAGCTGAAAAGAAGACAATGCTTCTTCCATTAGGGTCTTCACCCTCAGATGATGTAATGGCGTGGAAGGTGAAGGAGAACAGCGCGTCTCTTGATGAAGGAGGTCATGGTGATTACAGGAGCGAGACACCAGATAATGAGCCATCGACCACGCCAGCTGAAGAGCTCTCTAGTGAGTCAAATTGTGGACCTATCCTTTAGTACTGTGAGATGAAAAGGCAGCTGTCATTGCATTGGACCTTTTCTAAATCCCACTTAAAATGTAACTGTAGAGACACTGACGCTTGTGCTGCTGTGGTAATGTTATCAGGAGAAAACCACACCGGGGCGGAGGAGAAGAAAGCACCAGAAACAAGCAGCCCACCAGCCCTGGGTGTCAGAAAGGACGATCAAGTAAATCGACATAATGAAGAAACCCCAGACCATAACAACACTGAAGCTGGAGAGGGTGAGTCTGAAATTTCAATCACTGGACATTAGGCCTGCACGATTCTGGGAAAAATATGAGTCACAATTTTTTAAATTTAGAATTGATATCACGATTCTCTGCCGCGATTTTTTCCTTACGAAGTGTAATGTTTATTGCACACATGAGCCATGACAAAACAAAACAAATCGACAGTACCAATAGATAGATTTTCTTTTGGCACCTATAGCACATTGCAGAGAGAGCATCGCAGCGCCTGGAGCACTTTAAAACCTATTTTATACAGTCTATGTTTAAAACTCACAGAAGAAAGTAGCAGCGTTTGTGATGCAGTCGGCTCGTAAAATTAAATGAGAATCGAAGACAGTTAATTTTTTTTTAAATCGAAGTTATCTCAAAATTAAATTGTGAACAGGGTTAATCAAGATCGCGATTTTATAACTATTAATGGGTGTCTATATAGTTTAGTTTACCAGTTTTTTCCTCTCCCGTTGGTCAGATGATGGAAGCAGCCCAAAGAAGGATTTACAGGATTACACCTTCCCAGCTGTTCCTACAGCTCAGGAGTCTGCTGATGCTCAACATGCAGTTCCAGTGGCTATTGGAAATCAAGGAGGTAATCTTGTTCATTTATCCCTTTAACTTATCTTGTTTCTTTTTAGTGTCATGGTGATTACCTGCCAATGTTCTCTAACATTGTATGTTGTGTATTACTTGATACACAATTGTAAATAACTTATGAGTTACTGATGAAGTACTGGTTGAGACAACACATACGCCTTCTCTCTATAGGAACTAGTATATACCTGATACTAGGTATACTGGGGATAGTTGTTGCCTTGCTGGCGTCGCATCTCCAACCCAAGTCTCCACCTCAGGAGGAGGATCTGCAGCAAATAGACATCTTCCTCAGGCAGTTGGAAAAAGTAAAGACTCGGTTTCCTAACCAGCGTGCGGAGCTCTGGAATAGGAGCAAGATCCATCTGCTGAGGCACCTGCAGTCAGCCCAGCCCACAGAGCCAGTCAGTCTGATCCTGACTGCAGGCCACAGAGCTGAGACCACACTGCGCTGCCTGGCTCAGGGGCTGGCTTCCGCCTTCTCGTCTGCCCTCAACGCCTCCGTCCTCCACATCGATGGAGCCAGCAAAGCCAGCCAGGACAGCGACCAGGTCAAACTGGACATCGACAGCAAGTTGCAGGGAGCTTTTGAAGGAGACAAACCCGTGGCTGTCATTGACCGCTTCGAAGAGCTGCCCCCGGGCTCCACCCTTATTTTTTATCGCTACTGCGACCACGAGAACGCCGCCTACAAGAAGACGTGTCTGATCTTCACAGTACTGCTGGGGGACGAAGAGGAGATTCCTGCCGAGACTCGTTTGAGTACTGTGGAGGAGATGGTGGACGACCATCTACAGAAAAAGTTCCTTTCGGATGGCCATCCAGTATCTTTTGACAGGATGGACCTTGATAAGTACGGGGGACTGTGGAGTCGTATTTCCCACCTCATCCTGCCTGTGGCAGCAGAGGACAGGATAGAAAATGAAGGGTGCAAGGACATTAATACTCGCTCTTGTTGGAACTTTTAGTCTAAGCACTTAACTACTGTCAGATTTCTCACAGGTTGACTCTGGTCATTCTGGGGCTAGTAGCCAATGGTTTCTTACATATAATATATTGAAGCAGAAGTAGAAATTAATATTATGCCAGTTATGATATGGGTCACATGTTCGTAAAGAAAAGAAATCTATGGACGTTGATTGTGGTGCTTTATTCTTGTAGTTCTTTAATCAAATGTAATTATGGATAAATTTCCAGATGATTCAACTGGGCCCTTTTGTGGATTTTACATCACAAAGAGTTACAAGACAAAATTCATTTTATGGTATCTTAAAACAGGGATAATTGTTTTTATGACAAATGTCTTTTCTGCGATTCTGAAACCTACACGGCACCACGTGTCTTAACTGAACCCATGATCCTTTTTATACATACATAGACATATACCACACTACAGGAAGGGGTTTGATAATAAAATAAGTGCATACATTAAATGTGCCTTAAAGTCTGAATAAACAAGTCAATTCAAATGCTTCGTTTGTTGTTATTGTAGTGAACACTGTTACAGCTGGAGGGCAGCATAGCCACAGCTGAGTGCTCAGTGGGCTGCTGTGAGGTGAGCGAGAACAGGCCTCTCTCTCTCTCTCTCTCTCTCTCTCTCTCTCTCTCTCTCTCTCTCTCTCTCTCTGACCTCGAGATATTCTTTAGAACCATTTGATTTCAAGTTGAATCTCTAAGAAAGATCAAGATAAGGCTAAAGGTTGCATTTTCTCATCAGGACTAAATCAAATGCATTGCTGCACTCACACTATGTTTAATAAGTCGTTTGAAGCAAACTCCTCCCTGGAATCAGGCCCGCCTCCTGTCAGCGCTGCTCCAGCTGCAGATGCCGGCTGCTCTCTCACAGAGTGCACGCTTTCTCTGCACTCCAAATTAGCCTAAGCGTTCACTGACAATGAGCAAGATGACATCGCGCTATAAAGCGTAATCTGGCTGTCTCATGGCTCTTCTGGATACACCTCTCTAATTTTGGAGCCAGAAGTTGGCTATGAAATTTTCTTGGCAGCTAAACTAATTTGTGACAGGCTGTGCCTGCTTGCATACTTGCAACAGTCTTTCTCCTTTCGGCGCACCGTGAGCCTCACAACATGTACAAGTTATGCATTGGCATCGCCATGTGCTGCGCGTTCTTCCCGCGGGGCTCTGCAGCGCCAAAGACTTGGACTGCAGATCCCAGGTCAGAAATTGACAGCGAGGCACAGCAAAATGACAGACTGCAAGAGGAGATAGATGGCCAGGAGAGCATCCTCTCTAAGGTAGGAGGAAACATCCCTTTTCTTTCATGCATATGTGTTCTGGACATTTCATCATTTCGTGCGTAAAATTTCAAACGTTTTTGATTTGAGTGTGGTGCAAAATACATCCGTCCTCTTCTCTTTGTAGCTGCTGGGTGATTATGACAAAGTGAAAGCCCTCTCGGAAGGCTCTGACTGTCGGTGTAAATGTGTTGTCAGACCCCTGAGCAGGAGCGCCTGCCGGCGGATAGAAGACGGGACCGCCGCTGCTCAGGACTTCTACACTGTGGAGACCATCACATCTGGACCAGAGTGCAAGTGCGCCTGCATCGCGCCCCGTCAGCAGTCAACCCATGTGAGGGAGAGTTCAGGCTGAAAAAACTTAGAGAAGCTGGGAAAGAGAATGTCAAGGTGAAGTGCCTTCCGGTCCATATTTCATGCATAGATAGATCCACCCCCCTACCCCAAATACCAATAGTGCCTGTAGGCTAAATTAAGGCTGCTGTTAGTTTCTAGAGAGGCCTGGATCAATGGGTGTGGATATTCCTTTTGTATCAACTTAAGGAAATGGTAGTCCAACATTATAACCAGAGACTCAGAGTTGTTCGGATGGGCTGGGGATAGATCTACTGTATTCTACGCAGGGCATGTCTTGAAGTGGTAAACCGTTTTGACGGAATCCACTTGATCATTCTAGCTCTCCACCATCCTGGAGCTGCTGGAGGGCTCCTTCTATGGCATGGATCTACTGAAACTGCACTCCATTACCAATAAGCTGCTGGATCGCATGGAAAACATTGAAAAGGTACAGTAACAATGTTTCTGTTTTGTTGTTGCAATGATTAATGCAAATATGCTGGCATAACAAACTGCTGGTAACAGGTGTGTTTATATTTGTGCATTCTGGATTCAGTGGGTCCAAAAAAACACCCAGTTTTCAGATGTATTATGGGCTTATGGCTGCTTACTGAACCTGAAGTTTCCTTTTTAGTTAGGCTGGGATGTGTCAGTTCAAATTAAACTGCTTAAAGCTTAGAGTGTGTAATCTTTAATGTGAGGAAATGAACAGAAATAAACAATTTGCTTCTCAACAGTGAAGTTGTTACTTGAATTAAATCAGAAGCCACCCAATTCAATATACCTAAATTAATCATACACATCCCAAATTATAAAGTTGTTCCACTCAAACAGGTGCAACAAACTGGAGAGTTACATGCCCATGCAGGGATAAGTCTAAAATAACTTAAAACACCTGTGTGAATGTACCATGATTGTTAAAAGTTCAAATTAATTGTGATTGGAACAACTTCCAGTGGCTGGATTTAAAGACTAATGATTATAATTCTTACATACCATACACTGTTATCTCAAATTAGTTGACTTCACTAGAAATGTGCGTGGAAACCCGCTGCCTTAACGTTTTTGAACAAGGTGAAACTTAACGGGTCAAGTTGTATTAACACTGAGCGGTAAGTTGATGCAGCAGACTAATCAAGTTTACATTAGTAGAAATTATAAAAACTCATTATTAAACATACATTCTTGTTTTGTGTCATGTTTTCTAAACATCTAATACAAAACACTCAGCTACTTATGACTACTAAAGCAATAATTCCCATTAATATTGTTTATCTTCCTTAATGACAGTAAGAACAATGTTCAATACAATTGCTCTAAATAACTATACACATATAATATTGCAATTTTCACTCAGCACACAATGCATTGCTGCTGAACCCATCCTCACCGCCCAGACCCCATCAGTCCCCACCCGGGTCTCGGTCATGGTACAACAATACATGTAGATAAACATGAACTCTAAATCAACTGTACAAAACTAAAACCCAGATATAACATAAATGCACACCCAAAACATTAACAGAACATTATTAAAACACACTATAGGCCAGAAACCTTTTTTTTTCTTCTCACTATTAATACTCACTATGAACAGCAGCTGCACAAGACTCGAGCTGACTTGGTCAGACGTGACGTCTAATCGTATCTATAATCGTCCCTAAAAACGTTGTCTATGTGTCACTCGATGTACCCTAAGGGTACCAAATTACCGAGTAAATTGGACTGTGGCATCATTCAAAACACCTGCCTGTGCCATGGAAAACACAGCTGCCGGTAATAAAATGAATGGATAAATCAAGCGTAGCCATGATTCATTTTATTAGTTTCAGCTGTGCCTGTCTTGGTATGACATGTGAAAAGGTTAGTTGTTGAAAACTGTTAGTGTGGTGACCACACTAACAGTTTTGTAAAAAGTGCATTTTGGCAAAGTGTAACAGAGAAGACATTTTTGCCTGACAATAATAAATGCACAGGTGTAAGTAATAAAATGAATGATGGCCAAATCCCATTTAACTGCTTAAGTTTCTTTATTGTGCTTTTCCCAATTATCATATATATAGATTTGTTGTCCTTGTTTTTAGCTGTATCTCTATTTCTAAGTGTGTATACTGTGAGAGCAACAAAAAGCTGGAGTCACATTCCTTGTATGTATTCACACTTAACCATTAAAGTCTGTGAAAAAGGCCCATGATAGAATGAGGCGCACTGGAACTTTTTCCTTTTGTTTGTGATGATAAACTGATGATTGCAGCCTGTTTTTTTTTTTTTTTTTTTAAACCATGCACAGTATTTCTGTTAATATCTCAATTTGTCCATGATTGCATGAAGGCAGTGTCTCTGAACTACACCACGGATGGGGTGAAGCCCCAAAGGAGCCCCCTGATCCAGGCAGATGCGAATGAAAACCCACCCACCCCTCGTCCACACCAACATCAGGACCAGAAGAGACTCAGTGAGGTCAGCACGGCCGCAGCATATAAAGACCCCGATGTAAGTGACATCTTGCCATCACAGGGTTAAAGACAGAGGTATAAAAAGAGGCTGAGCTATGAACACCTGTCTGTGGTAGCTTGATAGTTCTTTATTTTAGTGTACTATAACATAGTAATACCTACATAACTGATGGCACTAAACTTATATATTTGCATGTAGCTAGGTGTAGTATATACATTGAATTTACTAATGTAAAAGGGTGATTACCTTTAACTGCTAAGTAAACCAACATATTGTAAATAATAGGTATTCATTGGTATTTATGCTTTAAAAGGTAGGTAACACCTAAAAATAAAAAGTGCAAAAGTGTAAATAAAGTTGTAGCAAGTATGTTATAAAGGGACTGTCACACTAAGAACATTACTTAGCTAGAAGATAAGAAATTATACAGTAATTCTTACCAGATAAGGATTTACAGTTAGGACTCCATATCATTTGTTGTATTGGTAATATAATCAATCATTATTGGTTTACTGTAGTTTTCAATAATTCCACCAGAATGATCTAAATCTAAGTGCTATCAATGTTTTTTTTAGTTCCCACATTGAATTACACGGCCGTGTTATAACTTACTGTGATGTAATTCTTCAATACATTTAAAGAATACATCTATTTAAAGATAACTTATTAATGGTACAACTTGATAATTGATTACTTTTATGTTACATTGTAAGACAAATCGTGATATCCAGCAGTTGTAAAGGATCCGACTGAATTAACTGAATTCAGGGGGAACACCCAAGTTTGAAAGAAATCATTGGATTCACATGTTGCTGCTCAGACTGTAAAAGCATTATGAAGTGTGTACCTTCAAAACAAAAAGAGCAATTCTGTTTTTCTTTCCACAAAGTCCCTAATGGTCCCTAAATCATTACACAAAGTTATTAATGAAAACTGAAACTAAAATGATTTTATTAATTGAAAGTTCAAAGTTCCCTGTATTCACTGATAATTTAGGTTTATTGCAACTGGGGTCACACTTTTTAGTTTTGGTTATCATTTATCAGCAGGGCCACACAAAATTACGAGTCCACATTGACAAATATTGGCTCAGTATGAAACACAATTTTATCCTACTGCATGGATTATGTTCTTGCATCATAGAAGTTTGTGTGTGTCCATCTGTCCACTAACAGGAAAAGTATGAGGAGAAGTTTATTGGGGAAACTCTGTCCTTCCTTAAGACAGATGGTTCTGCTCAGATCACTGAGGTCAATCCACAGGCGACTCTCAGAGACGTGGCGAACAAGGAGGATTCGCATGTGTCAAAGACCGGCCCCAAAGGAATGATCATAAGAGGAATGACTTTTTATAAATCAGAGCCAGATCCGATGGTGGCGGATGACGGGGAGCCTGGAGAGAACTGTAAGTGCAAACCCTTAGTCAGCTTTGAGGGCTACAATTAGAGGGAACAAAACTATACAAATGAAGAAAAAAATCTGAAATCTTCCCATTACTGGAGTGTCATAATCAAGTGATTATCCAATTCATAGCTATACTTAAAAAGGTTATTTTTCCACACTCTGATAATCATGAAACAGGAAGTGGTTTGGATGGATAATCACGCTACAGTACATACAGAATACCAGAACGTAAAGGTGTCAGCTGCTGTAACTGCAACAATGTACAGTTAGAAATGGGTTCATTCCTGTTAGTTTGCCTGTAATTTGTGAGTTCAGAGACGACTTACTTTACCATTTTTAAGGTATTGGATAATAATAAAACAAAGATCATGTGTATGCCATCATTTCACATTTTTCATGGCATTTTCTCATTTGACCAAACTTTTTCCTTCGCTTTTTTAGTGTTTGAGTATCATGGATTCAGTGGTGATGGTCCTATTAACCTCTTGATTGAGGAGAATCTTCTACAACACAAAGCCCCTCGCCCCAAGACGAGAGTGGGAACAAGATCATTTCGACCAAAGACAACGGCTCCTTTGTACGGTTCCACGAAGACCAGCCGGACAACAAAACCAAAAGAAACCAAACCCACCTCAAAAACCCATAATGAGGTTATCATTGCCGTTGGAACCACATTAGTAGATGTGTCTACAGATGTACAGAGTACATTCACAACGAGAAGCGTCACGTTTAAACCAACCACTACCACAGAAAAAACCAGGACCACAGACTCTGCACCTCAAACTACTCAAAGAATCACTGCTGGAATCACTCAGTGGCCTTTGATGGCTGAACCAGCTGGCACTTCTTTAAGCATCACTGACAAGGAAACAACCAAAACTACAATGAACACAACCCGACCTTCCGTTAATACAGCCACAAAGGAAGTCCCACCAGCATTCACAACAAGAAATATGCCAACCACCGTGATGGAAACCTCGACCCAGGAGGTGAAAGACCAAATGCAAACCATACTTGGCAGCACTGCTGCTCATTCGAGCACACTTGCACCAAACCCAGCCACGGAGGCTTCAACTACCAGCCCAGCTTCCAATATGACCATCACAACCCATGCTGCACCAGCTTCAACACCAATACTCCCAACAACGGACTCCACAGCGGCGACCTCCACCGGGGCAGCTACAACCACATCAGAAGAAACTGAATCCACCGACTTTTCAGGCTCAACTTTGCCCCCTACCACACAGAGACTGATCACTTTGTTTCCCTACACTTCTCTGCCTTTCACCACACCTGTGACTACGTCTTCGTCAGCCCCCTACCCCTACCCCCACCCCCACCACCACCACCACCACCACCAGGCAGGCTACTCACGTCAAACAGAAATACAAAATCAGCTGGGATGAGGAAGAGGGTGAGGAGAGACACCCGGAATTAGACGAGCCACTGCAAAGGCAGGAGGAGTCTCCCTCAAGAAAACCTGGTAAATTGAAATTTTATTGTCAAACGAGGGGGAAGACTGATGATGTTTGTCAAATCAGTTTTAATATAAACAAATGTCTGCTATTAATTTAATCAATACCATAAATGTATTCACACTGAAATGTGTTATATTTCTAGACATGTAGATTGGAAGGGGGAAGGAAGGTGCAATGACACAAAATTGCTAGCAGCTCTTTGAGACTGTATTAGCTATTTACAGTGGTGCTTTTAGCTCAGTGCTAATGTCAGCATGCTAACACAATCACAATGACAATGCTAATAGTCAGATGTTAAGCAGGTGCGATGTTTACCATGTTCACCATCTTAGTTTAGCGCGTTAGCATGCATGCTAGTCACACTAATTTGTGTACTTTGTGTTTAAGCACTCAACACAAAGTACTGATAGGAATGCCTTTACTTTTGTAGGTCATGATGCAAAGTATTGGATCATGTAGCACTTTGACCCGATAATGGGGCTAGATATTAAAAATGTCTGAAGTTTGCTAAAATCAGTATGTTTCATATTCGTGGAATCATGGATATCTCTACCAAATTTCATGGCAGTCCATCCAATAGTTAAATAAGACATTTCTCTAAAAATCACAAATATCAATCTCATGGTAATGGTAGAAAAAAAGTCAGGGCAGGATTAAAGTGAGAAGGCTTCACCCTCTGGGAACTATGAATGTCTTAATAAAATTGCATGGCTATCCACCCACTTAGTTGTTGAGATAGTTTAGTCAAGACCAAAGTGGTGGACTGACTGACGGACGGACTGACGGACTGTCATTGCCATCCCTGGAATCACACCACCAGGGTGTTCTCATAAGCACTTATCGCCCACGGTATTTCCGAAAAAGAAAATATCCTGTGAATTTTTAACATAATGTAATTTGTTTAAAATACCAAATGGAAATTATTGACAGTACTTTTTATATTCTTATGAAAGATGCCATTCAGCACAACATTCATATTGTTTTGTGAATCTCTACAATTCAGTGCTCAGTCCTTTGTGGCAACCTCACCCTTTCCGTGATTCAAACTGGTTAAAATTAAAGCCTCTAATTATTTTCAGACTCTCTGACGTAGGTCTGGATGATGTTAAACCTCCTCTAAATGCTCACTCATGGCTCTGTGACTCTTTCACAGGGCAGTGTAAGGACACTTTGGCAACAATCTCAGAGCCAGTAACTCACAACACCTATGGCAGGAATGAAGGAGCATGGATGAAGGATCCAAGGTCTGATAATGACAAAATTTATGTCACAAACTTCTACTATGGAAATAATCTCCTGGAGTTCCGCAATCTGGAGGTTTTCAAACAAGGTAAGAGCCAGTAGTCACTAAATGGCTTTTTGGTTTCCTCTTGCTTTGATGAATCTCATGCTTCTTCATTCTTCTTTATCCTTTCTAGGCCGTTTCACCAACTCATACAAGGTTCCTTACAACTGGATTGGCACAGGCCATGTAGTCTACGACGGGGCTTTCTACTACAACCGTGCTCTCTCCCGAGACATTATCAAGTTTGACCTGCGTCGGCGTTACGTGGCCGCCTGGACCATGTTGCACGATGCTCTGATCGAAGAGTCCTCACTGTGGGAGTGGCGCAGTCACTCAGAAGTCGACTTTGCCATAGACGAGAGCGGCCTGTGGATCATCTACCCGGCGTTGGACGATGAGGGCTTCTCACAGGAAGTGATTGTTCTGAGTCGATTAAACCCCTCAGACCTCAGCATGCAGAGGGAGACCACCTGGAGAACCGGGCTTAGGAGAAACCACTACGGGAACTGCTTCGTCGTGTGTGGTGTCCTGTACGCTGTTGACAGCTACAACAAAAGGGACGCCAACCTGGAATACGCCTTCGACACGCACACAAACACTCAGATGATTCCCAGGATGCCCTTCACCAACAACTATACCTACACCACACAGATTGACTACAATCCCAAAGAGGGTGTTTTGTACGCGTGGGACAATGGACACCAAGTCACATACAACATTAAGTTTGCCTATGTAGACCCTTAGGAAAGGGTTGACAGTTATTTTAAATAGTTATTTCTACGGTTTGAATGGATTGTAGATCAGTCCACGTGGCCTTCAGTATGGAGACAAATGGGGGCCAAATGTACAAATATGCTTAAGTGTATAGTGACTAAATTGTTTTGTTCTTAGACATTTTTTTTATTTTTACCTGGAATAAATCAAACGGTACCTCAGTAAACACATCAAGTTGTACTGTACTTATATAGGATAATACTGTAAAAAGCCCTTTGAGATAAATGAATGTAAAAAGGTGTAAGAACCAGTTCATGTCTATGGTTAAATAATGCTTTAATTCACAGAAGCATACTCTTTGAACGAATCCCCAAATAATGTGGAGAAATGTTTGTTTTGTACACATTTCTTTGTATTGCATTTTCTTAGCATCATATGCCACAGGTCCTCTGTGTGGTAATATCACAGGCATTGCTGTTGGCTTTTCTCTTGTGAAAGCACTTACTCCCTCCATATCACTGTTTTGAGGAGACTACAATAAAGTTCAGAAATACTAACAGAAGATGTCTTCGTTGTTTGGCTAATCACAGTTCTTGTCAAATTCAAGTGGCTTTAATTATAGCTTATGAGTGTTGATTCAACTAGAAGACAGTAAGGATAGAAGACAACCAGGTAGAGAAAAAATTAACATACCGACAATTATTTCTGCAAGCTTGTAATTTACTGTTACTGGATGTAAATTAAGTTGTTGTGGAATAGAAAAAAAACAAACAAACTCAAAACAGTCAATTTATTGTACTTGTTTGAAGAATATAACAATGCAGTCATACAATTGCCCCTGGCAGCACAAAGGAGACACACAACTGTATAGTAAAATCCAGTGTTTATGCACATAATAGAATACACAAAAAAAACTCAATCAAGTTTTTAAACTGTACTCTTGCATGGTACCTAAGTACTGTTTGGATGCAGTAAAAACAATACGGTGAATCAAATTAATTTTTTTGTAAACCAAAGAGGGCAAACAATTACACACACACACACATATGGCCTGGCTTAAGAAAACACAAGTAAAGGGCATGTTTTTATGGGCATCTGTTGAACTAAAACAATCATCTGTACAATCATATTAGCTAAAAGAAATGCACTTTCAGGTACAAGTAAGGTATGTTGCTTTATCAACATATACAAAAAGGTACTAATTCTGATGATGTATCATTTATTTATTATCAATTTTACATAAACATTAATATGTGGAATTTAAAGCCAGAACTGATCCTCCCAGGTTCTGCATTTATAATGCAAAAAACCTCAGATAATGCAATTCCATCAAACAGTTTTAAACCAATATGGGCACAAAATAAAAAGTGCAATTTAGCCCACGGACGGAGAAGTCAGGACTTGTTTTTTTCAACAGTGGTTTTATGTCAACCATGGGCTGTTTTAGCTCAATGGTTAAGGCCGGTGTTAAATCCCAGGATGTCCACCCATTGAAAATCTCCTAGAAACATTTACTGTATTTTTCCTTCCAATCCACCATTTATTTCATATACAATATGTAATTTGGTTTTCTGGAGTGGATTACAATAAAAAGGTTCCCAAAATGCATGCATGATAATTAGACAGGAGAAAATTAAATTCTTCATCAATACAATGCTAAAAACAAAGCAATTGAAATCCTTAAATTAATGGAAACCAGCCAACAACATAGTGGTTAGCCTACTAGCTTTCACAGATCCCCTGACTTCCTGAGTTTACTGAATGCCGTATTCTTACGTGTAATTAATTTGGCATCTTTTACTGTTTCACTGTTCTCACAACGTGCTTTATTTAGAGGGGCAAATGGACTACAAATGAGTAAGAGACTACTCCATTTTGTAGCTCTGATACAAACACAGAACACGTTGGACTTCTACACATTAATATCACAAATGCCTTTCCAGTGTTATCAATCTCTGGTGTATAATCATTTTCAGTTTTCTCCTGTGGCTTTGCAGCTTGCTCCCGAAATTAAGAATCCAAATAGAAAGAGCAGACATGAGAAGAGCTGCTACAGGGTAAAAGTATTTGTGTTATGACGGGGTGACTCAGGGTTCAATGCTCAGCCCCCTGCCGTTAAGCAATTACTCTTATGTGGGGCATCTGGGGTTACAGAGAGAAGTCCGTTCCGCCACACAAGGAGCTAGCGTCTGCTCAGAGCCTTTTACAGACTACCTCAGCTATCAGTCCTAACAAAGAATGCTGCCGCCAATTTGAGCCACCTTTGCATTTCATTAAAGTCTAAATAAAATCTGTTGGAGATTTAAAATATACTTTATCACACCAAAAGAGTGTTACCTGAGGTATTATCTTCCGTTTGTCTTCTTGGGTTTAGTTAAGGAGTTCTCATAATAACCGTTGGATGATCTTAAGCAGAGCCCATTAGCACACCGACAGGAGGCGCAGCCTGGCTGTCTGCTGATGAGTGCTGGTAAAACGTGCCTGTGCGGTTGACCCGGAGCAAAGGTGGGATGGTGGAAGACCTGATGTGGAGGATCCTGGTGTCCGTTACTTCACAGTCAATCTGCATCATTACCTCGTAGTCTTTGTCCCTTATGATGCTGTCTGTAATGGCACAAGAGGTAGCGAAAGGTTGTTAGTTTTGATGCATAAATGAATAAGTCACTGTAGATTCATTTGTGTATTTTCTCCTTCACCAGTAGATTTATGTCACGGCAAAGCATTTAATCATCTCAAGACGAACGGAGCTCGCCAAACTGCTAAACTACTTATAATTACTGGCAGGATTTTTTTTGTCATTCTAGTTGCAGAGAGACATGACAAGAGAGTGTGTTGGGGAGTGTGAAGGAGTATTGTTTGAGGCAGTTAGGGCTGAGAACCACAGCAAGAGAGGATTGGACGGAGGGTCATACATAGAGTCCAGAAGTGAGTCACATTCTGGACTTCTCCTTCATAGAGATAAACAAAACAGCCCTAAACAAGAGCAGGACATGCAAATTGAGAGGAGAAACTTGTGGGAGAGAGAAACAGAGTGATCACTGGTGATGAGTCAGGATCCTTCAGGCTTTGTGTTGTGTTCAGAGAAGAAAAAGATGGAGGTGGATGAGTCAGTGTGGTTCTTGGATTTTGGTCCCCCATAGCTTAACTTTGCTCAGTCCGCGGGAAGAACATGCTTTAGAGTGGACACGCTTGTTAAATCCTTTACTAGAAAAAACTATTAACAACACGCGAATGGATTCCTTGTGTATTTACATTAACAGACTTAAACTTAAGAACGTGTGGCTTCTTATGAATGTCGGCAAGAGTCAAGATGATAGCAACATTCCCCATGTGGAGCACACAAGCCCAACACACCTCAGTCAGTTTTAGTGCACTCCTATATGACCCAGGAATGGAGCTGTAGGTGTCTTTAAAATGCCTGCTGCAAGCTGCAGTCTTTTTCCAGACACCTGTGTAAGACATAAGCTTCTTATGCCTCTCTGCAGGATTTCCACAGACATACTTTAGAGAGTTTATCAGATTTTACAATAACAATAGGCCATTCTGCAGCCAAAAGGCTCCACCACGTATGTTCATATCATTAAACGGTTAGGAGACGTAATGCTAAGTATGACTTCATCTGCTGCGGATCTTCTTTTTGCACCTGCAGCAAAACTGGAACTTTTCAAATGGCTTCAGTGTTTAAACAGACATCTCAGGAAATCCTCCAGGTTAGGATTCTGTCACACTAAGTCTATCTCAAATTAGGCTTCTGCCTGAAGCAGAGCTGGAAAAGTTATTTTCTGCATATCTCATATAGCTTGATGAGATGGTTCAAGGTTCTGTCATTGCTGCAGAGTTGAGCCTGTGGTTATTTTTCAGTTCAAAATAAACTGCTCCGACATTACTACCACTTAGCTAATTTAATTACATTAATAAATAGAAGTCCAAGGTGGAAAAGTGGCACATGCACAATCCAACGCACATGAGGATAAATATAATTGAAATCCTGCAAATTCAGATAGATAGACAGATAGAGTTGCAGGTGCATGAGTTTGGTAGTCCTTTTAAAAGTTAGCTTTATTTAATTTTTTTCTTTTGCAGTTTTACAGACTACATACCTATCCTCCAATAAAAGGATGTCACATCAAAACTAGTCCATGTCTAATGAATGGGGAATTTAGCAGCTAAAGAGACCGATTTTCCCTCACGAGTTGGTGAAGATCAAAACAGAGCTCAAAAGGAGAGTAAATATTGGACTTACAGCAACATGACTTCAAATGAATGTTAATGTTGCTCTGTGTCTGTTAGATGTGAAACACGCTACATGTGGTAATGTGTCAATGCTGCGTTTACAGCTTGTAAAAAAACAAATTAAAAAAAAAATCAATGTATGCTGTTTTAAGTGGTTACTTCTTTCTTTTGAGACTTTGTTCTGTAATGCGCTGTATGTCCCATAATTATTTTGTAAGTGCCCAACAATTACAAAATAATGACACTGTAATTTGTGGGCCATAGTCTAAGCCATTATCCAAATTGAGGTTTCCCATTTAATTCCCCGCACTGTTTTTATCCACCTTTCACCAAATTACCAAAGTGTCTAAATTCTATTAAGCCAACTGCTTGAGAAGCCTGAACAGTGACACAGGAAACACACAAACATCCAGCCGCTTCAAACAGCAGCTCTTTGAAGAAGCTGCCAAATCTACCATCGTGCTCTATGTGGTCTCCTTTCCCCTTTTACTAGTGCCATCTGGAGATGTTCCAAGTTCAGCGGCACAGTGAGCTGGTGTGTGCTGATAAATCCCTGATGTCTGGCAACAACGGATCTGAGGAAACCTGAGAAACCATCTTTGGAGAATGGTGGCTGCCAGACTGGCACAAACACTGAACAAAGCATTTAAAAAAAAATTCCGAATGGAAGCAATTCATCAGTATAGTCACAAATTTACAGGGCTAATAAAAATAGATTGGGTCATATAGGATGTCAATTAGGCAATTTACATTCACATAATCTACTAATCCGGCCAATTTTCAGGATATTTTGATTCAGAAAATGTTGCCTTTTATTAAATAAATGGTTGGCACATTCTAAAGTAGAAGAACAAGCCAACATTGAACAATAAGGCAATATTTTACTATCATAAAATTAATGTTACAGGCAATGACAAGACTAAAAGAGTCTGTAGGAGCTTTATGAGGCTATGGCTAACATGCTCACAGTGACAATGAGAACATGCTAATGTTTAGCAGGTACCATATGTTCCCTACCATGTTCACCATCTTAGTTAAGCGTTGTAGCATGCTAACATTTGCAAAATTAGCACTAAAATCAAAGTAAAGCTGTGGCTGATGGGAAAGGCATTAGTTTTGCAGGAATTTAGTGATAAAGCCAAGTACAGAAAATCATTTAAAATTTGACCTGATGATGGCACTAGAGAAAAAGATAAGGGATCACCAAGTTGTTAAAATGAATCCTTAGGGGAACATGATTATTTGAACTGAATTTTCATGGCTATTCATCCAATAGGCATATCACTAAAAAAACAATACTGGCAAACTCATTGTGGCGCTAGAGGGAAAGCAATTGGATAACTAAAGCCAGTAGGACTCATTGCCTGGGGACCGTGGACATCTGTACAAAATTTCACTGAAAACAACGAATACTTCTTGAGATATTTTAGTCTGACTCTGTACCAGTGTGGTGGACCAACAACCAACAGAGCAACGCAGCTAGCATGGCTGATAACCAGCTTTATGTATACAGAATTAAGTCACTGAGGCAAAGAATCACCTGCCTGCAAGTTTATTTTTGCAAGGATGGCAAGGGTTAAACATTTGGATTGGTAAGAGTGCACTTCTTGTCATTGGTGGGGATGTTTGTTTGGACTAGAGGAGTAGGAAAATCTGACCCCCAACTCCTTCAGTGGTGCGGAGCTCTACGTTGAACCCCCAGTGAAGGCTGCCTTTTAGCTACAGAGCACATGTACAATCTCAGAGAAGTAAAAATAGACTGCAGTGCGTCTCCATTTGTACGATCCACCTGTAAATGATGTCATCTCCAAAACATTCCTCTCCTCCAAACATGTCGCTTCCACTTGATTGAGCTACTTTCAAACTCTGGATCGTTACATAAACACAACCTTCAGTCCTTACGAGGCGCCACTGCTCAGCCAGATACATTTTCATTTCAGAGAATCAAGGCGGTCAAGTAACTTTATCAGAGCACCTAAACCATGGACACGCAACGAGACAAACAAGCGAAGGCGTACATCAAAGTCTCGATCTATGATGTTCAGTTATTGACCATGACAGACCAAACACTTGCTCCAGATTAGCAGAGTCTATCCACCTCCTCCAGATGAAAACCATTTAGTGGCTGGAGAAGGAAGGCATTCCTGAAGGAAAGCCGCTACAGGGAGCTGGAAAGAATTATCCTCCACTGTGGAGCAATCGTGCTCGAGCGAGAAGACAATATGTCTGCTTTTCTAAGTGTCTTGCCCAGCTTAATGTGTAAATCTGCACTTAATCACTTCAAAAGTTACAAACAAAGAAAACATAAATCTGAAATGTGACTTGATGGCTGTCATGTGTGTGACACATGGGGCTTTGAAGAAAGGAGGACCCCGCGGGTGTAGAGAATCACCAGCAACCTCGTTTCAATGTCAGCCTCTGTTTGCTTGCTTTTTAACTACAGTCCTTTCTGGCAACAAGGAACTAATAGGAGGATCAGTTGTGGCATCTGAAACTGAAGCTACCGTACGTGCATCTGTGCTAACATGAAACTGCTGTTAGTCTCCTAACACCCGAATCAAGCAGGAAAAAAACGTTTGACAAAAGCACAGAAGAACACAATGTTTGCATTTACAGCCAACTGCCGGCATCCATGACAGGTCATGCAAATTAAACCTTTTCTTGAGCTAACAGGAATCTTTCCAGACCCAATATCTTTTGCTGAATGCCACCTTTGTTTGGCCATTTCAACAATTAGCTGAAAAGGAGGTCTTGGATTTCCCTATTTACTGCTATTTCAATGGGCTGTCTGACCTGCACAGACTTTGACATTCTTCCCTGACAAGACCAACCAAGAACAATGTTTACCTTCATCAATCTTCATCTCTAACACTCCCCCTCCCAGAAAAAAGTTATTTCCCGTTGACCATGTCTTCCCTGTTGAGTATAAGGCTCATATTCCACTGACTCACTCCTCTCAGAGTTGGTTGACAAATCAAATCTGTTGCTGGTGCTTTGCCACAGACAAGACAAGAAGATATCAGAGGAACAAGAGGATTTCTGATAAAAATGTCAGGCAAACACCCAACCACAACAACAGGCCTTCTTCCCTAATTGCTCACACCCTACATAAACAAAATCCCTCTTCAGCAGGTTTCCCTTCAGTTCACTGTTTTTCAGGCTTGCTGAAAACCAAGCCACCTGATAATTAACTGCAGCATTTGGACAAAGAAGACTTTCCACTGAAATCTCTGGTGACCGGACTTTGACATTTTGAATCGATAATCAAGCAGACCTAAGGACTGTGGAGAAAAGCTATGATGAGCTCATGGAAATCAAAAACATCTGTATGCATAACAATTTGGCAACAAATGCGGCAATCAAAGTCCAAGGTTGCCGATAGTGTTCTGATACTGAGGGCAGGCAGTCAAATATACAGGTGATTGCATCTCAAATGGGCTAGTGAAAACCACCCATCCAAAACCACAACCAGGTGCACTGTTACTGCCCCCCACATTGACAAAATGTGGACGGCAATGGTTCTCTTTAAGAGAACTAAAGCAGTCTAGATGAGCGGTGTCCTTTGTTAAAGATCCCATTGTAAAATGTGAGATTTCCATGTGTATTTTTTTATTATAAAGAAGGTCGAGGTCCAATATAAATACTGTATATTAGGTAAAAGTGCCTTTACAGTGCACTTACAGTCATTCCTCGGCAGCAATGACAGTGCACAGATCCCGAGAAGTACCGGAAATGCTAACCAATCAGAGCAGACTGGGCTTTTTCGGGTGTGTGTGTGTGTGTGTGTGTGTGTGTGGGGAGAGGGATTAAAGAAAGAGGCGCTAAAACGGAGCGTTTCAGATAGAAAGTGAATACAGATATATTCAGACCAATAGTATAAATATATAATATGAAAAACAATGTGTTTTATGAACATTAAAAGCATGTTAACATGTCCAAGTAGAAACCCAAAATACAATTATGAACCTTTATTAAAAACAGTTGGTGATGAATGTATAGCCAACAATTCAAGCAATGTGTGTATGTAGGGATAGCAAAGATGTGGTCACACTAGTTTTTGCCAGCATAAAAAGGCATTTTTGAATGTTTTTCTTAATATGATATCTTTAATATTAGAATAATAATAAAAAAATTGTAATACAACTTAAGTGAATCTAATAAAATATACACCTCGCTGCCAAGGCTTCAACTTGATCATATCATTTTCAGAACTAATAAAAATCAAAGTCAATAGGATATGAGCATATTGAAAAAGCTGTTTTTTCTCACGTGTGTGTCTGCGTGTGGTTCGGTCAGTGGCTGTACCAACATTTGACAGCATTGCTAAATGCTGAGCATAATCAGAGGCTGAAAGACACAATAGAAACCACAATGGCTTCTTCACCTACACCAAGACGCCAGATGTCCAAGAATCTTTTTGGCAAAAAAAGAATCTATCAAGAAACTTCCATTTAAGTTAAAAAGGCAACAAATGTTCTGCATCCAAGATGATAGATTTTGGGAAACAAAATACCAGCACATATGATTAGAAAGGATCAGAATCACCTTAATGGGATTATAAAAGCAAAAGTGCTCTATTTTGGTCATAGGAGTTTTTCTCACAAGTGTCCTGCGCCATAAGTAAAGCATTCTTGTGGGAAGAAGAGTTTCTGAATCTGCTCCTAGTTTGCCTTTCATCTGTTACGTTGTGTTGAGTGACCAAACACCCAAACTGTTGTGTCTGTGCTGCAGTGCATACCGTTTATGTTCATGGCTGGCAACACCAGAGACATCTTGGGTCGACTTCCTTTGTTGTGGTTGGTGGCAGGAAGTAGAAGATGATCCTGAAAACAAAAGAGAATGTCATCAAGTGGAAAATACAACTCACATGGAAGCAAACAAAACATGTCGGAAGCATGCGTTTGCCAGCTGTTGATTAAGATTTGGAGCAGAGTTTATAACTCCAAAGAGACATACTAGAGGACTTGCATTAACAACATGAGGTCATCAATGATGCAATGGTCATCTGGGAAGTTCAAAGGTCCTAGCATAACAATAATTTCCATGAGGGCCTTTTCTAGTCACAAAATTCTTCAAATTGAGCATTCACTTTTCTCATGCCTTGCCCTATCTAAACAGTTAAAATCCCTCAACCGTTTGAATACTGTCACTTTGGGCCATTTAAGCATTTTTAATCTACAAGAAGCCTGAGATCAAAATTGCAATAAACAGTATAATGCTTGTGTGCACACGTGACATACACGTCTCTTTCACAACGCACACACGTCACACACAGCTGTGTTTAGACTCGATAACGCCTTAAATTAAAACCCCGCCTCCTAAATACCAACTTATTTCAAACTCCACATCTCAAATTTGTAATGTTGGCTTTCTCTTATACATTTCTCAAGCCTGAGATTATCCATGAATCAGACATTATGCAACTGGTTGTAGTACTACTACTACTACTACTAATAATAAAAGGAAACTGAACTTTATGTGTAAAATTAGTGGAGTGCCTATTTAGGAAGGGTTAAGTGAGACAGGTAACACTGCAGAGAAATCACCCATGATTTGGTTTCAATCACCTGCATCAAGAGCTATCAGGAGACCAACTGAAAACAGGTTACCTCTGTCACACTTGGCTTGCAAAACTCAGTCTGGGTGAAATAAAAATAAGGGGCACTGTGAGGTGATGACAGGCGGGAGTATGGTCTTAGGTTGGGTAAGGGATTACTGCAAAAAGATAGGAAGGAGCAATGTAAAAGAAAGAAAAGAAAGTGTTGTTCATAAAGCCTACAACATTTTTATTAAAATAACACTAAATGTTGCACAGCTAAAAGGATATCTTTTGTAACTTTATAAGTAGTGGTTCTTCAGAATAAAGGGTTTGGTGTGATATACGGTCATAGCACTGCAACAAATTAGGGATAAGCTATAAAGCCATCAAAGGGAATATTACATGTTAAAAATGACTAAGAGGGTGCCTTGAATATGTTTGGAAGATGGCAGGAACACAAAACCCCCATTACTGCTCATCATGGGGGGGCCGGCAAGCTTGTCAAGCTGATATAACAGCTGCAGCGTCCATGACAACAGCTGACTTTTTTTTTCCTTGAACCCTATGGGATACGGTCCATGGTGAAAGCAGCCTGTGTTTCCACCACCTGACCTCAATGCACACTTACATAAAGCCACAGGTGCAGAAACAACACGAGGAGTGAAGCAAGACCGCAAAACAGCATCAGAGTGAAAGTAGTTTCATACTTTGGGCTTGTTGGGAGTTAATGTTTTCCATCACCTCATTTCACACTTAAAGCCACAGGTGGTAATGTACCCGTTGAGGGCTTAAAGTAATCTTGACCTAAGCATGGATCTCTCTGAGTGCGCCACACAGTGTAGAGTGACCTCAACTTCTGGCGAGGTTAAGAGCAGGTCATGATGAAGCCAATGAGTTGCCTCAAGGGACTAAAGTCAAAATTGGTAGCAATTGGCTTTAAAATCCAAAACAAAATTTCAAATTTAATCCAGAGCTTTTGTAGTTTTGTAATAAGACAGACAGACGAATAAAAGGTCTGTAAGAATTAAAAAGTTCACACCGAATAATGATCTGAGTCTTTTGCTATTTAATGCTTCGTAAAGTGTTTGTGATACCCAATAATGCTTTTAATTCCTCTAAGCTCTCTTGTTTATTAAAAGGATAAGTCCACTTCATCACTTAATTTAAAAAAACATCCATTTGGAAGGTATAATGCTGATAGTAGCCTATAATACTGTGAAAACATATATTACCCCATTATTATCATGTTATTAAAATATTAATATTACTATTATCACTACCAGATAGACAGTACATATGTTCTCATCAAACCCATTCCTAGTTATTACATTGGTAATTGCATGTTATTAGACCGGTTACCTTTTTATCACCTATCAACCCAGTATTACATCTTATTACTGGTATTACCCAGTTATTACAAATTATTACCGATATATTACCTCTTTATCATCACACTGTTACCCCACTATTACCATCTTATTACCGTGGTGGAATGTAAAGTGCAACCAGTTTTTGCCCGACCCCACTGCTCATGCAACACAAAGCTGCTAGAAACTGACGGAGAGCTACTTGACCTGTAGAGGCCCTCAACTCGGGTACACCGTAGTGATCATTGTCCCTGCTGTCACCATGCCAACTGAGAGCCAAGCTTTTGTCTTGATCTTTGACCACATGCTTCAAAACTCCCACCCCACTGAGTAATCCTGAGAATTTAAGGGCTTAACATCACCCAGAGGTGTTGAGTGTGATATGAGCTCTTTGGAACAGTGACCAAATGTTTTTTGGGTAAGAAACATATCTTCATTACATTTTCATAAGGTTACTATGTGTCTTATTCGACACAGCTCAGTGACAAGAGATGGAGCAGCAACTTCCCATGATAACAAAACACAAACTACAATGGGGAGAAACTTTGTTTTCTTTTTCTTGATAACAGAAGAGACAAACCCAAAGTAATCAAAGAACACTTTATAATATGTCCAGAATTAATCATATGAAGAGGACAAACTTAAAACAGGTTTAGAGTCTCAAATGTGGAAAAATGGTCAAATGAATAAAGGCCAAGAAGATTAACAGTGAGATATGGCCATGCCTAAAATCCAAAACATGGTCTTGATGATTGCAAAACGACTAAGGAAACTGGACTGGAAAGAGGTAGTTACACCCTTGGGCGTAACTACCACCCTTCATACCCTCATCCACCCTCCACTTTTCTCTCAAATCTCTCTGTTGAGCAATCAACCTATCACATATAATTTATGATTCATAAGTTAGTTTTTGTAGAATTAAGTTGTCACTTTTTATGGCCAGTTTGGAAGAAGGAAATCTCATGACAAATGGAAGTTTTCACAGCTCAACACTGATCAATTTGTGTTTAAGTATTTTTATTTTATGTGATCAGTTTAATCACCGTGTCAGACTTTGTGTGGGAGCCAGCGCTTGTTTCTCCACTAAAAATCAGTGGAATGGACCAAACAAGTTCAAACTTACCCTGCGGAATGACACTACATAGAAAGTGTCGCCACGACGATTGATCTCATCAAAAAAGTCACTGTAGGTGTGATGAGGTGCATAGTATACCTGCAGCTCATTGCCAGGATTCCTGTTGATAAAGAATAACAGAAAAGTATGAGGAACACTGTAAAAACACTCAACAAATATTCAGAAATGGGGAGAAAAGGACAGAAACTGGCTTTCAAAACTGACACATTTACCGCTGATCAAGTGCTGATAGTCAATGTTTCGTGCCAGAGATATATATTATTTTTGGCGAATTTCATACATTCTTTAACCGTTTTAATATACTATTTTTAATCAAAACTAATATTTGATACATCTGTCTGTTTAACCCCGATATTGACTTCCTTTCTACCTTGGTATTAAAACAAGATCATTCAATCATAATTTTTACAGTGGAGCACACAGTCACTTGGCAGGGCATTGATTTGCATCTTAGTCATCTACAGGTGCAACTATTAGTCAACTAATCAGTTAGTCAATCAATAAAAAAAAAATTTATCTGCAACTATTTTGATAATCCATAAATTGTTTGAGTCATTTTTCAAGCCAAAATGCCATACATTAATTCTGGTTTTGCTTAAATATAAGAATTTGTTGCTTTCTCCTGTTTCACATTATACTACACAGGTACTCTTTGGGTTTTTTTAGTTGGTCAGAGAAAAAACTAAATTCATGACATAATTTTAGGAGATTCAGTTTATTTTACACACTTGATTAATTGAGAAAATATTCAGCAGATTAATCAATAATTAAAATGAATCATTATATGACATGACAGTTGCAGCTCTACGTCTGCTTTCCTTGTTTCACAACCCACTGGAGAATACAAGCTTTTGCAGACTCTACTGCTGTGGCCTGGTTCTAAACATTATTTAAACAGCAGGACGGCCACATACATGAGGATGAAAACCAAAATAAAACTGTGAGGAGCAATCGTCCTTGTGTATTTTCTCTTTTCATTCTGGTTCTGCTGAAACTGATTTCTCCCATTTGGTCTTGTAGATTTGGATATTTCATAGCCAGACTTACAACTGATAAAAAAAATAAACTGTGGGTGGCCAACAAAACATTTTCTCCATCAACCTGATCCAAACTATACGGTGCAGTCCAACAGGAAATGTTCTTAATGACCACTGAAGCTCTGAAGCAGTTTGGAGGGTCATGCTTTAAAATCACTGTAGCATAAATCAGACAGATTGTAAAAACTGATAAGCGGGCAAACGCCAAATATGTGGATATCAAGGCAAATGTTATTTTCCATTACAGTCCCATTCAAAGAGCCCCTCTGCTTAAGTACCACTCTAAAACAATGAAACATACTAGTTTGTTATGTCTATAGTTGCTTTATATAAATTGGTCTTTGTGTTTCCCGCTGACAAAAGCATGATGGTCTGCAGCTCGGAAACAAGATTCAACTCACTGCTTTTGGTTCACCACACAAGAGAGAGTTACTGTGTATTTGTTCTGATAGATCCACAGGATGGATGTGCCCTCTTGTTGTCAAAAAAATGCTTAATGCAGCTTTAAAATAAAATAAATTTAAATGAAAAAAAATGAAATCTGAAAAAAGACTTGTGTGACTATGACACAAATACACTGTACAGGCCCTTACTCACTTTTTGTCAGTATTTTCTGTGTATTGGACCGTCACAATCTGGGCACCGTCAGCCTCCTTATTCTCCGTTTTCTGTTGGGGGAGAAAAAAACTAATCACTAGAGTGAGCAGTATAAAATGTTGGCAACTCCGAATACAAACAGAGACCATCATTTCAAAACATCTACAGATCAACACACACTCAAGTACCAAGGTTTCCTCCGGATAAATCACATCTAGTTTAAGAATCTTAAGACTTAAACTTGCATCTACAACCAAACAAATGAACAGAAACACACCAAAAGAGTTATATAATATTAATATAAAAAAATCACATGTTGAAATACTGTTAGGATTTATGTGCATCTGTGGACCTTAAACAGCTCAATACAGGTGAGAAATAAACACCTCTACATCTCTAAATTAAAATAAAAAAAATGGGTATATACAAACTAGGCAGCTCCGAGTGGATTAGACCTACAGTGACAGATTTGGGGGAAAAAATGATGGAAAAAAGGAGCAGGGGGGCACTAATCCTACAGCTCCCTTCTAAGTGTTGTGTTTACTTTCTCAGGGCTTTCGGATTAAAGAGAAATGTGAGGCAGAAAAAGGGAAGGTGTGAGGGGGAGGTGAAACAGTGGTGAAAGAGAGGCTTTGGTTAGCCAAAAACAACTTTATATGGCCTAAAATAAAAGGGAAGTTTAGTTTGTAAGCTTTATTGCAAACACTAAAAATCACGTAAATTCTTACATGGCCCTTTAGATATGTTGTCCTGCTTTTATTTTTTTTAAAACCTACTTTTGTGACCTACCAGAATAGTCCTGGTTGGTTTGTGATTGCTGTTACTCATGCGCCTGGATTTGGTCTGCTGCACTTCATGACGGTGGACCCAGCCCCTCAACTCATGGGCCAACCTGCCAATCAACATGTAGAACATTATTTTCTTTACATTTTTGTAGTCTTACTTGAAATGAGAAAAGTAGGCCATACATGAAAGAGCTCATAACTTACTCTATGCACTTGGTCCTGTTAACAGGAGGCTGGCAGGGGGGAGGTGGTCGGAGGAAGATAGGATCTTTCACCACCATCAGGGCTTTATCCTCAGAGCTGCAACGCAGAAGAAAAAGCAGATAAAGGGTGTTAGAGGAAGAGGAAAGTGATTACGTTACAAGACTGTTTATATGCTGTTAAATCAGTGTAAGCATTCCAAATAAGAATCTGTTATTAAAAATTAAATATTGTCCACATGTTGGAAATATGCTTTGAATGCTGATCCTGAGTGGATCATCTAACAGGAAGCAAAACGGTACCAAAAGAGAAACCAGCATGGCTTAAATGTGGGGACAATTATAAACCTTTTGAATGTCAGTGTAAACTAATGAATTTTTAATTGATTCCAATTCCTAATACTTGACATGTGCAGACATGGCAGAGCTTCAGTCGCTAATTGTATGCAGGGAAAGCTGAGAGGGGGAGTGCAGATTCAGATGTTGCACATGCTGCTAGAGCGATGATCAGACACCGAGAGTGAAGCTACAGAGACGTGAGCACTGCCACCCTGCAGCTCACATCCAGTCTGATGTTGGACAATGACACAAAAAACAAGTCTGGGTTGTTACCAAAAGGTGGGTTTACATACATTATGGATTAGCAGTACACTGCATTGCATTACTCAATTTATTCAGATTCAGTATTCAGATGATACTGTGACTTTAGCCAACTGTTAAACCTCTGCGAATGAATGATTATGTTGCTTAAGGTGATGATGTTGACTGTCCACAGTCATTGCCCACCTGCAGGAGGCTTGTTACTAATCGCCTGCCACAGACGTAATACCTCCCGTGGGTCTCCCTGATCTGAGCCAACATGTCAACTACGCCTTGCATTCCCGACTCTAAACGCTCTGGAAATGGTTCAGCAAGACAACATGTCAGCCCACAGAGCCTTGATCATAACTCTAACTGGAGGAGCCGTATTAACCTTCCCCCAAGATTAGGTTGCATATTTCCCCCGTTGCTCTTATGCGTTTGGTGCTGTCACCCCTTTTGTAAAGGCTAATGTGTTCCTTCCTGCCCACGCTGGTTTAATGCTGCTGGGAAACCTGATACCACAGCTGAATGGTTTGCATTAACATGTAACATACCCTATGCAGAGATCGGACAAAACACAGGCTGGCAATGCCATGCAGACATTCAACGCTCTGACCACCTTGCAAAACATCAATGTCAGGACATGGGGGGCTGCAGGTAATGTACCAAATAAGTATGTTATTTATGCAATTTACAAATGAGACTGCTGGGCCTCTATCGCATTTAAAGAAGAAAAGAAAAATATATAACACTTTAGAAAAATAAACTGTTACTAGCAATAAAAAGTTGGATGTCAAACATGACCTGAGCCCAATTTCCCACTTTGTTACTCAAAGCACAACTGCTGGCCGACTAGCCATGGGCCTGTAGGCGTTTGAAAAGACGACGTTTGGACAGAGTTGGTAATCGGCTAGCGTGCCTGTTTACACATGCTGTAATGAGCTGTACCAGTTCAGACTGAGTCCAGGCACAGGTGCATCCGGGTCTGCTGACATGCGGTTGTGTTGTGAAAAGGTGTTGGGGTGGGGGGCACATTACCTGTCCGCCATCTCAGAGGGACCATTGTCGAGGGGATCGGGGCCCATCACAACCTCAGTTTCTGCCTCTGAGGAGAAACCCAGCAGGTGTCTGCCGCCATGCTGCATGGAGAGCTTGGAGCCTGGGCCGCCCTGAAACAGACTGAAGAAACAGAAGACAGGTGAGGGAAAAATCAGGATACTAAGAATGGAGGAAACAAACTGGAAAGAAGAACCGGGTAATGGACTGAAATAACCGCTGAATTCCATGTGGCCCACATCCTGTGCACAGGAGGGTTGTTCGTTTTTAGCCACAAGCAGATTCTGAACTCTGATCAAGACTGCATAACCCAAAGCATGCTGTGGCGCACACACAAGCAAAAATACACAGTCTCTTTTCAACGGTATTACTACACTGGGTGGCATTTCCATTTCAAAAGGATCCGAATTCAAAAGAGGGCATATTTCACATTCCAAAGGAGAGCCCAAACACAAAACACAGAGATGCGAGCACAGGTACAAGTACAAGTACAAACACACACAGAATTTAGCTACTGTGAATTACTACTCAAGTCACAAAAGCAAACTCATTCATGGGTCCCAAGAAATCTTTTCATGTGTAAGCTCTAGAGAACAACCGAGAAAACACATTCCCAGCACAGAGTGCAGGCAGATAATCAAAGCTAGCCTTGGAGAAAGTTATTCCTAGGAGAAACAAACATTTTTATAACATGATAACAGAGAAGTCATCATTATAGTTGGATGTGGATTTGAGTTGAGTTTGTGGGATTACGTAATCTCTCCATTTGCTCGCTGTGTAAAGTAAACCCTTTTCTCATGTGTGATTTTTCATAACTCATCTTAAATTTGTCACGACTTTTAATATTACGAGCATGATGTGTTCATTACCTTTGTCAACTGAAATATGGGTGAAGTAGGTTTGTGTGAACTTATTGCTTCAGAAGGAAATGTTCTGCTCTGTTTTTAATAAACGTTTGTGCGTAATATCTTTCATGAGTGGCGTGATTCCCACAATGACTCAGGGGGCTTTCCATTTGTCTTCCTTCAGTAATTAAACTCTTGTGCATCTACAGTGTGTTGCAGTTACCATAAAGCATTACAGTATGCCATCATCAGCGTGCTTTGTTTTGAACTGAATTAAATTGTTGTGTCTAAACTGAAAGACACACACACACACAGAGAGAGAGAGAGAGAGAGAGAGAGAGAGAGAGAGAGAGAGAGAGAGAGAGAGAGAGAGAGAGAGAGAGAGAGAGAGAGAGAGAGAGAGAGAGAGAGAGAGAGAGAGAGAGAGAGAGAGAGAGAGAGAGAGAGAGAGAGAGAGAGAGAGAGAGAGAGAGAGAGAGAGAGAGAGAGAGAGAGAGAGAGAGAGAGAGAGAGAGAGACACAGAGAGAGCGCCATAGCCACACAATATGCGCTCACCTCATTGGTCCAACGTTAAGCATGACGAACACCAACACCACCATGAGGCACACAGCTCTCCTCTTGGGGGCAGTTACCTTTAGTACTGTGTTCTGCAGGAAAAGTTAGACATCACATTGTAGTACAGATAACAAATCACAGATATGAGTTATGTGTAATTCACACAAGACTTTTGTTACTTTGCACAGGAATCTTTTATAAGCGGAAGGCTGTATGGACGTACTGGCAGAGCAGTGGCTGCTAGCCTCTCACCTCACTCTGCAGGCCCTCCAGCTGTTTCTTGAGCGTGCCATTCTCACTCTTGAGCGCCTCATTCTCAGACAACGCCACTTTCAGGCGAGCTTCCAGCGAGAGCAGATAATCTTTCTTCTTTTTCCGAGACAGGGACGCCGACTCGCGGTTCTTTATCATGCGCTGCTGCCTCTGTCCCAACTTGGACTGGAGCGAAAAGGTTACAAAGACAGAAAGAGACATTGGACAAAGGTTATTATTCATGTCAAGTCACCTACTTTATCACATATGGCTGTATCCACTTCACAACCTACCCAAAAGAGGGATGGTTATTGTGAGAAAGCCATAAATTGCCTGCTTGAGCCACCTGTTGGGTTGTAGATCATAGGTTCCTCTCACTAGTGTGACATCATGTTTGTCTAGGCTCTCAAAGGCATTTAGTTAAAAATAGCTTTCCATTCATAAGAGCAATCATTTTCTGTGAGATTACCCAAACAATGTCTAGGGGAAAAGTAGGACAAATGGATATTTACACATGTAGGTATGCAAAACAGCATAGTACAGTCAATGGTATAGATGCAACAGTATTGACTGCCTTTTCCACACTAGAGCTCCAACATCTGCTTTGTCAATGTTTTGCACCAACATCCACTCATTCAAACTCAGGAGGATGTATGTGGTGAACAACACAGGTGACATCCTGACAAGAAAAGTGTGGGAAGTGGAGGAGAAGTTTGAAAAGACGGACACTGGCATGAGAGAGAGAAAAAAGTAAAAGAATGAAATGGAAGAGGGGAAGCCGACATTAAAGCCACAGTTGGCTTTGATATTCCCGCCAAGAGAGAACACCTTGGCCGTGGATGCTCCAATTTACTACGGTAATAGAATAATACATAGACATGTTCAAGATGTGTTGTGAGGTTAATGCCATCTCTGCAACAAATCCTGGCTTTAACATTGCCCCCAAAGAGCCCTTAAGTGCACATAATCAAACTTCTACTTGAAAATATTTACATGGACATCCCCTAAGAGGTCCAGAGGTTGCCTGCAATGCCTCTGTACTATATGTGAAAAAAAATTGTGTTTACAGAGTGTGTCACTCGTTGAGAAATGGGTTCACATCTGAGACACAAACAGAGGGACTACATATGTTATAGGTCTGGATGTAAAAATGTTCAGCCATAGTCAGTCTTAATTGCCACAATTTTTTTAATATGGGATTCTTGCCACTCAAGGCCAGTGAGGTGAGGACTAAAATCTAACCCAAACATTGCATATCTTAACATATCTCAAATTAACACCACCCATGGCTGTGGTGATTACCCAAACACCTTCATTGACCATCCAGTCCCCAGCTACTCCTCCCCTCTCCTTCTCCAAACACAAACACTCGGGGTAAGCCTCTAAGACCCTGGGCCTAATAGCCCCGCTGGTGATTAAGTTATTTGGATCCCTGTATTTGTGTTCTGTCTCCTGAGAAACCCCTCTGTCTCTCAGCCCAGATCTGGGAGCCGTGCCACTAGCCCGAGCCTGGGAACGCTGCAAGTAAGCAGTTACCAGGGAGTGGAGAGCAGGGGGAACTTCACATCACAACCAGATTGAGGCTGAGGAGGAAAATGTGGGTTAGGCAAGCAAAAAAAAAAAAAATAGAAAGAAAAAAAGAAAGAAAGAAAAAAAAGTGCCATTTCTCAATTAACCTAAATTGAATGGGTACGAACGCAAACACTGGTTCAAACTCAAACTTTCTAAACCAAGTGTCTGTGGGCGCCCGTGAGCAAGGCATTCTCCTGCTGGTTCTGCACAGTGGACAGCTGCATGTTGTTGCTGAAAGATAGAATTGCCTGCTCAACAACTTTCAATGGACAAGTGGAGGAGGAGAGAGAGAAAAGAAGAGCTGACAAGCCAACAGGTCCCAGCATGTCTAACTGTCACACTGCTGTTGAAAGTCAACTCTTTCCCTTCAGCATCCAAAGGGTTACTCCAGGAGGAAGTAGGTGATGAACCATTAACCTATCCAAGCGGGAGGGGGCTTAGTTTAACAAGTTTCCTGATTTTACTGTAGGTCATAAACATCTATAACCACGACATGCAGGTGAAATAACTGGGATGCTTTCTGTCTTTGTGTTGCAGTTCACCCTTTGGGTACTCAGTTTCTCTTAACTAAATTTTAAAATCCACATGGTGCTCAACTGTGCTGTAGGTAAAACATGTAGTTGCAGAGCAAAAGCAAGACAGCACGTTGTTCCAGTTGTTTGTTTCCCAATGAGGTATTTAGTCAACTGTTTTGGTATTTTCTATTGATGTACCGAATCACAAAATTCACACATTAGATACAGCAGGGTTTTTAAAAATATGACTGCCTGTGTGCCTTACTTTGTCCTTAAACATTTAACTTAATACAATGATATAATTTTACACTTTGTAATGAAACAATGGAATTTCAATAGTTTTCCTGCTAAATCATATTACACAAAAGCAGCTTTATACATTTGGACAAAAACAACCAGATGTGGCGACAAAAACATGAGCTCAAAGTCCAGGGGACAGCTTCAGGAAGGAGGTTTAACAAACTGAGTCTAATCCTAACTCTGAGTTGATTTACTCTGAGATGGGATAACAGCTGATGTGAGTTGGTTCAATCAACTCAGTGTAGGTTGACTCAGAGTTAAGCGCGTGCACCACCACAATAAAAAAGGCAGCATGAATGGAGCCATGATACCACGATTCACCATGGAAACCACCACAAACAAATCGGTCGGCATACTTTTGCTGCGTTCTATTTATTTATTCGAGATTCCGACTAGAAAGTCAGACGTTGCCTAGCAACATGCACCAACACGCCCCCTTTCCTCAGATTTCCAAGCTCGGAACTCTGACAACCCTTGTGGACACCAAGCAAGAATTCCGATATCCGAGGTCCGAGTCGGATCGTTGAGGATAAAAGAATGCAGCAGGTATCCCTCTGGAATTACTCATGCGCACATACAGCAAGTTTGAATATATATTTAGTTTAAAAAAGCAACACGGCTGCTGCTGCAAAATAGCGATAATTGGTGTGGGAAAAAATTGTTTATGAAATGTGTGAGCTCTAATATAGTGTATTAATTTCATATTTAATCACAGGTAACCTATAATATTACTGGTGAAAACTGGTAGTAGGCTACGCCTATAATTTAATTTACGTGCAATCCTGCGGGCGAAAAAATTCTGAGGCTGCAGCACCATGTCATTAACAGAATTATAATCTATGATCATGCATTTCTTCTTAATGAACACTATAAAAACATTTTAGAGCGAGGCACACTTTTCTGACGGCTCTGCATTTGAAAAAAACGTAACGCTACACAAAGAATGTGCTGGGTTGTAAAAGCATGTCAACCATGGGTGACATTAGTGATATGAGGATGGATAAGGCATCTACACTGTATGAGTGTTGAATAATGATCATAGATAATATGACAAATTGTGTAATGGATATGATGTAGCTCTCCAGGAATTTTCTCAATGGAATAATATTTTCTCTTCAACTCAACTGAGCACTCCGATTTGGAAACTGGACACTGATGCAAAAGAATATTAAAGACATGAAAGCATCATCTTCTGTGCTGGATGTAAGAGATCCCTTTCCATCTGGCATTACACAATGCGTTCCTGGACTCCCCTCCTAGTAATAGGAGGATTTGTCGAGGCCTGCAGTTCTAGGCTGTAGTGCTTTGCAGTCTAGACACACACACACACACACACACACACACACACACACACACACACACACACACACACACACACACATTTACAGCTGTCCCAAAAGCTTTGTCCTGCACAACACCTGTCGGAAGCATGTAATGGTTAGCAGCCGTTTAACACCCAGGCTTATTAAGGCTAACCTTAGCCCAAAATACAGTACTGTAACAACATGAACAGTGGCAAACTGTAGAAATAACATGTAGTAACACCTTGCGCAAGCATGCCATTTTAACAGGCCTCTTACACTTCCCCCCGCACACTAAGTCCACCACTGTGCTGTAGCCAAACCACAGTGAGGATATAAAGTGAACACGGCTGCAGCGGGTCCAAACACCAGCATACACACAGCATGACACGGCTCAAGAGCGTCTTGGCGGGCCACGGAAACGATTCTAAAGTCTATTCAAAGCTAGACCTCCAGGATGCAACTTTTGACAGTTGAATTAACACATTACTTTTCTCAAAAATAAAAAGCTGAACTTATATATTCATAAGCAATGAAACATACCCATACTCACTTAAATACACTGTGGGGTTTTGCTGCTACACTTGGTCTGGTACGAGCAGTAGCTTGTGGTGGCTGACGTTAGCATAGATAATGATGTGTAAGAGACATTGAGCCACTGACTTTGACTCTTTGTGCTACTGTTACCCAACGTTAGACCATTATAAGTATTACCATTATAATGGTCACTTGTGGCTACCATTTAGCAAAACTTACATAGTCTCGCTTTGATCATTAAATAGCTGATATGACACTCATACCCTGCAATATAAATATAGAGTATGTTTACAACATTCTCTAAAACATCATTAACACCTTGAGAAATTAATGGAGGTCTCAACTCCAAAAGCCCCAGGCTTATTTGCCTCCACTCAATTATTGTGTACCCCTTTAATCACGTATTGTAAACTTTTTTAACTTGCTTAGCATTACAAATGGCTAAGAGGCTTATTTATTTTGGCCTCTGAGGTTTGGAATTGCTCGTCATTGTTCTCATGGTCTGGCACAAAGAGTGTTTCTCCAGACTTGATTAACCCCATGATAATTGGACAAGTTCCTCTCAGGCCCTTTCAGGGGCCGACTATTTTTACAGCCAGTGGTCAAATGTTACCATTCATAAAAAAAAAAAAAAAAAAAAAAAAAATAGAAATTTCGATTGAGGTTTATCATTGAAAAGTCTGAAGGAAAACTTTGTTAATGTCTGGTTAAATTGAGCAAACTGGTAAAATAGAACATTGTGTCATTAGCTGTGGCAGCCAGATAGCTGAAGGGCCACACAGAGATTGTTCCTATAAGATGCTAAAAGCTGAAAATTGAATTTTCTGTGGTTGTCCTAGTGTCACCACTAAAGGCACTGCAAATCATTCAGGATACATTCCACAAATGTGACACATATGATTATTCTTAATTAAAAAGCTACCCTTATGAGCAACAATGCATTTTTTGCAACTTCACTGCCAGTCAATTTGAGCTAGCCGGCGAATGGGAAACACTGTGAATGTGGAAGTTTTTCTCAAAGACAAAAAGAACAAGACAAAGTGGGGAGAAGACGGAGTGAGAACATGTTTCCCGCTAAAGGTCGGACTTTAGCGAGCCTTCAGGGAAATCTTATGCCGGGGACCAAAGCCTGAAACAACAAACGGCATCTCTATGACTTTTAAGATGGAGGCTGATGATTTAGACCAGCAGAAGGAGGCAGTTTATTCAAGTAACAAAGAGAATCAGAAACACAGACCTATAAACTAGCCCCAGGTCTTTAAAAGAATATCAGACTCTCCTACCCAAAATAAGTCCAGCATGCACAAAAGCTTGTATTAAGAAACCACAAGTTAGTACCATAAACAAAACAAACTATAATTGACTTTTCTGTTTTAACTTTTAAATCTCTAGGGCAGTCCCTGCTGTACTTAATAGTACCTTATAAAAGTCCCTGAAAGCTCTGTGCTGTCCTGTGCTGTCATTACACAGGCCCAACAGAAATGAGTGCATGAGGCAGAAATACTGAAGATCAGCAGGCTGTGTGTTAACTTTGCATGTTTGTGTGTATCTTCTGTTCTTTGCAGCTGTCCTGACATCACCCCTGAATGCAACACACGTAAGGCTCCACCCTATGTCATCCACATGGAGAGTAACATACTTTACACTGTCTGAACTACAATTACATAACGTACATGTACATCTTTCCAATGTAACCACACAGGTACAAACAAAGGAGAAGCCAATAATGATTGTTTGTGGATTGTTTGTGGCTCCATGAAAACCAGAGAGGCTTAGGATTAGTAACTATCACGCAGATGCCCCTTTTAAGAGTAATGACTCCATCAATTCACAAAAAAAATAAAAAAAATTCAGTTTGCATGTGTCCAACATGGCAAAATATTTCAATTTGATGTCATAGATTTTGGTGTAATTTGCATGTTTACAGACAGAAATGGTCCCTGCAGTGTTATAACTTTTTCCTTCAGCGTGGAAAAATGCATGCATCATCATACATGAGAAAAAAAGTCAAACCTTTTCCTTTCAACACTTTGTTTTCATATTTAATGCAGAAATTAAATTAATGGTTTGTGAAATTAAAATAAACACTAAAAATAGGGTAAGATGAGTGAGTTGATGTTGGACAGGCTCCAGTTCAAGTGTGAACATGGCAACCACAGCATCATAGTTACATAGTGGGCAGGTGCATGCACGCCCATGTGGTTACTCATAGGCATGCAGCAGCATGCAGGTACATGCTTGTAAGTCATTGCATGTCCACACACCCACAAAGACAACACTAAAGGTACTATGAAGAGTACTTATAAATTGCTTGGACATATTCTTAGTTAAGCTGTGAATTAAAGAGGATATGACCTTACGAAGAGCCTTTGAGCAAACATTGGACAGAGAAAAACAGAAAAAACTAAAATGTTTGACAAGGGAGTCCATGTTCTGTGTTTGACTGCAATGACAAGTCCATTAGAGCTCAACAGCGTGGTTCCGGAAGTAAAAATCATATACATTTTCTCCATAAGGATCGTAATTGTCAGCCATTACGTCTAAAACCATCCTAGAGGATGTGAAATGAAAGCTTCTGATCCAGTAGAAGCTAGAAGTCCGTATTTACGAAAGACGTTTTATTTGCAAACTTATGGAGAAATACTACACTACCCACAATCCTAAGCATAACAGCAATGTCTCCGATTGGTGGAACTTGCGGTTACTATGGAATGGTTTACCGCACTAACGAACAGCTAGAGCGAGCAGCTACCACTGAAGTCTATAATTGTTTATGTACACAGTCTTGTACATTTGCCTTATTTGCCGTTTTCAAAATGTTATTGAAATCAAATGTTTTATGGTAACGATTCATCTCTTACCTGGTTGGCTTGCTTCCATGTATAAGACGATTTGTATAAGCATTTAATGAAACATCAATGGAGATACTGAACGGGAAAAAACATTTCCCGAATCAGAGCCGTTAAAAAGAAGTGAGCGGTTACTGTTGAGCTCTATAGGGTTTGGCAACATGGCACTACTACATGTACTGTATGTACCTAGATTTAATGACTTGATTTCTCAGTAAACCTTCCATTTGTTAAACATGGAACAGTTGGAGTCCCCTTGGGGCCATGTTGGGTGTAACCAATGATCCAAAAATGAGTGGCCTGAAAACGTTTCGAGATCTCTGATCAAATAACATGTTTACAGTTTTGTGGGTGTTTGCTAACATATACAGAAAGATGTATAATTGGCAGCAATGTGAAATCCGCTATAATGACACACAATGCAAATATAATTTTTTGCATGGCTGATTATACATGAGTGGACAATTGCCATTGACCCTTTGAATGAGGGCAGCAGCCCTAATCTGTGCTGGTTCTCATCTACACCCCTTTGTGTTTATATCTAAGGGCAGTTCAACAATGTGACAAGTAGGAAGACTTAAGTGATAAAGAGCGTGGACGGGACTCACTTCATCATCTGAGGAAGGGGTTCGAAGCGTGACAGGAGCAGCAACAGAAACGTGCCTGTCCTGGCTGAGCATTGGCATGGTGACCACATTGGCAGTGACAGCCCGTGGTGTCTGGATCTGTAGCACCTGGCCTGGCTGCGACAGCACTATGGTACGTCCTGAAAAAGAGTGTGCAATACATTTTCAAATTACAGGTATTATACTATACCCTCATACTATAATCATATTTTTTACAGTATAATTAACATTAAATAACGCTGACTGTGATTATGTGTGTCTGTCAATTTGTTCTTATGATTGTGTTTATGTTATCCCACGTTGGTCTTGCTATCCATGACAAAAAACAAAACAACCTTATAGTCTTTACAATCTGGAAGCTGCATCAGTCTGCTGTTGAAAGAGTCTTCCACTGCAGATGGTACAGTCCAGCTCCCCCCTCCCCTCCCCTCCCCCCACTGTGTTTACAGCACAGGTGGAAAGGATGTTTACCATCTCGACCTGTGGTCTTAAACCTTCACATTCCAAACTGAGAGGTGTGTGAGTTTTATGTGCATGAACACACATAAACCTGTATGTTGGCCTAAATTCAAAATGGATTATGGCCTGAACAAAAGAAACTAACAAAACCTCAACAAGACACAATATTGTCCATGTTTAAAAACCTCCTGTTGATGTAGGAGCCTTGCAGAGTGTAGCCCAACCTTTCCAGTAAGGCTGTGCCAGGAACCAAACCTCAAACTGACCCAGCAACCTTCACCTCTTACACTAAACAACCTGTCAGTGCTAATCGTGGAGAAGCCTTAGCCAGTCTTCCTAATGAATGTGTGTGGTGCCAACGCTGTGTGTCTTGGGCCCAAACTCACCATCTGTAAGAAGAATTCATGAGGATAAAAGTCAAAAGAAATTATAAGCCTTGGAAACACCTGTTGGCCTGTTAGCTCTTTGGAAATACTGGGCAAACTCTATAAAATATAAACTCATCAGTAAATATCTTTATTTTCTTTCTTCCATCTGCCTGATGCATAGGGCTTGCTTCTCAGCTGTGAATATTGCAGAGATGTTTCAAGTCGAGAGAGGTCAGATACTCCACCCACTTTGGGCCCAGGCAATAACATAAGTATTTACATTGGCCTAGGTGCTGCTGATGTAACCAGATTAGTAAACCACGCAGGCTAAAAACCACAAAAACAAAATAACGACTTCAATGCACGAAACACCCAAAATCACAGCAGCTCATTAATAGTTTTTGGTTTACATGAGTTATAAAAACAAACTCCTGAGTGTATATTTATGGAGACTGATTCACAGCATTGATTTCCCCCAAGTGTAGCCCAAATGTGGACATATTTTGGTTACAAAAAGGAGGCATCTAACATCTTAATGATTTAGTTATAATTATTTGAGTAGCATGGTACAATGAGGACAAGATCACTTATGAGCATAAACTAAGGTTAAAGCCCCATCTGCTGGCCAAGACGCAACAATTAAAAGATTGTCTAAGCAAGAACGACAAACACATTAATCAGAAGTTACAAACTGCTCTAACATCACGTCATCTCTAAATTTAAAGGAATTACAAAATACTCTAAGTGAAGAGAAACACACAGCTCACTAATACATCCAGTGCCTCTGGTCTGATGCAATGCAGTGCAATGTGAGGCAATGCGTCTCAATGTGTTGCAGTGTGAGCTCTAACCTGGAGGGGGTGCTGGTTGGATGTTGATAGGTGCTTGCTTGACCACAGGCAGTACAGCAGTCTGCAGGGGCTGGATGATGATCGTCTTGGCCTGCAGGGGAGCTGATGCACGAGCCAGGGGTACAGCTGTAATCAGCGGTTTCGGTTGGATGGAAACCCTCGGGCCAATCTGAATCGGCCTTTTGATTGGCTGAGCTTGTCTGGCTGGTGTGTGGATGGGGGTAGTGAGATAAGAACACAGAATGTATGTAAATACAAGTAAAAGGCTGACTCTAAGCTCAAGTGAGAACATTTGCATTTATTGTTGCAGGGTATTTAGAAGCTAAGTTTTTTCTACAAACCAAAACCTTTTCTAATGACACCACTACGGTATTTGTTTCGCATAAGTGTTGTGCAAAACTTCCCCTGGTTTTTGGACAAAGCATACAAATAGGGATTACAGGCGGCCTCTACCTCACCCAGTAAGAGCACGCGCCCCATGTAGGCTGAGTCCTTTACAGTAGCCTGGGTTTGACCGACTGACCACACACACACACACCCCCACACGTATTCGATCCACTGCTGATTTTGCAGGTTTTCCTACTTAAAAAGCACGTAATCTGTAATTTTTATCATAGGTACACTTCAACTGTGAGAGACAGAATCTAAAACAAAAATCCAGAAAAATCACATTGTATGATTTTTAAATATTTAATTTGCAATTTATTGCATGACATAAGTATTTGATACATCTGAAAAGCAGAACTTAATATCTGGTACAGAAACCTTTGTTTGCAAATCATACATTTCCTGCAGTTCTTAACCAGGTTTGCACACACTGCAAAAAGGGATTTTGGCCCACTCCTCCATGTAGACCTTCTCCAGATCCTTCAGGTTTCGGGGCTGTCGCTGGGCAATACGGACTTTCAGCTCCATCCTAAGATTTTCTATTGGGTTCAGGTCTGGAGACTGGCTAGGCCACTCCAGGACCTTGAGAGGCTTCTTACGAAGCCACTTCTTACGAAGCCACTTCTTAGTTGCCCTGGCTGTGTGTTTGGGGTCGTTGTCATGCTGGAAGACCCAGCCACGACCCGTCTTCAAGCTTCTTACTGAGGGAAGGAGGTTGTTGGCCAAGATCTCACGATACATGGCCCCGTCCATCCTCCCCTCAACATGGTGCAGTCATCCTGTCCACCCTTGTTGAAAAGCATCCCCAAAGAATGATGTTTCCACCTCCATGCTTCAGGTTGGGATGGTGTTCTTGGGCTTGTACTCATCCTTCTTCTTCTTCCAAACACGGCGAGTGGAGTTTTGACCAAAAAGCTCTATTTTTGTCTCATCAGACCACACAACCTTCTCCCATTCCTTGCTCTGCAAACTTCAGACGGGCCTGGACCAGCGCTGGCTTGAGCAGGATTTTAATCCATGACGGCGTAGTGTGTTGCTGATGGTTTTCTTTGAGACTATGGTCCCAGCTCTCTTCAGGTCATTGACCAGGTCCTGCAGTGTAGTTCTGGGCTGATCCCTCACCTTCCTCATAATCACTGATGCCCCACAAGGTGAGATCTTGCATGGAGCCCCACACCGAGGGAGATTGACCGTCATCTTGAACTTCTTCCATTTTCTTATAATTGTCCCAACAGCTGTTGCCTTCTCACCAAGCTGCTTGCCTATTGTCCTGTAGGCCATCCCAGCCTTATGCAGGTCTACAATTTTATCCCTGATGTCCTCACACAGCTCTCTGGTCTTGGCCATTGTGGGGAGGTTGGAGTCTGTTTAATTGAGTGTGTGGACAGGTGTTCTTTTTACAGGTAACAAATTCAAACGGGTGCAGTTAATACAGGTAATGAGTGGAGAACTGGAGGGCTTCTTAAAGAAAAACTAACCGGTCTGTGAGAGACGGAATTCTTACTGGTTGGTAGGTAATCTAATACTTATGTCATGCAATAAAATGCAAATTAATCATTTAAAAGTCATACAATGTGATTTTCCTTATTTTTGTTTGTATTGTTCTGTAGACAGACAGACAGACAGATTGACAGATATGTGTGTGTGTAAAGGCTGCCTCACCTCGGGCGGTCTGGCTGGTCCTCTTTGGCGCTTTCTTAGCTGGAGGAGAGATTACAGAAAATCCACTGGACTCTGAGCAGACTGAAACAGAAGAGGACTGCGATTGTGGAGACAGGGCCTCATCCTAGAAATGAAGCAGAGAAGACGTGCATCTATTAGAGATACCAACCATGTATTTAACCAAGACATCAGCAGTAAACACAAGCATCTAGAACACAGTTAACTCCTACAAACTGGTTTACTGCAAAGTTCTACTTGTAACTGCTTTCCAAAGTATTTTCTTTTGCATCCCAATTATCCTAATGTATTTATCCAATACTTTTCCAATTCTAAATGTTTTACTGTCTTTCTATATTTCTTATGATTGTACTTTCTGTGTTGTTGTTCTATATTTGTCTTTGTAATCTAACTCATTGACTTTGAAAATGAGGGTCACGGCCACTCTCAGTTATGCATTATTATTGAACCCGCGCAACTTGTAGACCCGCCCTTCAATTGCATTCACACACTACTATTGGCCAGGCGTCCATGCTTACGCAAGGTAACATAACCCTATTTGTTCATTTCCTATCACCTGACCAATCGGCTATCCTAACCTTAACCACTCAAGCTTAATGCCTACGCCCAATCAATTGGCTTCCTTCATAGGGTGGGACTCCACTAGAAGTTACGTGGGATCCATAATATTGCCTCAATGACCTGTTGAATTAATTTATTTTGACTTCTGCTGCTCAACACTTTTACAAATGACAGTTCTAAGCTGTGTCATGATTGCACAAGAGCCTGTCATCCAAACCGGCTGCTAATGAACTCACATTACATCAAAAGTAGCTTTAGGATCTTGATGCTGATGATGATCAGTCATCAACAAACTTCACAGAAATTAGAGAATACTGTCTAACGATATATTATTGTTGTAGCAGCAGAAAAAATGTGTATCAAGTCCTTGTCCTTGTCAATATTCAAAGACTCTGGTAGACAAATGTGTCCTTGGATTCAGTTAGCAGACAAACGCGTGCAGACTGTGTTGGGGCCAGACAAGGATGTAACCCTTGTCCTTGTTTTGACACACTGTGAAAACATCTGCCTGCTAAATTATGCTAATGTGGCTAAACTTGTCAGCACCTTCCTTAAAACGACAAGGCGGGGCACAACTCAGGCAGGCAGCGAATTATTAGTTTGACAAGGTGTTTAAGGTTTTTGTTAATAATAAGTGTCTAAAGCGTGCACGTGTGTATCCAAAAGTAAAGAGCAGCTGTTAATGTTTGGACACCATCTGGATGAGGCTTTTACTTGTTCCAACTGTGAACCAAGAGGGACACATATGTAAAAACTCACAGCCAATATCAATGATAAATATTTGCATTGGAACTACAAGTCAAATGCTGAAAACGGAGAAGGACAAAAGAGTTGAAGACAGTGACTTACTTGTAAGAAGTATGGGGACAGGGCTTCTACAGAAGTAGGAGAGGGGACAGAGCTCAGAGTGTGGGCAGGTGACAGAGAGTCCAGGCTCACCTCACCATCTGGATACACAAGGACAAAGACGTCAGGAAAATGTGTCATATACTGTTTGTAGGCTTATTAGCATAGGCGGGTGTGATTTCCTATCCCGGTGTATTCCCACACATGAACTCAACACTAACACCCCTTCTATATCCTTTACTCATTTGGCATAAACCCCTGTGTGCCATAAATACACATCTCATTAATAAGCTACACCAGCTGTCTTTGCAAATTAATCATAAAGCAGCCATGCAAATAAATGAACAAACGCAAGTCATCTGAGTTATATTTGGTCATAATTTCCCACATTTTTCAAGAACTATAGCACTAATACTTGCAGATACAAGATAGAATGGATATTTTTCATTTTCAAAACCAGTTAGATATTTAGCCAAACCTGACCTATATACCAAATTTTACCACTCAGTGTCGCGCTTGACTGAGCAGCTGCTCCCGAGTAAGACATAATGACACTCGGTCTCTTTCATTGCTTTAAAATGAAGAGTCCAAAGCACGGATCTTTTATTTTGTTAAATGCCTGTTGCCTCCTCTGCTCGCATCTCAGGTGAGAGGGACTAAGATGTGAGGAGAGAAATTGAGGAAGTATAAACTGGGAAATGAGAAGAGGGGTTCAGGAGCCAATGAAGCGGCACCACAATCAATCAATCAGCCGGACTATGTTTTTTGGCTAACAATTTGTCTGCTTCAAATCCAAAATGTTTCTATATTGGCACAGTTTTAGTTGTCTTTGAGACTACCTCTGTTATATCTTGTTCTTGGTTTGTAACAAATTGCCACAGCACATCACATGGGCTGCATCATATAAATACTAAACAGATGGACATCTGACTCTATTTTAGTTCAGAGGCCTCTTTTGATGCTGAAATGTGATAGCCATGTCTACAGAGATGTCAATATGTACTGCTGTACCTGTGCAGGTGCTGCCTGTGTCCACTTCATTCCACGGCGGTATGTCGATATCAAAGTCCAGCTCACTGGCCTGAGAAACCAATTACATGCTTTTAAAAAATGGATCTTATCAGAATGCAGATTGGCAACAAAGGCCATGTCTGATCACAGACCACTCTAAGCAATGTGTGTATAATCACTGAGCCATGCATTTCTGCCATGTGCAGAAAACAGCACATTAATAAAACTCTTGTAAGAATTCCTTTTATTTAAAAATGTTATTGCACACAATGCCTGTGAAGTGTTGTTGTGATAGAGATATATATATATATATATATATATATATATATATATATATATATATATATATATATATATATATATATATATATATATATATATATATATATATATATATATATATATATACACACACACACACACACACACACACATACACACACACACACACGATTCCTAAATTGTCTAGAGATACTGCTTTAACAAAAGCACTTAAGTGTTCTTACGGTTGTTCAAAACATACTGTGCTACAATGTTAGCTAATGATGCACCTATATCTGTATGCGCCACTGGTAACAAGCACATGTATTTCTGTTTCAGTCACAGGCTGTATAAAACAGGTTTTAGTAAGCAACATACATTACTGAGAGATGCAAAGTTACTCACATAGCCAGCATGCTCCAGGGCCTGAAGCAGCTCATCTGTATCTCCCAGGTTGTCCAGCTCATCAAACAAACTGATGTCTGTAACAATAAGCATACAGCACATACATCTGGTCAAACTGCTTTTCCATTGATCAGTTTTCACTTTAGATAAAATTGAATTTCCTATTATCCAAGCAGAAAGTGTATGCAGTGATACATACATACTTTTTGATTAGAATATTGGATATGAACTGACAAATGATAAAAGCTAAAATTTATTTTAACTTTAGGCATTGGTACAATATAGAAAAACTGTTAATAGCATCAGGCAAGTTATATAAAAAGGGATTGCCCCTAGTTAAAAACTGTGCCTATAGGCATAGATAAACATTCGAGAGCTATCCATCTATGCTATAAGCAATAAAGGGGGCCGATTAAAAAAACAAGTGCAGCATTAAAGTGTGTCTGTGGTAGAGAAGTGCACTGTGTGTAAAGTCTGCAGCCATATTGAGGGTTAGTGTTTTTACATTACGTCCAGGTTACGTCAGCTAACGTTACAGCTAGCTAGCTAGGTAATGCTAACTGTAGCAGTAAAGACTTTAAGCGTATGTAAACACAAACGTATCCAACCTCAGGCGTACAGACAAATGTTTTTGAAACGGTTACCTTCTCACACTTTGCATTTTAGAGACACGTCTGTATTAGTTATACATGTTAGCTCGCCTAGCTAGCTATGTTTCCCTACATAGGGTCTGGAGAAAGCAGTTAACCTAGCAAACCGACACTTACCCCACTCTCCTCCATGGTCGATAGACATGACGCCTGTCTCACTATCCATCACCGGATATTGTTGATGATTTCCAAAGGATAACGTTGAGTTGGTTGACATTCTCTTTCAAATTCATTAGTAAACTGTCTCAGACAAACAAGTCGCGATCAAGCGATGGCTCATAGGACTCGTTCATGCTGCTGCTGTTTGGTTGGAATCTTCCTGATTTTGACGCTCCCAGGCGTTAGATACACGTCCGACTTTAACGTTAATCTACGGGTGCCACCGAGGGACTAATGTGTAAAACAGCAAGATGCTGTGGGGAATATGCGTTCTCTTAACACATCTGTGGTACTATGCAGTAAACTGGTGCTGCCTAACCAGGCCACAAAGCGGCAGAATAGTACTGCAGGCGTTGCAGCATGGTGCCAAACAAGTGTGATCCATAAAGTTGACCTCTCCTTTGATTTGTGGATTTAATCTGATTGAATAGAGAACAGGCCTAATTACAAATGGACCTTAGGTTGGGATCGTTTCACTAAGCTATTGTTTCCAAGCTGAAGAATCAACTTTGGTGCTTACGTTTTAAACCCACACAGATGAAAACTCCTGGAAGTGCAATACGTAAAATCAAAACTACTGAGTTCACCTATCAACTGATCTATGTCTGTGACAATTTGGCTGTAGGCCTACTGTTGATGCCCATAACTGAAAGCTCTGGAAAAAGCTAATAATAAGTGATTTAGGAATGTTTTGTCAAAATGTAACCAATAATTGTCTGATAGCCTGAATGATTATACCTGCTGAGAAGAAACCAAAACGGATGTCCTGTCCATAGGCTGGGCCGCTGGGTGTCCTCCAACCGTCCAAATCACACAAAACCTTTACTGGTTTCTTCCCATATGTTGAAGCAAAACATTTGAAAACATAAAGCAGGGACTTGCACAGTTACAGGCTAATGTTGCCCAGGCAACAGCCCTTTTGCCCTTATTGACTGAGTTACCCCTATGAAGAATAAACCTACATAAATGTAGTTTTTATATATTTTATTTACTTTTTTGCTGTTGTGGCAGTCCATCATTAGTCAAGTTGGGGAAGTTTTCTGAGAGAAACAATATGTGGTGCAGGCACAAAATATAGGCTACTTCTGTTTGAAATACATTAGTTTGAAATATGTGTGGAGCGTCACAAAAAACTGCTTTAAAATAATGTCAATTTTATAATTAATAATATAAAGTGAAAAAATGCAACGCATATATATCCACATTACAGTTCTTCTCTGTAGCACCACCAGTGGACATTTGTTTCTTGAAACACCTGAAGCTACCTGACAGTAGCCTACGTATTTGTGGCGCTGCAAAAATGTGGTCTACAAATGCATGAGACCCGGTTAAAAACAGCGTGGCCTCTATCAGCAGGTTCAAAATCCTCTGAGATGTTTTAGCTGAGTTATGAGTCACTTGACAGAAACAGGTTGGGACTGATTTCCTCAAGTTATTTTAATGAGTTTAGCAATAGGCTTTTCACAATAAGAGAATGCTTTATGAAACAGAAAAACAAATGGCGAAGATGGGATTTGAACTCACAACCTTCAGACTGTAAAACAGTGTTTGTTCCAACTGACCCCTGATGGCTCTGAAAAGGCATTTCAATATTTCAATTAAGGTTAAACTTCACAGAGTCAGTTGATATCTGTGTAGCAGGTTTCAGGTTATTTAATGGCTAGATAAATGGATCACAATATAAAAAGGTTTTTTGAAAGATTGTCTGCACATTTAAGATGTTTTTAAGAGATTATCTGTTTTTTGTTTTTCTGAAGAGATGGTTAACTTATTATTACATTATATGTAATTTAGAGGATGCTTTTATCCAAAGTGACTTATAATTGCTATATACATATATGTCAGTGGTCCCACACCTCTGGAGTAACTAGGGGTTAAGTGTCTTGCTCCGGAACACATTGGTTGATGTATCGCAGTGGGAATCGAACGCAGATCTCCCACACCAAAGTGTCATATCCACTGCGCCATCACCACCCACCACCCAGTGGGGTCTGATTCTGACTGGCACCCAAGAGATGTGGTTTCAAACCCTGCCTAAGGTAAGACGTTCAGGTATGTTTGTGATAGATAGTTGTGGTTTCCTATGTCAATTTAACCTTGTGAATTTCCAACATCAATTTCAACTTGCAAGTGTCAGAATATTTTTTTTAAAGAAATTTGTTGTGATCACTTTAAATTTGTTTTAGGAGCAATAGCAATAGCCCCTCCAAATGTCTGTGCCCGTCCCTGATTAAAAGCCTTGATGGGATACAGATAAATTCATTAATTTCTACAATGTAGGCTTCTTAAAAAACAAAATCATTGAAGGGACTGATTGGTTTGGTAGTATTTCTGATGTTAGTCAGCCTGGCAAATTTAGTTTGGCTGTCTCCTCTCCTTTCAGGACCACTATCACGAGGTGCTAAAAGGACAAATGGGTCGGAGGACAGTAACGGTCTGAGTTGGTGTAGATTGGACGGGTGGATGCTTCCACAGGGCTTATGTGCTGCTGGCATGTAATTTTTGGAGTGAATGGTACTTGAGTGTCACGACAGACAGAGCAAACATCTGGCTTTGAACCCTTTTAAGCCTATAGAGCCTGTTTGAGGGCAAAGCCTGTGTGAAATAGAATATAGGCTTCATAACTCTGGTTTGAAAAAAAAAAATAAGTGGGTAAAATGTAGTTATATATATATATATGGCCATGTGTCAAGTAGTCTGAAAAAATCACTAGAATTAACAGAAACCCTGAGTAACAAAATCAGGAGTGTAGTTTTAAATTCACCATAGAGTTGTGTAGGGTCCAGTTTTCTTTCATGTAAAAGTCAGAATATCTCAATCTTTGCTATTTTTTATCTGTCTCTCTTTCCCTTAACTTTATAGATGTGCAATATTTAACTGCTAAAGGCGATTTTATGTATGAGTCATCAAAACAGCCTATAATCTGAATCACTAGGCTATATGAATCATTTGATTCAGCACATGCAAATGTCAGTGCACCTAAAATTTGCTCATGAAACAAAATGTTTTTGAACTGCTGTAACTGAGGGTCACAAAAATAGGTCCTGCCTGTAAAACACAGACATGAAATATTACAAGACATAAGCTATGTCAGCTTGCTGTTGAATGTTTTCCAAAAAGCAGCTTCTTATCCACTCAATCTGTAAACAGGTTTCATCTCATAGGCATGTAGGCTTATGTTAGGTCTGTAATAGAATAAACCTTTTCCTACAGGGTAGAGTCTTTAGACCTTGTTGGTTACTTTGAAATGGAACGGGGGCAGTGTTAAGTGACATTGTGTGCTAAAAATCAGTAGCTGGGCCTAATCCTTCATGGGCATTTCAGGTCGTGGTGAGATTAACCTGAGGTGGTCTGGCTGATTCCCTGCTGGATTGGTTCAGCACCATTCTGAAACAACAAACCCCCAGTCTGTATTAACTTAATACAGCAAGGTAAAGATTAATATAGAGGTCAGCCATCTGCCTGGAGTCTGTGGTTCACTGTTAACATAAAGCTAATCAACTAATGTATGTTATTTCATGAATCACTGGTGAGTCCAGTGTAATGTTTATATGTTCTTTATTGCTAACATGACAGTGTTTATGGACTTCCAATGTTGCATTGTAGCTCAAAGTCAATGTATGAAACATTCCTCCCAGATCTTAAAAATATAATCCATGTGTCAGGCTATATCAAGTGTCCTGATGGTAATGGTAATGCACCCGTGTGGGATTGGAGTGGTGGGGGTAATGGTGTCTTTAGTCTGTAGATAGCTCACCGCTCATCATATTGATTGTGTGCAAAGCCCCTCAGATCAGACACGGACAGCAGATTAACAGGTTAACCTGATTGATTGGTAGAACAGAACATTTGAGTAAAATATAGTATTTGGGCTTTGGTGACATTGCTGTTGAAGATTCTGCAATATGTCTAATTTTTGTCTAAAGTATGATGTCCGTATTTATTTCTATTTTCATATTATTAGAACATTTAGATCATAATTTAAATAGGTTTCTTGGTTGTTTTTGTCACACCTTAGAATAAAGTATCACAGTAATGATTGCAGACTTTGAATATTCCTTAAGGTTGTATTTACATGAAAATGTTTGGGGAACAATGCTATATAATGTGAAAATCAGGACAATCTACACTGTTATCCCAAATTATTGCATGGAAACCCGTTGCCTCAAACCATTTAAGTTTTTACACAAGGTGAAACTTAATAGGTCAAGTTGTATTATCACAGAGAGCGGTAAGTGGATGCAGTAGACAAATCAAATGTACATTAGTAGTCATTACTTAAAATCATCAGCAAACATAAATTTTTTTTCATGTTGTCTAAAATTAGCATGTACAGTTAAACATACAAATAAACATTTAAAATATAAAAATAAATAGGCTACTTATCAATAGAGGAGAAATAATTTGTATATACTGTATAAATATTGTTTTTTCTTTGTGTCAGCATGATTTCAAGAATACTGTATTCAAAACATGTATTCCATCATCTGTATGATTGCTGAATATGATACAACTTTAGCAGCACATTTGAGTGTAGAGATACAACAGCACAACATTGTCCACTTGAATCCAATTATCTCCACGCAAATCCGCTTTTGTAATCTAACAATTAATGTCTGTGAGACTGCTGCAAAAACTGAAAATTAAATTTGGAACTGGTTTGCACAATACATGACTTTCTTTTATAACTTGCTAAATATTGCACAATAGTAATGCATAACAATCTGTCATGGCAGATTACACTAAACTCATTGATGGACATAAAACAACTAAAACTGTCATTCATTATAGTAATCATCATTTTACCACAGAGTACAATACTATACCACAAACATATTGTGTTTTGTGTGTTTAATTTGGATTCTTTGGCCTCTTTGGAAGAATATTTAAACCACAGTGGGTTATTTTACATGAATAAAATGAAAACCTGATATCAAGACACCGCTGTCACTAACAATGACCAAAAACAAAAAAGCCCCACGCTGGTGATCAAACAATGTAAACCTAATTAGGCAAAAAAAAAGGAAACAAACTGTAGATGGTGTTATTAATGTGACAGGGGGCTTTTAATTGCTATTTACTACAAAACAAATTCCTGTACATTTGGCAGAGGCCTGTTAGTGTGTCGACAGCCTGTTTTCAATCAGACATACCTTGCAACACATTTTCTCTGCAGAAGAACTGAATCAGAGTTCATCCATCACTGAAGATGTTGTAATGAGGTCTGAATTCTTGTAAATGTTTGTGCAATCGCAATTATGCTTCTTTTTTTAAATACTTAGGATAGTTGACATGCATTAACTACTTTACTCCCATTTACCACGCAAGGCAGAAGAATTTGTTGGTGAACCACTAACCCAGCAGTGAAAAGGAGCGAGAGACGTGGAGGACGAGCTTCTTCTAAGCAAAGAGAAACCCCTTTGCAAAAGGGAGTTTGAGCTACATTTCATCTTTTGTGTGCCAGATTGATGACCTATGAGATGGATGATGTTCTGTAGCGCTGTGTGGCATTGTCTTATCCTGGCCGACACAAAGAGGGGGAACACTTATCATCTCAGGCTTATGTATGGAGCAGGGGGCAGGGGTTGTCAGAATTGTGAAGAGGGTCCAGGAGGGTGGGAGATGGGCTAATGACAGCAGAGGCAGATGGAGAAAGCCGTCTCCCATGACGACGCAGCCAGAACCTCCATCCTTAAGCCAGAGAAGGACGGATATAGAAAGAGAAGCAGAGAAAGAAGGAAGGGGCCAAAAGCAGAGAGAACGAATAAAATAAGAGTTGGAGTGTGTGTGTGTGTGTGTGTGTGTGTGTGTGTGTGTGTGTGTGTGTGTGTGTGTGTGTGTGTGTGTGTGTGTGTGTGTGTGTGTGGATGCCAATCCATGCATTAATGTGGTTGTGCTCTTTGTATGAACACATGTCAAGTGCTGTTGACTTTAAAGGGGCGGTTTGTTTCTCAGGTTTGAGTTAGCCTTTTTAGCTGCACTGCAGTGACTTGCTAGCAGGTGGCCCAGGTTTGTAGAGCTTGGTTTAGGATTAGGTTTTCGGACATTGTTTGGTGGGAATGGTGGCGAATACAAAGGGATTAGTGCAAAGGGTTGCTTCATTGACTGTGAGTGTTTGTATGTGTGTGTATGTGTGTGTGTGTGTGTGTGTGTGTGTGTGTGTGTGAGTGGGGGTTCTGAAGTTGATTGATGAATTGGATAGCTACCAAAATAAAACATGTTGCTCTAATTAGGTAAAGACAAAAGAAAAGAAACCTTAAACATATTAAAACAATTGTATCATGGAATGCAAAAAGTGTGTTGTGATTTTGTAACAGGGTCGTTTTGGGCAGCAAACATTCCTGATATGGTGACTTTATTTTCAGAAATAATTTCTTAAACCAATAAACTGTTCAAATTTGAATTAAAATGTTTCAAAGATCCACCAGTCCTTTAAAGAGAAAAACGTTATGTCTAGTTCCCACGTTCCTCTCCTAATGGACTGTAAAGAGGAAAAGCCCTCCCAAAATCATCTCAATGCCTTGAACCATGTGCCACCATTAGGGACACACAAAGGGAGATCTGACAAATGACCATTTTAATGTCCCTCTTTGACTTTAATGAATTTATACGTTATCTGGCCCTAATGGAGGCTCTGGTGGAGGGAATTGGCGCAAGGCCATAACAAATGAAAAGGTCTGATTAGTGTAGAATGAGCTAAGAAAAAAATGCCATTCATCTTGGTTAGCATCCTCCTGTGCTCTTTTATGGGGCGCTGTTACAAGGACGGTGGAGCCGGGGGTGCTTGTCCCATTAGCGGGGCAGCCCAAAGGCCCGCTGAGTGGTCTGCGGCCCGGCGTTGACGGAGCGTCTGCCCGCTCCGCAGTTCAAGACTGTGAATGCCTCAGTGCGGCTTGACTCCTGAATAACCTTCCGAGGTACCGGGAGCTTCACCCCAACATGACCCCGCACTCTGAAGAGGGGTGTGGGGGGACTCCGGGGGGGTACCCAGACCAGGACTCACACTAGCAATAGGTAAACACTGGCGATATCTCCCCAGGAAAGGACGGCCGTGGAATAAAAACAAAAAAAACTAAAAAGCGGTCTTTGAAAATTACACTTTAAGAAATGTAAAATATGTTAAGTGGGCCTAGGTCATTACAATCAGTGTCTGCTTGTTCCAAATAACCAACAACAGACAATGCCAGCTTCAAGTTGTTATCTTCTTATCTAAATTGGTAGCTATGTGCTATCAAAACTTGCTGGCAGCAGTTGTTTTTGGCATTAAGGGAGATATTTCAGATTTGACCATGCTGAAAAGCGATTGGGGGAAGAAAGAAAAAAGCAGCTGTATTGAAATGCACCGCCGTCTTCGTTTCTTTGTTTCGTGATTCCGGGAAGAAACATTTTACTGTGAAAATATTGCAACACGGTGTCACTGCAGGAGAGATGTTTCGTCATGATCGTGTTGGAGCTTGATATCGACCACTGTTGTCATTGGGAGAAGCCCTGTTCTACCGCCCCCCCTCGCTGGGCCCCCGTGTAGAGCCGCCTTGCAGAGTTCAGTCGGGCTGGGAGAGGAATGCGCTGGGATGCGGAGCAGCACCCGACTCTAGGAAATCGACGCAACAACTCGCACAGAATGGACAGTAATGATCCGTATTTACACCTCAGTAAGTACGCTTCAAGGATTTATTCTGAGCCCAATCTGCCTGTTGTGTTCCTCGCGAATCTGCAGCATTTTGTTTAGACTTAAAAGGAGAGAGTGCGTTCGTTTCATGGCGTCTTCTCTCCAGCTTGCGAGCTGTGCGCGAAAGCGTCCCCGGACTTCAATCACAGAGTCCTGTCTGTGAATCCGTTTGTTATGCTACCCTCTTCGTTATTTCTTGTTTTGCAACTGTGCCGATTGAAACGAAAGCTGCGACCAATACAAAAGTCAGGTGATCGTGGTTGTGCAGGTCAGGCAAGGTCAGAGGTTGGCACTTCAATTGCGCTTATGTAATTTATGGCGCTTGTCGTGCGTCTCTTGCTAAACTGTTTGAGACAGAAACACAATTTATTTGTCTGGGGTGGTCGTCGGAACCCGCGAGAAATGCATGAAACAGCGTGGAATGGGAGATCTCTACTGATCTCTACTGATAAACAAACTTGTAGGCTACTTTGTGGTAAAACGAGTGTAAGACGCGCCCAGGTCAGCTGTGGCTAAATTCAGCTGAATGACAGCATGATGTGATTTTGCTCAGTAAAGCTGAACTCTGCTCTGACTCAGCGACTTTGCCCTTGAACAAGCTGATGCCCTTTTCTTTTCTATTATCGTTTTTTGTGTGTGACAGCCTAAAATTCACAGAGACAAGGAAATGGGACTCCACTGTGTGGAGTTTGCAACATGTGGGACACACAGGCTACTTATAGTAGCCTATGGCAAATAAGCGTCAGGGCTCTGCTTCTGTTTTGTTTGTTTGCAAGTTAAACCTTTTTTTAGATTAGACTCTATCTAAAGTAAGGCTGAGGCTGTTGGAGCTCCACTGAGTCACACTCTATATGCATCATTTATCATGTGATGTTTTTTTCTCTCCTTGAGAGATAGACTCATTGTCAAACCCCACTGCAGTAAAGATATGCCATGTGCTTGTAAACCCCTGTTTTCTGTGTAGGGAATGGATAATAATAGCGTACAAGATAACACATAAAACTGGTCTTTGAAGACAAAACTATGCTACCCTTTTATGTTATCACATATATCTCTGCACCATTTTGAGGGGCTGAAAATTGTTTCCATAATGAATGTGGTTCCCAGGGGAATGAGAGAGACATCTGGATGGGAGAGCATGTAGAGGGAAGCCCACCGCATACAGGAGTAACAGAGCAGTCCCTCTGGGCTACAGACGCTTTCTTGTTTGTCTTCAAAGACTCTGACCAGACAGTAGTGTCATCTAAAGGTTTATTCAGACCAGGATTGCATCAGACCACTGTATCATTGTGCAGATATATTTTTGATCCTTCATGGGATGGAAGATATTAGTCATATCTTGCTAATCAGTGATGTGTCCAGACCTTTTTGCTGGGGTGGTGGGGCACTGTCTGCACACACACACACACACTCACACACACACACACACACACACACACACACACACACACACACACACATTAATTTACCTTTTCTGTCTCCACTTTAACCCTTAGAGACCCCCCACAGACCCACCTTTGTCTGATGTGATAACATGTCAACAGTCAATGCCACATAGAAGTGGTTTACAACATCTGAAAGCTGGGAACATGAGGAATAATTTGAAATGCACAGCAACATGCAAGTTTTTCCAGTCATAAATCTGTAATTAACATTGTGTTTTGGTTAGTGTGGCTATTCTCATGCTCAATTACATCTCATAAGTTGTTGCAGCACTATCGGGGTTGAAACCATTTGTTACAAAGAAATGTAACAATTTTTTTGACCACCAGAATTGAGTGAAATGCTGGACCCCTCTAAAATACCACATTACAGTAAGACACCAGGACCTTAAGGAAAACCATATAAAAATCCAAGCTGTGATTGGGTACATTTGGATATTTCTGTACCAATTGCATTTGTCAGTGTTTGGATAGCAAGCGCATTTGTTCTGAAACTGCTCAGAAATTCCCTTATTTTCAATATGCTGAGCAAAGCCATTCATCCTCTGGATGCCCTAGATCTGTAGTTTGTGGTTGCAAAGTTTCATTAGGCTGTGATTATTCTCGAGGTTACAACAGGTCATTTTATACAGTGCATGCAGTATACATTTTTAATGGCCAAAAATTGTATTTTGTTAGCATAAATTGGGCATGTCTGTAAGGGCTAGTCTAAATTGATGCCATGGGTGCTATCGGAGGTTCTGCCGGATGTCCCTCATTTTCTGCTGTATGACCCCCCCAACTCTGGTTGATTCAGAATACATCCTTTGAGCTAGAACCGACAATTCAATTACATTTACCTTTTAAAAAAAAAAAGAAGAAATTCTCATCCCACACTCATTCCAGAGCTTGACTCCCTACATGCACGTTCCACCAAAACAAGTTCCTTCCCGAGGCTATTTTGCAGAGACATTGTATCTGTGTCCTGCGCTTATAGTGCCGCCCAACACGATTGTGATTGGTTTAAAGAAATCCTAATAAACCAGAGCATATTTTTATTCTATCCAGGAATGTTGTGTGGACTAGTCAGACTTTCTTCCTCAGCGCTGTGAAGATATGTCTGGCAATGTGAGACTAGTACAGGGAAGACTCGTAGGTACCCATAGAACCCATTTTCATTCAGATATCTTGAGGTGAGATGTAAAGGGACCCTTTTTTAATTTTTTTATTACAAAATTCAAATAAATAAGCCCAAGGTCCCACCTTTGACAGGGCAGCCAATCACAATCAATTTAAAATACAGATAGTTTAACATTTCACACATACTTAATTTGTAACTTTGGTTGCTGTTGCAGCTTTCCAGCCCACAGTTACTGGCAATCTTAGTAAAATGCTAAGTATTTGTATTTGTTGAAGTCTAACAGTACTGGTGGTGAATCAGTCAGTTATCAGTAACAGTAAAGTGCCCATATTATGAAAAAAAATCACTTTCTGAGATTTAGAGTGTTATCTTGTGTCTCTGGTGCTTCCACACACATACAAACAAAGCAAAACAACTATCCATGCTGTTTTGAGTGAGACACGGGTTTCTGAATGTCCTCTGCCTTCAGTCGCTGGGTGAGCTGTTTAAAATCTCCACGGCTGTCTACGTAACTAGCAGAGACAAGGTGGCTAACCGTAGCACATGCTAGCGCTAGCATGCTAGCTCGTTCTCAATGGCAAAACACTGCTACAACACACACTAGTTCACCATAATCTACAAAATAACTACTTCCATGTCCCTGTTCTGCAGGTATTCCACAAGTGCACCCTCGTTTAGAAGAAGTCTCCCAGCTAATCCTGCCTGGTACTGACCAAAGTTGGAGAAACAGTAGCTAGCTGAAGTTATCATTACCTAGCTACTGCGCATGTGCAACTCCCAACCAAGATAGTAAAGAAGTGAGATGCCTCACTATCTGTAACTAAAACAGAGACCTAAACACCGGGTGAAAACAGGATCTGCAGCAATGTGCAGTACAACAAAAATATGGTGTTTTTTGAAAATGAAACCATGTAAACCTATTCTGTTACAACCTCTAAATACAATTATGAACCTAAAAATGAGCATAATATGGGCGCTTTAACCCTATAAAGTACAGTTGTTTATCCTACTATGCCCCCTACTAGGATTAATGATGTATTTTGCATCAACAGCCTAAACTCGACTCACATCTTGAATGGGAGATAATCACTCTAAAAGGAATCTGTCATCAGTGTGTGGCCGAAGCAAAGCAGTCAAAAAACTATTTGGTGATTATGTGCGGATTGTTTTGTGATCCACTCCGCTTTTCCCAGACATGTTGTCTTTCAGCAGGTTTGATGCAGGCCTGCCCTGGGCTTTAAGTAGAATCAGCAGTTTTCTCTCTTAGCTCTTCAGCATTTTTTCTTTAATTTTCCGTTAGTGGAAGTGATTCTAGACCTGCTGATGAGCACCCACTTGCTAAATTTGACAGTGAGAACATATTTAGCTTGCAGATCAGGGAAGTCATGGCAGAAAGAAGAACAGCATGGGTGAGTGAATGAAGCAAAATAAAGGGAAAATGTGTGGGGACGGGGACGGGGGTGATATGAACTCTCATCTCTTGCCAGGGGTCGGTGATTCACTTAGAGACAGAGAGGGACACACCCAGTCACACACTCATGCCTAAACTTCACAGCTGCAAATATGCCAACCTCCTAAATACATACAGCAAAATTTGACTGTGATATCATGTGAGTTTAAGAATTTGTGAGCGTTACTATATGACTGTGAGGTGCTGGCAGTATTAAACCTGATCTCTATTGGCCTAACCCTGCACATAGCATTCCCCACCCACTCCTACAGGATTAAATAAACCAAACAGGTAAAGGGGTGTGGCTCTCTGCAGGTATTTGCTCAAGAATTCTGTTGTTTTGAGACCTGCAATGCCTCAACACATGCATAAGCATACAATGCACACAATGGGTTTATTGGCAGGCAGTTTTGACTGTGTGTATTTATGTGTCAGTGTAAAAGAGTCTGCCTATTGTCTTGACTGTGTGTGAGTGGGTGCTAATTGTGAGAACAGGATGAGGGAAGATAAAGGGCGTAAGGAGGCCATTCTCTGGGCTAATTGCCAGTTATGAGTCATTAGTGAAGAAGGTCAAAACCTTGATTTAATTGCAGCTTTAATCAAGCAGAGAACCTTGGAAGGCCCACGGGCTGCAGCTGGGTTAGGTTGTAAGATGTGTATAGCTATTTCTTTGCTAATTATGAAGTAACAACATACATGTCACACATGAATACACAGCAACTCTAATTGTCCATGCACTAAACATTATGTAACACATTCCTCTGATCTTAAGCATCTATGCATTTCAGTGTTAACTTCTAATTAAGTCATCAATTGCAATGGCAGCTACATATGTGGCTATATTTTACATTCACAAGTGTTGAGTCTTCTCCTGACAGTGAAGCTCAGTGTAGAGTAAATGCAACAACTTTCACATGCACACACAAGGAGCAATAGCTGTTGTGTCTCAAAAACCAAAATTATTCCCAGTCATCCCTGCGGGGTAACATTATTGGTTGCCAAAAGAATAAGTGGATAGGCAGGGGTGGAGGAAGTATTTGGATCATTAAATTAAAAACCACACTATGTTACAAGTAACAATCCTGCATTCAAGATTTAGTTAAATAAAAGTACAAAAGTATTTGCAACAAAATGTACTTAATGGTGCAATACAGTATGTAATAAATTTACTGTATTAAATCCAAAACTGACCACAGTATGTCATCAGATATTAAGGAAACATGCTAAGCGGAAATAATATCTTTTCCAACAACAATGCTAAAGCCAGTACTTCTCCTTTGAAATTTCCGTACCATGACAAATGTCTGTTTGTGTTTTGGCCTGTGTGTTGTTATCAACTGCCCAGTTTGACAGCCAGGTCAGGTTACCAGATATACCTTTAAAAACTGAACCCAGCTAGCTACAGCTGTAACGTTAGTACAACCACAATAGAGATAGATTCTACCCAACCTAAAAAAAACCTGCATGTTTCTAACAGTTGCATGACCAAAGACATAACAAACCCCAGGTAAATATTGGAGATGTATTTAAAAGATGGAGACCGCTTAGAACCCAAAAGAATGCAGGCTAATTTATCTGCTAGGGACGGGGATTTTATGTAATTTCAACATTCGTGTACACACATTGAATTATATAGAGTATTTGAATTTGCAACATGTAGCCTGTTCAGCGGGCCGCAGCCTTTCAAACAATGAGTAGTTTTAAGCCAAAAAAAAGGTGGCTGTAAATTGGGTAGAGAGGACGGCAAGGTAGTGGGGTTTTAGTGGTTGAGGTACAGCGCTCGCGTAAGCACAGGCTTTTATGACAGCATAGCCAACATCTAACGCTAGCTACCCCGCTGTGCTGTGGAGATATGTCTGGCTATTTGAGACCAGCATCTAGCAACATTGTTGGGTACTGAAATCTCAACCTGGCAACCTCCGTGAACTTTGAGTCTGGGGAGGAGGGGCCGGGGGAGATGACTCTCTCCAGTATTTTGAATTTGGACTGCAACAACTATTTACATGCTAGCTTTCAGTATTACATATTTCACCTTTAAAGTATTCAATGTACTAATTATGTAGACTGGACTCTTGATTTGTCATGTTATATTATTGGATTGTTATTTGTGATGCATTAACTTGTAACCAGCAGTGGAGTTCATTTTAACCAATAATAATAATAACAGTAGTGGAGCTGACCACATAGCAGAAAAAGGAAATACTTAAAGTATAATCTCAAAATTACACTAAAACAGTTCTTTGGTATATGTACTTAGTTGCTTTCCACCACTGTGTACAACATCCTTTGATATACCCAAACACAGTGTCTGACATTGTATAGACTAAACAACTAGTCACTTCATCATACTTAGGATTTGTTGATATTAACAGATCAATCAATGTTGCAGCCCTATAGCCAGAATCAGTCCCAAAAGAAGTATGTGATTAGAAAGAAAAATATGAATGGGCTTGGTGATGAGGAGCAATTTATGACTCTCGATTTTCTTTGACTGACAAGGCAAAGCGCTTTTCATTGCATGCTGTGCCCCTCAGGAGCAACATGTAACAGTACATTATGTCTCATTAAACCTCTCCATTGAGAAATATAAACAAGATGAAAACCTCACTTAGCTATTTTGAGTGCAGTTTTAGTGTACTCCTCTCTACGGTGCCCCTAAAAGCTCAAAGCACTGCGATTAAGAGAACACACAAGACACTACACAAACAAATGAAGACACATCTTCACCAATTTATCACAGTAGAGAAGCTCGCAACACAAGGGGACACTAAAAGGTGATGCACACTGCTGGACCATGCTTGTTGCTGCCGTTGTTTGTGGCTTATGAATTATCTTAACTGTTACCTGTTGCTGCCATCTTTGCCTGGTCAGTTGAACCAACTTCTGTTGAGCCATGAGTCTCTCAAAATTTCCTCTCAACAAGAATTGAAGATGTTTCTTCATTTCTTCACAAGCACATATTGTAACATATTTTTCTATTCATTTTTGCTTTTTTACTAATTTCTTCTTCCACTGCCTTTTCCTACAAATGTCCACCCAACCAAGTGTGTTGCCTGATCAAAACTCAATGCTAGCAACGAGAGGATGTAATTGGAAAACTGTCTCCTCTTGAGATCTGTTTAGCGGGGCAAACTATCAAATTCATCGCTTCTCTGTCACATCTATACAAGATTTACAATTGGTAGACACAAATATACATGACAGTGATGTCAAAATAGCAATGATTAGTCAGATCATTAGTTGCCAATTGCCAATCTATGAATGCTAATTATAGCTCTCAGGGTTAATTTGGCATGTTTTATGTGGGTCATGACACACTATTATAACACAGCATGCATTTAAGAAGGACTGTATTATTTTAGCTTCTCCCTGCGGGATTTGTTACGTCTAAAAGAGAGGCAGCAAGTTTCTCTTCTCTGTCTCCGTCTTGTGTCGGGCTGCTGAGTCTCCTGCCAGGTAACTGTCACTGAGAGGATCTGGTTACTGGTCGCTCTCCTACAAGCATTGTATAGACATTTGATCCGGCCTCATGCAGGTGCACTGCACAAGAAACTCTGTTGAGTCATATATAGTAAAACAGATACACACATGTTGGGGTAGGCTTATCAAGTTTTTTGTGCTATCTTTCAATGCAAATGACTGTTTCCAAGCTTTGGACTAGGGTAGACTAGGGCGAACATTTGATAGGATGGCAGGATAGATTAGAAGGAGCAGCTGCAGACTAAAATCAGTGCCAATTTCACGTTTATTGGCTAGGGGTATTTTTGGTGATAATGATATGACATACTTCAATGGCCAAGAATGCATGCTGCCTTTGACGTTGTTAAAGGTGCCATGGCATGAAGATTTTACTTTTTTAAACATCAATCAGAGTTCCCCCAGCCTGGTCACCCAGTGGCTAGAAATGGCAATAGGTGTAAACCGAGCCCTGGGTATCCTGCTCTGCCTTTAAGAAAATGAAAGCTCAGATGGGCCGATCTCAAATCTTGCTCCTTTTGAGGTCATAAGGGGCAAGGTTACCTCCCCTTTATCTGCTTTGCCTGCCCACAGAATTTGGCCCGTCCATGAGAGACTTGGCTTTTAAATAAGCAAAGTGGCAGTTGGTCAAGCCTCCCCCCCTCAAAAGCTACAGACTCAGAAATGGCACATACTAGGGAAAGCTCATTGTGGGACTGGCTCTACTGGCTGTAATTCTGCACAAAGGTTGAATTTTGGGAAATAGATACAGCATTCATCCAAGCAAATCATCCAAAGAGCACCATGTTATGGGACTTTTAAACAAAGTTAACTCCTATTTTCGTGGGCTGATTTAAGTGCTGTTTGTCCATTTTATTACTATTTGTTAAAGCCTGTTCTGATACACAACGCAACACAATCGGACTAAAGATTGAATCCATCCCTGCATGGATTTTGTTGTTTATTTAGGTTCCCTTTGGGTTTGTCATGAATTGTTTCGCTTTGCCTTTAAGGTATATTTTTGGCCTGTGTTTGCATCTGGGTTTTCACTTTGCTGTGTGTTTGCTTGACCATCCACTGAAACAGAAAATTCCTGACTTCCTGGTAAGCTTGTTAAACACACAAACATACTAACAATGTGCACGTAGGCAACTCCACATTCATGCCACAACAGTACCATTAAGCATGCATGCTGGCACAGTTATGTCCAGGCATTAAAGGAAACAGAGCCATAATAATAATAATAATAATAATAATAATAATAATAAATCATTCTATTCAATTCTGTTTTGTAATAATATGATGTTTTGAAGTAGGAAAGGACCTAATAAGCTGTATGCTTCCGCCTGCTCCTTCTCAAACTTATCCTATTTCATTTTTGTTTTGGTCTTTGGTAAATTCTGATTGTTTGTGCTTTAAATTTGTAGTTTATTCAATATAGATAATAAATCAAATCAAAACAATTCAAGCTGTTTTGAGGGAGATAGAAGAGAGAATTCTTTAGCCTCTGGCCACTTCTTTTCACTTTCATTCTCACTACTCACATCCCATTTATACAACCTACACATTAGGAAGAAAGTCTGTGACTCATATTTAGCGAAAGGGAAGAAAATGAAAAAATAAATGTCCTTGACACATGAAAACCTCTGCTGATGACAGGAACATCAGTGTCATACTGTCTCCCCCTCTTCTCCGGTCCTGCGTCCTTTTAAGAGGGAGCAATTGGAAACTTCTGGTTGTACTGTACACTTGGTGTGCCATACACATGACCACCCTCCCTCTCTGTGCCAGACACCCTGTTCTGCCACTATGACAGGTGTCTCTGTACAGAGAGTTTTATCAACGCTGAGAGAGAAAGAGACACGCTTTGAGTGGGCAGTAGAAGAGCTGATTTGTGCAACAGTCGCTCAGTAAACAGTTCCTGTGGGATTGATCTCTGGGAAAGGATAATCTGAGTAATCCTATAACCGGTGGCAGTGGACTCAACCTCTTTTGCTCTTCCCTTATGCCCCGTCCCTTGTACTCGTCGACCCCTCTTGAAAAGTCGTTGATGGTATCCACGTAAAGTTTTTTTAGTTTGTGACCGAGCCAGCACTCGAATCACAGTCCTGGTTCTGGGTGAGTGGCGTCTGGCCAGGGCCACACTTTCACCAGAAGGCATGTGGCACCCAATGTCATCACCTGTAACTGGAGGCAGCCCTGGGAGGGAGATAGGTCATGGCCACTGTGAGTAGTCAGGATTTGATTTCCTTGTGTGTTAGAATGTATCAGAATGTATGTTGCCTGTCTGCATCGCTGTTGCTCTGTGATTTTCCACAGAAGTGGAGCTTGAGCCCTAAAAGCTAAGGTAATGCTTGTAATCCCACTCTTTGAACAAGTTATTTTAAATTTATTTCCCCAGCAGGAGAAACCTGCAACTTTAGCAGTTGAACTTCTTTGTATTTGGGATTTTCCATATGGATTATATATGATATCTTATTGGTGTCTTTAAAATCATTGAATCATGTTAACCAATTGTGACAGGTACAAGGCTTTGTTGTTGCTTGTGACTCACTTGAGGTCTCAGAAGTGGTCAGCAGGCATGCCACTCAACTTCAAAGGACGCTTCCAGCTCTCATTGCCGTGTCCTTCACTATCAGTTTTTCTCTCAACACTTGTCCCTTCCTATTACCCCTCACCATCCTACGTTCTCTTTCTGTCTTTCTGCTGTCTGTCACCCTACATCCTTCCATCAACGCTCACTCTGATGAGGTTTTTTTTTTTGTCTTTTCCTCCTTCCTGAAATTATAGAGGTGTGGGAGGTGTTGATGTGAGCTCACTTCCACACATGCTGTAGTCAGCTTACTGTGTGTACGTGTATATAATGTAATGTAACATTGTAATTTTCCTTGCAGGATTAAAAAAGTGTTATTATTATTATTATTATTATTATTAATAATAATAATAATAATGTGTAGGTTCTTTTCTCTAGTGTCCTTGAGAGAAGCATGTGATGCTCCTATTTACAACAATTGTTTGTCTACGCTGAAGATGTTCATTCATGCTCCAGCTCTGGGCTGATGAATGGATATAAATAATAGTGGACACACTGCACTAAGCTTTTCCCAGCTTCTGATCTTGACCATGGAACTCAAAATTCCCATGCTAATCCACATGTGCATGCATGTACGTGATGTCTACATTTTCTGTTCTGCTCTGCTCTCTCCACTGAGAGCACAGTAGCTGTGATTACAACAATTCTCATCATTACTCATCATAATGTTTGAGCTTCAATTGAATCCTAGGAATAATTTGTCAAAACAACTGGGCTAGGGTTTATTAAAAGCTAGAGGATTATAATAGAGGTTTTGCATGTTTTAACACATGTAACATTAACTCTCAAGATTTAAAATTGAAATGTTTTATTATTGGGTTGCTATGTTCTAGACAGACATTAGTTGCCGTCTATACCAGTAGGTGAAAATAAACTTTTCAGAGACTCGATACTTGAAAAAGTATAGAATTCAAGAACTATATTATTAGAAAAGAAACCTGCAAGACAAAAATAAAACAAGCAAATAATATAATTTTGGTTCTATTTCAAGCTTGTTTTGAGTTTCTGTGAGTTAATTTTCACATTGTGGTTTTATGTATAAGGTAAGAAATGAATAATAATAAGTTAAAGGGGTAAAACATGCAAAGCTACTAGTCTTATTAGGGCTTTTTTAGCCTAAGCATGCTAGCGTCATAGCTCCAAGTATGGCAATGATGGTGAGTTGATCTGCTACTAGGTCCAGACTAAAATAGACTGGATGGATTCTGATAACGTTTCCTCTTGGGGCCCCATCAAGTCCATTGCTTCATTGGTTAATGACCAAATACTAAAAGGCTTAGCTGCACTTTGTGTTTAGTGCTAAAGAGCTAATGTTAGCATGCTAACACACGTAACTAAAATAGTGAACATTTTAAATGTTATATCTGCTAAACATCAACATGTTATCATTGCCTTTCAGCCCAGTCTCATGCAGTTTGTAAAATGGTGAAATTATTATTTAATCAATTGATTTGTGTACAGGGACCTTTTAGTGGTGGTGAGCACAAATGTTCAACTAATATAGTTTAATGGGAAGCATCTTTTGTGATAACAGTACGATTACAGTAGCGAGCAGTATTGAAAATCTGCGTGAGGAAGTTGGTTGGGGTGGTGGATGGGTCAAACAACACAGGACTTTCACCCCGGACACCGGTGATCGCGTCTTGCGTGTCCGTTCTGCGTTCTTCTTCTCTTAACCACAAATGTCCCGTTGTTGTCGCCGTCTTCTGCGTGCGATGGTTCCTTTCTCTGTTGTTCTTTTCCTAACCACAACCATTGCGTTGTTGTAGCGTGTCCCGCGTGTGGCGGTCCATCCCGTTGTTGTCGCCAGCGTGTGGCGTTTCATTTCCCTGTTGTTGCGTCCCCCAGAGACCGTGGATCGTGTCCCGGCGCCTGTTGTTGTCCCCCAGAGCAGGCTGCTGCAGCCCAGTCTCATGGCAGTTCGTGAAATGTTCACGTTCCCATTTTGTGGTGACTGCCACGAAATAAACGAGAAAATCATGTCACTGTCTGATGCAATTTTTTGTGAAGCGGAAGCCTCAGTGGATATTATCACGTATAATATAAATCACGTAAATAAATGTCTGAATGAACTTTTCCAAATCTTTGTCCCTGTCCAACATATTTTCTTTCCATTTTTTAGACTAAACTCGAGTAATTGTAGCTAATAAGCTGGTTGATGAATATGGCTGTCTTTTTAGTATCTGTTCAATAGATCCAGAGGTCAGGTCGCCCTGGTCACACTCACTTGGTCACAGCATGAGCTAAGTGGGTTAGTATGTATTCTGTGGGTGTGTGCGTGTGTGTCGGTGTGTGCATGTGTGTGTGTGTGGGTGTGTTAATGGCACAAACCCATCTCGCCATAACCCTCTGTAGCAGTGAGACAATACTTCAGATGCTTCAGTTTGCATCAGGCCTTTCAGGGCACCTGTATGTTTGTTTTCCAGGATTACTTGGTCAGCGTGTTCTGCATGTATGTTAGCTCTTGTTGTTTAAGGTCCAAACTTTTTGATCACTTGCAAAACAATCTTTATCTCGTCCCTGTCTCAGCCTGGGCCTCCTCATCGATCCTATGCCTCTGTGTAAAAAGTAGCCAGTCTGCGGTGTTGGTGAATGTGAGGACACGGCAGCAATGGCCTACATATGGGAAATACAATATGATGATATGCACCTTTATATGTACTTGTTTATTTGTTTACCTGACAGTTTATGTTGTTTGAAGCTATGTTATAGGGAAACTAGCGAGGGGGGATACAGTAGATGGAAATGGAGGTATTTCTTTTCTTTTCATGAAAAGTGAGTTCTCTAGAGAGTTCACTCACTTTACTATGGCAGAATTTAAGGTCAGAAAAGAGAGGAATGCAATACACAGCATATGTTCAGCTGATGTTATTGGCTATATTTATTTTGCCATTAAACTCCAAAAAGCCAGTCAGAAACTGGACCTTGAAGCAGCTTTGGACAGTTTGTTCTTTATGTAATAGTAGAGATATGTTTTCAATATCAATATCTTTTCTCAATAGAGAATATATTATTTGCTCTCACCAATAACTATTTCAATCTCCTCAATCACAGCTGTGCAGAAAACAAACAGGCGCTTTTCTAAATTATAGATTTAATGTTCTCAACCAGGCAGAGAGATTAGGCGTGTGTGGTGGTGGGATCATGTGAGCGTTGGGGAGGGATGCCGTTTCAAAGTGGGACACAATGCGCAGCCCCATCCACCCATCGTCCCTTCCATCCATTTATCCATCCATTGCTCCCTTCCTTCCTATCTGGCTCTATCCCTGTCTCTGTCCCCTCCTCGGCCTCCCACCTTCTTGACAGCTGGCCCACTGAGCTGCAGATACTTACCCGGGGATAAGAGGATTTACTGACACAATTGATCAGACATCAACCTCATTTAGCACAGAAATGAATGTTCAAAGGGTGTCGATTTTGTCCCAGTGTGTGTTTTTTTCTTTTCTAATGTGAAAGACGACGAGTGTGTGTGCACACGGGGAGTGTGTGTGTATCAGACGAGGGTTCGTTGCTGGCGCTCATTAGCTGGATTGGCAGCGAAAGGATTTCTTAATCACATGTCCGCTGTATCTAATGAACCCCATAGGCTGTCCGTCTGATTACTTTAGGATGCGTTCTGCTCTCTGTCAGTTGGTCACTGTCAAATAGGGGCATGAGAGCATGCACTCTCGTACACACACACACACACACACGCATACACGCACGCATGCACACACACACATGCAGACTCATAACAGACACATGTATTAAACAGATCAATGCACACGCTGAGGATCTGTCTTTATGGGGGCTAATCTGACAGAAGTTTTTGTTGTTGTTCAGAAGTTGATCTGCCCCCGCCCCCCCATATACACTCCCAGTGCTGGTCTGTCTCTCCAGACAGGAGATATTATTAGCTAGTGGGCCATGGGCTTATTGAATTACCACAGCGCTCCATCCAGCCAGTACCCAGTAATTAACAGTAAGGGATTTAGAGGGTTTGTGGTCTGTTATGTTTCTTTAAACCTGTTGATTGGCGCATCAGTGTGATACATTTGTTGCTTAGGCTGTTCTCGGCTACAAACGTGAGAATAAATTGTATTTGACCTACATAAATGATCATCTAAAGCAGTCAGCAGCTGTTTGATGGTGATGATGATGTGGCACTGGTGCTCTGCGTATACAGGGAAACTGAAATAGTTTACATTGTTTTCAGATTGCTTTTTCTACATATAAGAAATAATGATTTAATAATTTTCCTTTGAGTGTAGTACGATTTTTCTTTAGTGTATACAATGGAAAAATATTAAGGCGAATCGTACTACACTCAAAGGAAAATTATTAAATCGTATCCATTTATATTAACTATTTATATATGAGAAGCTGAAGACAGAGAATTATTAGCAGCTAATTTAAAAGTATGTTTTGAACTACCCTTTTGTCCAGTACTAATATATAATATAATAATAATAATAATAATAATTATTATATTATATTATATTATAATAATATATATATATATATATATATATATATATATATATATATACAGTATATGTATAAATATTCTGTGGGAAACCAGATATACATAATAAATCCAGATATAAATACAGTTCCTACACTATTGTCATCAAGACAAATCCTTGTATATATGTTGTTATGTACATAATGGTTTCACATCAGGATAAAACAATGAAATGAATTTAACAAAATAGCCTATTTTAAGACTATCTTACTAAATAGTTTACTCAAATAGCATTATACTCCAAATTTCTACAAAACATCTAGTAAACAAATCAGCCCTTAGTTCAGTCCAGAATCATTAACTGGTCATACTATAATTAATTAGGACAAACATATCACCTTATCGTGGTGGAGAGGTTTGTGTGTCCCTATGAACCTGAGGGCTGTGTTGTCTGGAGCTTTGTGCTCCTGGTAGGGTCTCCCATGGCAAAGTGGTCTCAGGGGAGGGGCCAGACAAAGAATGGTTCAAAAATCCTATGACAAATCGAGGAAGGGATCGAGGGACCCTGCCCGGAGGAAGCCCGGGGCCCCCGTCTGGAGCCAGGCCCAGACGGCGGGCTCGTCAGCGAGCGCCTGGTGGCCGGGTTTGCCACGGAGCCCGGTCGGGCACAGCCCGAAAGCTACGTGGCTCTCTCTCCATCCCATGGGCCCACCACCTGTGGGAGGAACCGCTGGGGTCGGGTGCGCTGCCATATGGGTGGCGGCGAAGGTCAGGGGCCTCGACGGACCAGACCTGGGCGGCAGAGGCTGGCTCTGGGGACGTGGAACGTCACCTCTCTGTGGGGGAAGGAGCCGGAACTTGTGCGGGAGGTGGAGCGCTACCAGTTAGATCTGGTGGGGCTTACCTCTACGCACAGTCTCGGTTCTGGAACCGTACTCCTGGATAGGGGTTGGACTCTTTCCTACTCCGGAGTTGCCCAGGGTGTGAGGCGCCGGGCGGGTGTGGGGATACTCACAAGTCCCCGGCTGAGCGCCGCTGCGTTGGAGTTTACCCCGGTGGACGAGAGGGTCGCCTCCCTACGCCTGCGGGTGATGGGGGGGAAAACTCTGACTGTTGTTTGTGCATATGCGCCAAACAAGAGTTCGGAGTATTCGGCCTTCTTGGAGACCTTGAATGGAGTCCTGTATGGGGCTCCAGTAGGGGACTCCATAGTTCTGCTGGGGGACTTCAACGCACACGTGGGTGATGATGGAGATACTTGGAGAGGCGTGATTGGGAGGAACGGCCTCCCTGATCTAAACCAGAGTGGTTGTCTGTTGTTGGACTTCTGTGCTAGTCATGGATTGTCCATCACAAACACCATGTTCGAACATAGGGATGCTCATAAGTGTACGTGGTACCAGAGCACCCTAGGCCAAAGGTCAATGATCGATTTTATAATCGTTTCATCTGATCTGAGGCCGTATGTTTTGGACACTCGGGTGAAGAGAGGGGCAGAGCTGTCAACTGATCACCATCTGGTGGTGAGTTGGGTCAGGGGGTGGGGGAAGACTCTGGACAGACCTGGTAAACCCAAACGGGTAGTGCGGGTGAATTGGGAACGTCTGGAGGAGGCCCCCGTCCGACGGACTTTCAACTCGCACCTCCGGCGGAGCTTTCGGGCATCCCTGTGGAGGCTGGGGCATTGAACCTGAGTGGACAATGTTCAAAGTTTCCATTGCTGAAGCTGCGGTGGCGAGCTGTGGTCATAGGGTCTTAGGTGCCTCAAGGGCGGTAACCCACGAACGCCCTGGTGGACACCGGTGGTCAGGAAGCCGTCCGACTGAAGAAGGAGTCTTTCCGGGATATGTTATCCCGGAGGACTCGGAGGCAGTTGCAGGGTACCGACGGGCCGAAGGGCTGCAGCCTCTGCCGTGACAGAGGCAAAGCAGCGGGTGTGGGAGAAGTTCGGAGAAGACATGGAGAAGGACTTTCGGTCGGCACCAAGGTGCTTCTGGAAAACCGTTCGCCACCTTAGAGGGGAAGCGAAGAATCATCCAAGCTGTATACAGTAAGGATGGGACGTTGTTGACCTCAACTGGGGAGGTAATAGAGCGGTGGAAGGAGCACTTTGAGGAACTCCTAAATCCAGCTGACACGCCCTCTGTGGTAGAGGCAGAGCTGGAGGATGATGGGGATTGTCGTCAATTTCCCTGGTGGAAGTCGCTGAGGTAGTCAAACAACTCCACAGCGGCAAAGCCCCAGGGATTGATGAGATCCGTCCAGAAATGCTGAAAGCTCTGGGTGTGGAGGGGATGTCTTGGTTGACACGCCTCTTCAACATTGCGTGGAAGTCTGGGACGGTGCCTAAGGAGTGGCAGACCGGGGTGGTGGTTCCCTATTCAAAAAGGGGACCAGAGGGTGTGTGCCAATTACAGGGGTATCACACTTCTCAGCCTCCCGGTAAAGTCTACTCCAAGGTGCTGGAAAGGAGGGTTCGGCCGATAGTCGAACCTCGGATTGAAGAGGAACAATGTGGATTCCGTCCTGGCCGTGGAACAACGGATCAGATCTTCACTCGCAAGGATCTTGGAGGGCCTGGGAGTATGCCCAACCAGTCTACATGTGTTTTGTGGATCTGGAGAAGGCGTATGACCGGGTCCCCGGGAGAAATTGTGGGAGGTGCTGCGGGAGTATGGGGTGAGGGGGTCCCTTCTCAGGGCCATCCAATCTCTGTATGACCAAAGCGAGAGCTGTGTCCGGGTTCTCGGAAGTAAGTCGGACTCGTTCCAGGTGAGGGTTGGCCTCCGCCAGGGCTGCGCTTTGTCACCAATCCTGTTTGTAATATTTATGGACAGGATATCGAGGCGTAGTCGGGCGGAGGGGTTGCAGTACGGTGGGCTCGGGATCTCATCGCTGCTTTTTGCAGATGATGTGGTCTTGATGGCGTCATCGGCCTGTGACCTCCAGCACTCACTGGATCGGTTCGCAGCCGAGTGTGAAGCGGCTGGGATGAGGATCAGCACCTCTAAATCTGAGGCCATGGTTCTCAGCAGGAAACCGATGGAGTGCTTTCTTCGGGTAGGGAGTGAGTCCTTACCCCAAGTGAAGGAGTTTAAGTACCTTGGGGTCTTGTTCGCGAGTGAGGGGACTATGGAGCGTGAGATTGGTCGGAGAATCGGAGCAGCTGGTGCGGTATTACATTCAGTTTATCGCACCGTTGTGACGAAAAAGAGCTGAGCCAGCAGGCAAAGCTTTCGATCTACCGGGCAATTTTCGTTCCTACCCTCACCTATGGTCATGAAGGCTGGGTCATGACCGAAAGAACGAGGTCCAGGGTACAAGCGGCGAAATGGGTTTCCTCAGGAGGGTGGCTGGCGTCTCCCTTAGAGATAGGGTGAGAAGCTCAGTCATCCGAGAGGAGCTCGGAGTAGAGCCGCTGCTCCTTCGCGTCGAAAGGAGCCAGTTGAGGTGGTTCGGGCATCTGGTAAGGATGCCTCCAGGGCGCCTCCCTAGGGAGGTGTTCCAGGCACGTCCAGCTGGGAGGAGGCCTCGGGGAAGACCCAGGACTAGGTGGAGAGATTATATCTCCAACCTGGCCTGGGAACGCCTCGGGATCCCCCAGTCGGAGCTGGTTGATGTGGCTCGGGAAAGGGAAGTTTGGGGTCCCCTACTGGAGCTGCTGCCCCCGCGACCCGATACCGGATAAGCGGATGAAGATGGATGGATGGAACATATCAAAGGTGAGCCTGAAAGACAATTTCATATGCTGAAAAAAATAGTATTTTTACATGTACTGCTGTTGAACCTAAGTTATGATGATTAGGGACCATATTCCATCCCTTATTCAGATCAAACTTTGATAGTCTACTGCTGTTTTGATGGCATTATGTTAGTCGCTGGAGATTCACTTTATTATGCGTCCCCTCGCTGCAGTCATTTCTGAGAATGATCAGTGTAACTGTTGCAGATACGAACTTTTTTGACCTTGGTTCAGGAGTTTGGCAACAGGCAACCTCCTTTGATGTGCAACGCCGGTGGTCAAAGGTGCCCTTCACTGCTTTGTCTGTTTGTTTTGCTCTCAAATAGATGCTTGTGCTGCTGCAGCACTGTATAGGTTCAAACCGAGACTGACAGGAAGCACTGGAACTAAATCTGAATCTTATGATATTTCAGGTGTCTATGAACAACCTTCCAGTGCTTGCTAATGTTCCGTCCTCTGCTGTAAAATGTCTGATAGGCATGTACATTGCAGAGGCTTCTTTGTGTAGAGGTGATTTACATAGAATAGAGATGGAACAGCCGGTTGAGTAGGGTCATTCAAGGATAGGCCCCATTGAGCTGCTCTGGGCCGATTTATGCTTCCTCTGCCGAACATGTTGGCCTCCTCCCACACAAACACAAATACACACTCCTTTTACAAAGCATGCACAACTTGCTGGCCATTCCCTTTTAGGCATTCCACCAGCTGACTGTCCATGTGCTTCTGTGCTCTCCTGTGTACTGCAGCAACAAAGACTCTCAAGTCTGGACAGAATGCAGCCATCTTTGGTTTTGTCTCAGAAATGCAGGTTATGTTGAAGACATTTGCAATGTCATGTTGTAGGGACTTCACCATGACAGAGACTGAATAAGTTTTAAATAGGAACTGCAAGTCATGACTATTATTTTATTATTGAACGGTTGTTTTTCAATTGGTTAATCTAGAAAATGTCAGAAATGTTTGCTGGTCAAATGTTATCTGAGCTTAAGATGACTGTTCATCAACCAACATCCAGAAATTTTCAATCATCAATGCTATAAAACATCAAGCAGCAAATCCACACATTTGAAAAGCTGGAACCAAAGAACGATTGAAATTTTGTCAATAAATGTTCAACTAATTGATTAATTGGCTAATCACCTCAGCTTTAGTTTTTATGTTATTAGTCTGCTAGCAGCAATTGCCTGGATCCCAACTCTGGACCCCCTAACTATACTACTAGACTACTAGAGGATCTGTTTCAAAGCTATCGTGAAGATACTGGTATCATATCAAACGGGACTGCTTAAGGCATCCATTGTCCTCAAACTGAGAGAGAGAGCACATTTGCTGAAGACCCGCAAATGTTGACCAATCAGAGCAGACTAGGCTTTTTTGGGAGGTGGTTTATTCAGACAAACAGTATGAGAAAAACAATGTGAGAACCAAAATACAAGTAATAAGCTGAAAATGTGCATAATATAGGATCTTTAAGACTTCAAATCTTACCCCGTGCTGAGTATCATCGAGAATAACCAATTTCATTAGTTTTGACATCTAGTTCAAATTTAATTTCCACATTTTACAGTTTCTAAGTTTTAACTGGTAAAGACAAATAAGTAATACTAATACTCACATCATCAGGTTCAGGATTTTTTGTAAACAAAACTATTTTCCTATGATAATGACATGAGAAACACCTAGACATACCAGGAAGAGTGAAAATTGATTTTGACTTCTTATGACTTCCTTTGGTTCTTTATTTGAATGTCACATATCGGATCATGTGGTCTTTCCTGTTTCTGTAACTACTTTGAACCTGTTTTTTTTTTTTTTAATGGAATACACAAATAAGAATCTCACTTGACGCTGTGTGATAAACTTCATGGAAAATCGCAAAAGATCCTCTTGCCCACAGGCAGTGGCTGTCAGGAACATCTCCTAATGTTGCTGACAGCCACAGGAACATCTCCTAAGTTTACAAAAATGTGTTTCTTGGTGTCTACTTCTGAGAAATAATTGCTTGTGTGCACAAATAATGTTTGGACTGTATTTGCCTGTGACTTCAGTTTGCAGGCATTTTGAAAGTTAAACAGAACTGTTTGCTAAATACTTTGCAATAGTTTTGAAATGTTGTCCTGATACTTAACCTCTGGCAGTGTTTAAGCCCACATTAGTTTCTTCTCCACTGACTATTTTAAGGAAATGGAAAGTTTGAGTAATGCAAGACAGTTGCTTTCAAATTTCAAGGAACTGGGAAACAGAGAGGAATGTCACATTGTCTGCCTGGATGCAGCACTTTTTTTAAACATGAGGACACACTGTAAAACACACAGCTGGCCATTCACTCCCTCTCTGTATGCCAAGGAACAGATGTTGTGCAACTTCCTGTTTAGTGCAGAGACTATAGCCTCCACCCGCTCTCTTATTCGCCCAATTTCTCCAATCCTGCATGAGTGAAACCTGGCAGGCAAATATGTATTTAGGTCTCCCTCTGTCCCACAGAGCTGTCTGGACACACAAGATATATTGTAGTAAAATACACCAACCCCTTTAAACGGTATGATACTGCCCGTAAGCACTATCTAGTTTTAAATTCTACAATGGCGGGAGTGTAGTCCCAGCTTTTTGGAGAAGAGATTCATCTAAATAACGAGCTTATGTAATGGATGAGGACTGTACAGCATGTACTGTGTCAGAGTGTGTGCACTGACCCCTCTCTTTATGTGCATGACAAATTCCCTTCAGGGTTCCTAAAAGATCTATTCTATTCTAGAAGTGCTGAGTAGGAGACATAGTAACGGGGGTATCATCACTCCAGCCAACAATTTAAGTTCCTCAAGGGGCTAAGACCTTGAGGAACACTGTTGAAAAATCCATGCATTTGTGTCTAATAGACTGATGTTACCAAAAGTCTCTGAAATTGGTCAAATTCTTAGGAAGATCACAGTGACCGGCCAGGTGCGAACAAAGCTGCAGTGTAACATAATGGGGCAATTGTGCACCCTCGATTTTTGTCTTCTAAAAGTGATTGTTTTTGCCACTGACTGGCTCAGATTGTAATTAAAACAACAACAACATTGATCTCACAAGGTTTTCTTTCTTTCTTTTTTTTGGGCAATTGGATGGCGATCACTACTTTTCTGGAAACTGCTTAGAAACTACTTCATGTCAATATAGTTTATGCCACAAAACATAACACAGTTGTTCCACATGGGCCATTGAGCATATTTGCCAATTTTGGAGTCAATCGGCAATTAGATGTCGCTGTTTTGATTTTTTACAGTAATTTGCTAAATCGCAATGCATGGGAAACCTACTTTTTCTAACTTCTAGAGCATTAATCCGATCTGCACGAAATGTTTAATGTACAGTCAGTTGACCCTCATGACAAAGTGTTATTAAAAGAATTTTATTACTTCAAAAAATGTCCAAGTTATAAAGGACCAACTTCGTGAAGGTGGCAATCAAACAAGAAGAGTTGCAATTCTTGGCAACAGTTATTCTGAATCAAAGGAAACTCATCTGTTCCCCGTGCTCTGCTGAGGCAGTGGGCAACATTTGAAGTAAATCGCCACAAGTAACATTGACGTGCTGTGAGGGATGAGGGCCTGTTCAACGCTGCTTGCAGCTTTAATTTTTTTGTTTTTAAAATTTATTTAACCTTTATTTAACCAGGTAGGCTGTTGAGAACGTTTGCAACTGCAACCTGGCCAAGCGTACAAGACAACATACAGTTTCACATTCAATACAATACAAGATTACAGAATACAATAGGCTACATAAAGTACAGTTTCGATATTTTATGGTATTTATATAACACCAAATCTTACTTTTACAATTTGGGACCTTTAAATAGAATCTCCAACAACATATACTGACAAGTGTAATGATACAGATAAAGATGTGATAACAAATAAATAGAGCTGAGGTTGAAAATTGGTAAAGTGGACCTTTGATTTAAGATTAGATAAGCCTTTATTGATCCCCAGATGAGAGATCATTACACAAAAGAAGTCTGTATAAGTCTTCAGACAGCATTGGTTGTAAAGAAACATCACTGAGTTTCCATGCAGAGATGGATCACCTCTCATCCATATGAAATCTTTAGGCTCGAGCAATTACAAATAGGGAACTCATGCTGCAATTGAACGCATGTGAGGTTCAATGATCAGAGCAGCTGTGAATCTGTGCTAATATAAAATGGATTTTCAAGTGGGAAGGGGACAACATTATTGTTGAAAAGTTTATATTTCCTGACAAATTGAACTGTTATGCAAAATCTCTTTGTTTTAATGCTTATCAATGATTTATTAATTGATTTATTGATTTTTTTGTTTTAATGGATTTCTGATATCTGAGCACCCTGTTGAGCTTTATGGTAGAAAAAACAAGAAATATAAAGTTTTTGCATCTTTATAGTAACCGTGTGTGTGTGTGTGTGTGTGTGTGTGTGTGTGTGTGCGCGCGCGTGCGTGCGTGTGTGAAAGTTTGTGGGGGAATGGTACATTGATAGAGCATTAGATCAATCCAAATGTGCATAATCGTGGCATGTATTTCATCATCAGTATCATTTTGCTAAAAAAAACCCCATTAATTTCTTTAAATCATTGACATTCACAGTGAGACAGAATGCTTATTGCTTCTGTCTGTAACTGAACAAGCATTGACAGACAGCCGGTGGCAGTAAACAAACGAGTACAGTACATGTTGGTCCTTTCATTCCGTGCATTCTGTATGTGTATGTTGGTATTTGTATTATGTATTATGATGAATGATGTCATCATTGTCCTTACACATGCATGAATTTACACACCACGCCCTGTTACACAGTTGACTGACAGCTTTTCTAAGTAGGTCATCTATGTAAATGCCAGCCTGTCAGTTTACATCATTGGATGCAAAGCAAAGTCAGCACCCTCTGACCAAAATCAGCAAAGCTTCATCACTCTGTGTAGCCATATTTACACACTGAACACAGACTGCATAAATACATATTGCACTGTTAGTCGGCAATATATTCTCAGATTCTCAGGCATCTTGAAAGGTGCAGTAAGCAATGCTGCTTGAAGATTGTTTATAGTTAAACTCAACTACCATACAAATACAAGAATCTCCACCCCACAGATTAATGGATGGGCATTGCCATAGCAACCACTTCTGTTAGTGGCTCTGCTGACTAAACTAAATATGGCGATGTTAGCCCATGTTAAGTTGTAGATTTGAAACTGTCGCTACTGTTGTAAACAACAGTAAACAATAGCTATTGGACAAGGTTAAACTGACCTATTGAAAACAGCAAACAGTGAAACAGCAAAGCTAACGTAATTGCTCACTAGTCCATAACGACGAGAGCCCGTTTTCATTCCTTTGAACCATGGCTGAAACACTTCATCGGTGTCAACAATGCTCTTCCTCCTTTCTCGTTCATACAACTTCATTTTAAATTTGTATTTTATAGTCCTTTTCCTCTTTTGCTGTTTTGCGACCAACTCTTCCTGTTGATAACTCCGCCCCCTTCACTTGTTTGCACGCGCCACCAGGTGCGGATTGGTTGGAATAGTGTTGTGTAGCTTGTGCGCACTTTTCTGTTGGTGTTGGAAAATAGAGCGCTAGGTGACCGTGACGAGATATTCCTTAGATCAACATTACTTACTATATCTTTTAATCTATTCATATTCCACTTATTTTAAAGTGTGATGTGTTATGGGATCGTAAAGCTGCTATAGTCAATATTTTTATATGAGCTGGATTAAATGCAATCAAAACTATGTGCACTGGGAGAGTTACCCCTTGTACTGACAAACCCACAGAAATTACTCAACCATGCAGCTCTACTGAGCGTTTTTGTGTTTTTCAGCTCATTGTTTTGGTTTTTACGGCCATAGATTCTCACTGCTGTCATAAGTGTTGTTTCCAGCCACTGCAGGCAGCTGTTTTCAGCCATAAAACTCTGATATACCCACTGTGCACAACCTTCTCAGCAATAAACGGAAGTCTTTATAAGGTGCCTATATGTCAGTTTTTACAGCTTGCTGCACTGGTCCGGAGTCACCAAAAAAAATCACTTATTGCAGCTTTAAGTAATATGATTTATTTTGGATGCATTGTTAAAACTTTGGCTTGTTTGCATTATTTTGTTTGACATGATACACTACTGTTCAGTAGCTCATTGATGAGTCCAAAGTTAGAAGGATTTGTTATAATGGATGCATTCGATTCTGTATGTGTTCCTAATCAACTGGTAACTTAGTTAATATGTTTCTATTCTATTCTGTCTCCTCATTCTTGGTAACACGTTCTCCTTCTCCTCCAGACTCGGGGCCAATGACCCACACCCACTCTCCTCCCATGGGTGGCATGGTTGGCCACCCGTCAGTCATCAGCACCTCAAGGCCCTTACTGTCCCCCATGTCTGGCTTGGGCTCACCAATGAACGGACTGGCCTCACCCTACCCAGTCATTACATCTTCTCTGGGCTCGCCCTCCATATCATTGCCATCCACGCCCAACATGAACTTTGGAACACTCGGCAGTCCACAGGTAAGAAAATGCGTCGGTGATCTAATGGTCAACAGATAACTATGGACATTGTCTTGAAAGGAACTTGAAGAAAATATACCTTTGTACTTAAAATTAATAGAAGGTTTATATTTAATTATTTTTAATTAATTAATTAATTTCTGTGTGAATTAGACTTGTGATAAAATGTTATAATGTTCAATTCAAGTCGGTTTATCCGCTATCATTTGCCATGCCTTTTCAAAAAGTACCTCTTTAGTTAGTAAAAACAGAAAGACATTAGGAAACATTAAACAAGGTGCTGTGAAACAGAGTTAATGTTTTTAAATTAGTCCTCAACACTAACTTTCTATTTATTCCTCCTAAGCTCTCAGCTTTAGTGTTTTATAGTCTTTCAAATTTCTACCTTTGGCAAGCTGGACCCGCTTTAAGCTATCATGTTCTTTGGTCGATCATGTGCCTCTCAGTCAGGAATCTCCGACAACAGTCGGGGAGGTTAGGCATATCCAATGTGTTTGGACGGCAAAGCCAACTTTCCTCTCTCTCCCCTACCCTTCTACTGACCTTTAAACTTCTTGCCCTAAAGGTCATCCCTGAGTTCTGTGTTACTGCTGTCATGCGGGGGGGACTTAAGGCGCAGTCTGTCTATTAACCTGTTAATGGATTGCTGAGAGAAGGGGAAAAAAAAGAAAAAAGGCAGCCCCCATTTTCTTTTGATATGTTTGCTCTTTCTCACCGTTTTTCCTATTCATTTTTACCACACTCTCTCTTCCCTTGTCACTTTATAATACCTAAGTTGTTCATGATCCTGACACAGCACCGTTCCCTGTGAGATTGAATCTTTTAGACTGCATAAATAATAGACAGAACACCCATAAGATTGCCCTTTTTACTGTCTTGCACAAAGGACAACAAGAGAGAAAGAACTAATGGAGCTGCTTTCTTTAAGTGGTCTCTTGAATTAACTACAAACCACACAAGGCTCAGTGCTTTGATGATCACCCGCACATACAGAAACACACATAGAGTGCTTTAGAGGCTGGATGGAGGCCAGTGCTGCTGGGCACAACAGACAATGATATAAATTGGTTCAATCACAGTATGGATCTGTGCCTTAAGGGGCAGCCAGGGTTGGTAATATTGTACAGACTAACCATCTTTTCACTGCTCACCAACAGCCAGTGACCAAGACTCAATTGGGTCATTGTGTCATAAGTCTCATACTATACTATTTCCTTGGGTGAACTGAAGTTCATGAGCTGTGCTGGGCTGACAGAAGCATGAGCAAATTCAGTATTGTTGCTTTTCTTTTCTACTAATATCTCGTTATTATCACTGTAAAAGGCCTGATTAGTATTTTCTTAATATAAATTACAGCTTTATTTACATAGATAAGTGAATAATTTGCCTCAGTGAAGAATAAAGTATTGTTCAACTCATAATATGACAAAATATGCTGCTGCATTTGATGTAAACCAGCCTGTAATAGCAGCAAGAGTAAACATTAGAAACTCAGATTTGATATTTAGTTATGTCATATTGTTTCATTATGTATAAGAATACCTGTCAATCAATCTGAGAGTGATAGCTGCTTACACACGTGCTTTGAGTTTCACATAGGGTGAGGGGGCTGCATTTCCATGACTGATATAATCATTTGGTCCAAAAAATGGCAGAAAAAAAAGTTTAAAAAAATGCCCATTACAATTTCCCAGGGCCCATGTTGACATGTATCCAAACTGCCTGTTATGTTAGACGAGCAATTTAAAATCTAATGACATTTAGTTAAAAATAAATAACAGTGGAGGCGCTTGTCTCTTGTAAACATTACATATATGATGCAGTGTGGTCCTCATAGCATGTGTTGTATTAAGAATGCATAATACATCAATAATCCATATACAGTGCTTGTAGCACTTTTCTAAAGAAGAATGTTGTCTGTCTAAAGTGACATGTCTGAACAACTGTTTGAATGCACCACAAGTCTTTTCAATCCATACATGTGTAAAATGATTTATTTGTGATTGTTCTGCGCTGAAGAGGAATAGCTGCTCTTTATTGACTCACATAAGCAAGTACGCAGGAGGTTCAATGCTCATTTAAGTGTGAATGTCGGCCTTTGGAAGCATCTACAGCAGGAGTTGTTTGCGGTGGAGAGAACTAGTGAGCTCCATGAAAACTGAAAGAAAAGAAAAGAAAAAACATATCTTATATACTCTCCTCTGCTGTAAGGGTCACAGGCTTGAGTTTAGTCTGCCATTAGGGGATATTCAGAAGGGAGTGCACATTGTAAATAAGTGATAGGAAGAGCCTGAGGTGACTGTGGGAAGGATGTCCTATATGCTACGCAGCATCAACTATATAGGGCAGCAGGGCATGTGTAGGTCAGTCTTGTTGTTTCCACTCAAAGTGCAGATGTTTACAACAACAACTAAACAAAAACAAAAAATGCACTGCACAGAAATGGAATCCGGTCTGGCGCTCATCAGCGAGAGAGGGTCAAAGGTAGAAAGGCTGATAAGAGTGAAAAAAGAGGAAACGGGACCGAACCTGATTCCATCATTTAAGAGGTTTCAGAGGTGACATATGAGTTGTTTTACTGTCTCAGAATCACTTTGATTCAGGCTTTAATTGTTGTGGTGCCATTACAAGAATCTGGTGATAAATGAAAACAAGCATTTGGACTGGTGAAAGAAAATGTGTGTGGCTCAGAAGTGCAATGTCTTTAAAACTTTCACTTATTCTCAGAAATTGGAAGACCCTCCACACTAGCGCCCTCTGCTGTTTGTGTCTGAGAAGCTTTTTCTGCACACGTGACTCCTCTTGTACGCCTCTCCCTGTCAACAAACTAAAAAACCTGTATGACAAGCCTCCAACTGAAGCCTCTGCACCACCCACTCACCCAGCATGTGATCACCATCTGCACTTTCACAATAAAGGGTGTAGGTGGGGAGAAGAAAAAAAATATTATGGGTGAGCGGAAGACAAAATGTAAAAATAGAGGAAGGGGGAGAGTGTCATGAGACGGCCTCTGCACTTTTCACTCTTACTTCCCCTCCGCTTCCTCCTCAGCTCTGTTTAGTTCAGTTCTGGCCACCTCAGCTTCAACTCTGTGTCTCTGTTCTCTGTTCTGTCTTCCTGTCGTACTCTCAGATGAACATGAACAGTGTTAGCAGCTCGGAGGACATCAAGCCTCCGCCGGGCCTACAGAACCTGGGAAACATCAACTACCAGTGTACGAGCCCCGGGGGAATGTCAAAGCACATCTGCTCCATTTGTGGGGACCGCTCCTCAGGTAATGTTAGAGGGTGAGGAGGAGGGAGGGGGATGGGCAAACAAACTACACTCCCATTCATCACAAACATCGCCACCCAGATAACTGAAGGAAAGATAAGAAAGACAGATTGATTTCAAAGTTACTTTTCAGCCATTTTGTCAGTTTTATTATTGCAATGTTGATTTGCTCTTTGACAACCTTGACTGTAAAACTCGTAAAGATATTGCACCTGAAACAAGAAAGCACCGTGGAGGAATAACGCAGCTGTTAAAAGTAAACTTTATTTTTATAGCACCTATCACAGACAAGAGAGGTCACAAAGTGTTTTACAGTAAGAAAATAAATAAAAACAGCAACATATAAAATACTAAGCCATATTGCTAGTTAAAAGCTTGTCTAAAAAGATGTGTCTTCAGGTGTTTTTTTAAAAGTTTCCACAGAATCCAAAGCTCTCAAGGCTAAAGGGAGAGAGATCCAGAGTCTTGGAGCCACCACAGAAAAGGCTCGGTCACCTCTGGTTTTAAAACGTGTTCTGGGGACAGTTAAAAGGTCTTGGTCTGAAGACCTCAGAGAGCGACCAGAAGTGTGTGCATGCAAAAGATCCTGGATGCAAGAGGGAGCTTATCCATGCAAAGCTCTATAAGTAGTGATTAAAATTTTAAAATGCACTCTAAAACCTACTGGAAGCCAATGAAGAGCCTTAAGCACCGGAGGAATATGCGATCTCCTGATGGTCTTAGACAAAAGTCTTGCTGCTGCATTCTGTACAACTTGCAGTTTGTCCATGGATGACTTGTTTAAACAAGTGTACAGTACATTGCAATAATCCAAACGTGAAGAAATAAAAGCATGAATAAGCATCTCCATCACTTTTTTAGAAACCACAGATACTTAGCAATGTTCCTGAGATGAAAAAATCAGTAACGAACCACAGATTTCACCTGACTGTGAAAACACATAGATTTGTCAAAAATGACACCCAGATTTCGCACGACATTACAATCAGAGAGTGGCCTGCTTAAAGTAAAGAGAATGCTGTAAAGATGAGTGCAGACGGAGAAAAAGTAATCCTCAGATGTATTACATTATCTTTAAAGAGAGGCTCCATATTCACAATTGTGAAATAAATGAGGCTAGAAAACCTTTTTTCTCATTAACAGGAATATTGTGCCTTATTTACCGTTGAAGCCAACTAATCCCCTAACATGGTTAGCCACTGACTTCCTATCTCTAAATGAGTGTAAAGAGTTTGCACCTTTTATTTAATTTGTGTATTTTTTATTTTATTTTTTGGGGGCATTTTTAGGCTTTTATTTCCACAGAACAGATGAAGACATGAAAGATGAGAGAGAAGAGGAATGACATGCAGCAAAGGGCCGCAGGCCGGAGTCAAACTCGCGGCCGCTGCATCGAGGAGAAAACCTCTATACATGTGCGCCGGCTCTACCAACTGAGCTAACCCAGCCACAGAGTTTGCAACTTTTTCTAGTAAAAAAAAAAAAATCGGACAAATATTAGAGACGCTATAAATTCCTCCATGTCAAACAATAACAACCAGACGGCAGCTTCAACCTCATAAAAACAGTTGGGTGAGATTGTTACCATTTAGCACTATTAATTATAGAGCTCTGGTGGATTTAGTGAAGCATCTTAATTTATCCACCTGCTGTTATGACATCCTGCCAATCAGCTCTTTAAAAAAAAATTTCACTCACTCCTCTCAGGCATTTTTCCAAAATCACTGACAACTGCAGTTGTTAAGCCACTTCTAAAGAAAAGCAACCTGGACAGGTTGAACCATTTCAAACTGGCTTCAAACCTCATCACAGCACTGCTAAAGGTAACACACAATATTCATCTGAAGAATAGGGATTCTGGCAAAACATCAGTTTTGTTGCTGCTTTATCTTTGCGAGCCTATGATACTGTGTGGGTGTGATTATCTGGTACAGTCCTCAGTTGGTTCAGATCAAATCTCAAAAACGGGGGCTATGTTGTTGCTAATGGTGATCATACATGCCTTGCCTAGCATTTTGGCTGTTGCTAAGCTCTCTTATTTACGAAGGGTTTCCATTGTTTCCAGGAAAGCACTACGGTGTGTACAGCTGTGAGGGATGCAAAGGCTTCTTTAAGAGGACCGTACGTAAAGATCTTACCTACACGTGTCGAGACATGAAGGAGTGCTTGATTGACAAACGCCAGCGAAACCGCTGCCAATACTGTCGCTACCAGAAGTGCCTGGCCATGGGCATGAAGAGAGAAGGTGTGTGTGCAGGTGTGATATGTTTAATAAGGATTGGTCTGGGATTTGTTCTTGATCTTTATTTCCATTATTACAAAGGCTTTTTTTAGGGTGTAGACATTGTTGAACCCTGCAGAAATGTTTGTATATATGTTTAATATGTGTAAAAAAACAAAATCAAATCAAATTCTGAAGCTGCTAATGGGGTCATTTAAGATAAGTGTTCAGTTCAGAGCTGAAACTATTAGTTTACCATTGATTTATCAGTCAATATAAATGGTCAGCAACTATTTTGATAATTAACTATTTGTTAATGTAATTTCTTAAGCCAAATATCAAACATTCTTGACATTATTATTGTGAGTCTTTGTTGCTTTTCTTTGTTTTAACTAATAATATACTAAATATTGTTTACGTCTTGGACTGAAGCAATTGCTTACTACTATAGGAATTTTGACATTTTGTTGGTCAAATGAATTGATTCAATAATTATTGGGTTTATATGATTAAGACTCGTTGTCCTCTTTGAGGGTGTTTCTTTAGTCTTCTTATAATCAAACTGTAGAGCAGAGAATCATTTTTAATATTATCCAATGCAGAGTCAACATTACTGTTAACATTATGATTTTTCTGATATCTAGTCAAGGACAATAAGCATGGAGTGTTTGACCTGAAATGTATATGTGTGTGTGTGTGTGTGCGTGCGTGCGTGCATGTGTGTGTGTGTGTGTGTGTGTGTGTGTGTGTGTGTGTGTGCGTGCAGCGGTGCAGGAAGAGAGGCAGCGAGGAAGGGAGCGAGGGGAGAGCGAGGTAGAATCTACCAGCAGTTTCAACGAGGAAATGCCCGTGGATAAGATCCTGGATGCTGAGCTGGCTGTGGAGCCCAAAACAGAGACGTCGTACAGCGACGGCAGCCCCAGCAACTCAGTAAGAATCACAGACGCTGAGCGTGGTTTGGTCAAACCCATTAATCATTTATCTATCATGAGGCTGAAGTGGTACCTAACAGATGGAGCAACCACTGTATAGTCAAATAAATTAAAAATGCTGCTTTATTATGTTGACCTGATCAGTGGTGGTCAAAACATATGTAACCAGCTGAGTAATGAAGCTGAATGAAGAAATGGGATCAGGCCAACTCAAATTAAATTCAAGACACAAAGGTTTTTTGATTAGTAGCTCCTGAAAGATAAATAACACTAGCTGAACCGTTTTTGGGGACTAAATCCAGTCTCTGGTATTACTCCATAATTTTTTTTTACAATACAGTATTTATTGCTGTATTTGACTTGAGAACCATTTCAGAGGTCAGGAAAGTATCAGTAAGTAGACACAGTGTTGCCACTTTATTGGCTAGACCTGTACAATCTAATGCAATCCACTGCAACAGCTCCGCAATAAACTCTGCCACCCAACACTCATAATGTTGAGCTTTGCTGGCAGTGCATCAGAAAAGAAGTGATTCAACTCATTTTTAGGCTGCACTTTGGTTAAATTTCATTGCACTGTAAGGTGAATCAAATGTTTCTGTCCTTCAGTACTTCAAGAATAGGTTAAAACATTCACAAGTCTTGTCACAATAGTCACAGCTGCACCTACTCATTAATCACTGTCAGACATGTTCAGATGTCACTGAAGGAGATCACCAGCACAGCTATTGACTGCTTTGTTTTTGCATTCTTCCTTTCCAGACCAATGACCCTGTCACCAATATCTGCCAAGCAGCAGACAAGCAGCTCTTCACATTGGTGGAATGGGCCAAAAGGATCCCACACTTCTCCGAACTCCCCCTGGATGACCAGGTCATCCTACTACGAGCAGGTACACACACACACACACACACACACACACACACACACACACACACGCACACAATCCCATGCATGCAGCAGACATACAATATATGTACACGCCTGCATGTGCATTTGTGAGATGCACAGCATTAATATAAAAACAAATAAAACACATATAAATGATAACTTATACATAAAAAGTATACATTATTGTTATTATTTCCCTACAACAGTAAACAGGCCTTTCTATGCCCCATTGTCTGCATGCTGGGCAGCATTTTCTTCAGGGCAACGTTTTCTTCAGGGCAGCATTTTCTTCAGGGCACTTATTCATCCCCAGGCAAGCAGTCTATTTGAGTCTTTTACATTTGCTCAATACATTTTTGCCATCTAGTTTAATGGAGCAGTGAAACCAAATATAACTGGACTATTTGCCAAGTCCCAGCAGTGGGGTTTGCAGCCACACCAATGCTGACCTCTGCTGGTGAAACATTTCACACACAGGCCTGAAGGAGGAAGTGAAGAAGCCACACAGAAGACCCACTAACAATCTGTGCAGCTTTAAGCAAAGCAGGGGAAGACTGACACAGAAATCATGTCATCTCATTAACATTAACACATATTTAAGAAGGACCTAAGAGGAGGGATTTAAGGATGGCTTGTTTTGTTGTTTTGCATCCAGGCTGGAACGAGCTTCTTATCGCATCATTCTCGCATCGCTCCGTCACGGTAAAAGATGGCATCCTGTTGGCAACAGGCCTCCACGTCCACAGAAGCAGCGCCCACAGTGCTGGAGTGGGCTCCATCTTTGATAGGTAGGTAGCGTTCAAAGATGAGGCAATAGTTACCGTATTGAAATTTTGTGGAGAAATTGATGCAACGTATATATTTTGTTAGTTTTTTTTGTATTCATTCACTTTTATTATCAAAACTCTCTAATGTTATTGATCTGATCTCGTAGAGTCCTGACAGAGTTGGTATCCAAAATGAAAGATATGCAAATGGATAAGACAGAGCTTGGCTGCCTGCGAGCCATCGTCCTTTTCAACCCAGGTCAGCTCGGCCTCCAGTCACTGTTCACTTTTACACAGTACGCGAGAAAGCAAGAAATTAGAAATTAATCTGGATTTTGATATGCATGCTGCTAAATCAGGTAGATTGTGATGCAAAAAGTGGATATGTATGTATTTGACGTACAGTACATTGTATTTTTATAGCTTAGACACTGTGGCTTTGAGACATTGTGGAGTTGATGTTTTATTAGTGTGGTCTGACTGTGACAATGTGTTTGTTTCAGATGCAAAAGGTCTTTCAAGCCCACCCGAGGTCGAGGCGCTGAGGGAAAAAGTTTACGCCTCATTGGAGTCGTACACAAAACAGAAATACCCAGACCAGCCGGGCAGGTAGGAAACACATTACATTACAGCATCAGTCAATACCAAACACCATTGTTTAGTTACTGCTTTGACTTGTATGTAGCAATGAAGATATTTTACATTACCACACAGCTCCTAAACACTTACTACAGCATTAGATTTGACAGGACAGAGGCCTGTAGTGTTGCCTATATAGAAAGGTTGCAATTGATTATTTTCATGTACTATTGGAAGCTTTCTAAAATCAACAGAGGATGTGAAATAAAAGCCCTACCCTGTCAATTAGCTTCAGCTTTAGACACTCACGATTTTAATCAACAGCGCAAAAAAAGAAGAAATTAAATTAATATTACATTATTGGATTCATTCATTTTCTTAAATAGAATAGAATAGAGTATTTAATTAGATCTATGTAGTCCAGTGAAATGCTGAATCCAAGAATTCTACTTTTAAAGCAGTATTTTTTGTTACATTATCAATGTAATGTAACAAAAAACACTGCTTTAAAAGTAGAATTCTTGGATTCAGCATTTCACTGGACTACATAGATCTAATTAAATACTCTATCTGCTAATAAACTAAAGATCAGTGCATTGTATTTCATGTGTTTTTGCATGGTTTGCATAAATTGTGATCGACAAATTAACTATTAACTACAGTTGTGAGATTAATATGGTAGTGTTACATTTCCAAATTAAATGTAGTGCAATCAAAACACTTTGGGAGTATGTCTGATCAAATTGAAATATTACACTGGAGAAAATGTCTTGAAAACAGAATTTTATTATCTTATTGAATTGGATGCAGTTTTATATATTTAGAATGGTAAACATAGTAATGGTTTTCTGCATAATAGAAAAAGGATGATCACTAAAGTTTGATTCTCCTCCTTTTTGGCAGGTTTGCCAAGCTGCTGCTCCGCCTGCCCGCTCTGCGCTCCATCGGCCTCAAGTGTCTGGAACATCTGTTCTTCTTCAAGCTGATCGGGGACACGCCTATCGACACCTTCCTGATGGAGATGCTGGAGGCTCCACATCAGATTACATGACACAAGTCCCCCCCTTCCCCCTGTAAATACTCCCACATTGTCAGCTATATGAAGACGGAAGACTTGATTCCAATTGTAAAACAGCATATTTTGTACCAAGCAGTACATTGTAATTAAAATTAAAACAAAACAAAAAAAGTATTTTGAGGTTGTTGGGAGGGTGGAGTCTTGAGACGGAGGATCGAGTACTCTGTTAAATGAATTCTAATAGAATTGTTAACAGATTTCTTTTGTAAATAGGTAATTTCAGGTGTCCGTTTTGAAAGCAACCCAATGCAATTTGAAAATAAATCATATTTTATTCAAAGAGGAATTGTATAAAAACAGAAACCATCCATGCATTTCTTAAAACTCATTTGAGAATTCTTACAGAATAAAGTTATTTAAAAATGTATCTGAAATGTGTTTGTCTCGTGTTTTTATTTTAATTATATATTATAAAATCACAGTTAGAGCTAGAGGGATCTGTGCATTTGAAGCCAATGCAAATTGATTGATATTTTTTTAACGCTGCCTTTAAAATTCAAATACATTTTTACTTTCCATCCTTAATGATCTGAAACAGCGTTTTTATTACGTGGCTCTAACAGAAGAATGTAGAGAAACAAGGACATGTTTTAAAATTATGAAAACATTTTGTGAGCAAAAAACATCTAATCTGTTGATAGAATATCAATATTCTCATCACATTTGACCAATTTTCTTGAATCTTTTTTTTTAAATATTCCATTTTTAAGTGTTGTCCCTTGTTTTTATTTCCAGTCGTTGACCAGCAGATGGCGTCTGCCGAGCGTGAACACACTGAAACATGTTTGATATAGTTAAATCCTCCTCATGGTGCCAGTCTGTCACAGTTACAGGCCTCAACATCACAAATGCCTTTTACTCCTCATCACAAAGATCTATGATGGTGTAAAATCTGGTGGTGGTGATGGCGCATATTGTATAAAATTCAAAGTCAGTGTAAAAAAAAACAAATCAACAAAATGTGGAATATAGTGGAGCCAGACTGATAAATCGTGCAGGCCGATATATTGTCTTATATTTATTTATCAAAGACAGGCTATCGGTGTCGTGGTATATCGGCTGACAACTTAGGCTACTGTACAGAAATACTTAAGATATGTTAGAGATGTTATAGAAAAATGTTGGCAAACAATTTTTTGGGATGGTAGCCTATGTGTTCATACATAAATTTAAAAATAAAAAAATTGATGGAAATATATATACTTTCTCATATATATATATATATATATATATATATATATATATATATATATATATATATATATATATAAAATTGTATTTTGTTTTGGTTCACAACCATATATTTGTTTGTTAAAGCGTCTATCATCTATCTATCTATCTATCTATCTATCTATCTATCTATCTATCTATCTATCTATCTATCTATCTATCTATCTATCTATCTAATGACAATTTAACAAACGGACAATGTATCCCGTAAAAGTTTGACCTTTCATTCTGCACTTTAAATCCTGAGCACTATATGCATTATTGCTTTCTAATAGAAAGAAAAAAAACCTCATGTGCGTCTCTGGTAACTTTGTGGCATCCAATGTGAAGGGGGGTGGGGGGTGGGGGGGGGAGAGGTAACAGGCACCTGCACATGGAGGAAGTCGCTCTCTCTCTCTCTCTCTCTCTCTCTCTCTCTCTCTCTCTCTCTCTCTCCTTCCCGTTCACTCCTAATAGGATAATTGATAGAAGGCCTAAATAGTCAATACCGGTGGACTGAGAGAGGTCGTCGGAAGCTCTGAGAAACGTTGATGCTCTGCTCTTTGCTCCGAGAAGCAAGTTGCAGCGGGACTTTTAGCGCCGGAGATGCTCTGAGAAGAACAGAAGAGTTGCCAAAATACTTTCCTACCGTCTGGAAACTCGCACTTTAAAGGTAGAAGCTTCTTAAACTTACATAACTGTATTTAAAGTGGTATTTGACAATACTCATTTTCCTTCAATTAATTTTGGGCAAAAATATGTTTCAGAGTGTTTCTTCACTGGAGTGCAATGGTGGATCGAGCTGCATTATGCTTAGGTGGGTAAAACTTGACAACATAGTAAATAAATCTTTAATTAGTAACATAGAGATGTTAAAAATACACATTTTAGTATGAATTTAACTTGTTTGATTTTTTGCACAGCTTTTTTTGCCACATGGTCATCAAACGAACTTACAGTAATAGGTTATTTGCAGTTTAAGCAACGGTTAAACACGATTAAAACACGATTGACGTCTCAACATATAACACCCACTTTTTTATACATAAACAATACTGCCTATGTAACCATTTTCCCTCCCATTATAACGAAGTAAAGACGCATTTTAATGGCCCTCTATCATACTTTGTTCAGCCAAATTAGCCAGTATTTCAGCTGCGTCCTGCTGATTGGAAAAGAGTCCCAATTAAAGGATTTCCACATCATTGCAGATATGGATCAGAGGGCAGTGTGTGCCGGATGCCACCGGCTGATCACAGACAGATTCCTGCTCAGAGTCACTGACGGCCTCTGGCACGAGGAGTGTGTGCGGTGTGCGGCGTGCGGGGACGCGCTCAGGAACTCCTGCTTTCTGCGGGACCGCAAACTTTACTGCAAGCGGGACTATGCTGAGTGAGTGCTGAACTCCAACTCTTCATTATTTGTTTGGTTTCCTTCTGATGTTACAGCTGAAATCATAAAACACTCAAGCATAGGCCTACATTACTTTCCAACTTTGGGAGAGGCTCAATTTCGACTTCATCTAATTGAATAAACTCTGTTTCAGCACATCTGATTTTGTATTGGAGGCATCATTCTTCTCACAGAGGTGCATCAAGAAATACATTTAAATTTAAGTAACAGTGAGGAAAAAAAAAAATAAGTAGAAAAGATTTTTTTTTTCATTACAATTTGTGATGAAAATTTCTGCCAAAATGCATATAAATTAATCCCATTTAGCTGCACCCCATTACTTTAAATAAAAGATTGTTTGTAGTATCTTTTTTTCTGTCATTTACGTTGAGCTTTGGCACGTGTATGTGTAT
>JABXJD010000200.1:300000-522500 GCA_013375575.1 Percina caprodes | reverse complement strand
AAAGATCAGGCATTAGGGATTTAGAGGATCAATAACTGAGTCAATCATTTTTCGGCATAAATATTTTTTCACACCAGGATGTCTTGAGGTAAAATTATTTTTAACAACATACAATTTATTTACTTTGTTATTACTTTGAAACATTATGGTGAAATGAAATCTGACAAGGCCCACATACCAACTGACCTTATTGTTTAAGTCTTTAGCGACATTAACAGAAATGTATTAAAACCATTGGTGTATTCATGAGATTGGTATACATTCCTCTAATACTTACATCAGAGTAACTCATTAATATTACGTCAATCTAGGTTGGATAATTGGATGAATTTTTTTTTTTTGGCCATTCTTTGTGAATTAATACATTTCAATCATTAATACATTTGTCTCAATATTTTTTGTATGATTTCATAAGAACTAAATGGCACTTACAATTAGTAATAACATAATAATGAGGATGATAATCCACAGCAGTTTTATATTTTGTAAAATTGGATGAGGTTTATTTGTATATAACTGTTTTCCGAGACAAAACAACACATTAAAAGATTGTCAAATATTCCCGACAAGACCGTATTGTCCATATAATTCATCTAGTTTGTGTGTCCGACCTGTAGCAGTCACAACTAGACACACAATACATTCAATACAGACTGTACTGTAATTTAATGAAGCAGTATGCAAATTCCTGTCTGACAATGTGATGTTTAGGTTGCTCAGAATGTCAGTAGATTAAGATTGGCTAAATGGTTCAGTGGACAGGTGGACCGGACAGCAGATTGGTCGTCAGATCAGCAGTGTGACTGGAGGTGCACTTGACCCGCAGATCTGTATCTGTCTCTGTTGCTGTGCATGTTCAGCAAAGGATCCAGGTTAACCTGATCCAGAAACAGGATCTGTCTGTCTGCATGGCCACTAGACCAGCAGTCTGTCTGCCAAAGGTCAGCGCTGAAGTCACAGCGAGAGAAATGAGATAGGAGAGCTTTGCTGTAAGCAAATGCGTGTGTGTACATTTCTGCCAAACCCTCATCTTGTTAAACAGTACATCTACCTTGAGAGCGGCTGACCCTGGCCATGTCAGTGTTGAGGAGTTCAGAATTTTGCTGACTTATTTTTCTCTAATGATCTAATTGCCATGTCTAAATCCAACATGAGTGAGTGTTCCCGCTCTCCTAGCAGGACCTCTGGGCCAATCATGTCAACGGAAACTCTGAAATATTAAACACCTTGAGCTGCTCCATAAGTATTGGAGGTACTCTTACCTTTGCATTAACAACTCTTAAGAATAATGGCTACGATGAGACGATCTTGGCAAGGCGCATAATGGAAAAGCGGTTCTCGAAAACATGAATGATCTATCAACATTAATGCCCGTTCACTGACATCTAGCATTAGCATCATGATGAGACATTAAATTAAGTATTTTGCTGTATCATAGAAACCCAGAAACATTCCGGGCATTTCCTCTGCCACACTTCCTTTGAAGATGTTACATTGATGCATTTTGTGTAGCCACAGGAATGCACATACCACAAACCGTATGTTGGCCATATTAAAGCGCATACCATTGAGGCCGTGGGACATACGACTCGGATGGGTCAAGCAGCCCGACTGACCCTCCTGAACTGCTGGGAATGGGCTTTACTGTTTCCCTAGCGACCCCACAGCAACAGTGAGAGGTCCCAACAATGTTTGTCTTTAGGATGTTGCAGCTCCAGACCTTTTGACAGGGATGTCTCAACCTGGCTGTTTGCTTTTTGTATAGTCTGAGGTTTTGTTTGCTTGTAAATACAACATTAAATGTCAATTTAACATGATTCATATTCCGATGGAAGTCAAATGTAATATTCGTTTCACTTGAAAGTAAATCTTTGTTAGGTGTGGATTTACTGATATCAAAGCTTGCGTATGTTTGTGCTTATCACAAAGTTATCACTTTTATGCCAAACTGCTTTAGGCATGAAAGTGCCACAGTTCTTTCCTTTTTGTGATGTGTAATTCATTATTCTGGATGGTGCAAATGCTTTGAAAGTACCTAGGACACAGCATCCTTTTACTGAACACATAATCACAATTATCTGGAATAAAATACATAAGTGAACAATTACATTTTGGATCAAAATGATAAACAAAAGTTTATTATTACAGTACATTTTTTAATGATGCAGATATGATGGCTGTGGTTGATCAGAGGTGGCCAGTATAAGATAAATAAGGACAATAGTATTCTGTTATTCAGAAAATTTCTTTTTTACATCTGATCATGAGTAGTTACATTTATCAGCAAGTTACGATTTTTTTAAATTTCACACTAACCTTTAAAGCTTCTATTTTCTTCTAATGGCTACAAGAATTAGCAATTTATGTAGGCTTTCCTTTTTGGCCGCATGAAGTATTTTTATGTGAAAACAAAAACATGGCAAAAAGCCTGTCACTTTCTCATGCCACTGGGCTGACTGGTCTGGTGACCCAGTCAAGTCTGGAGACAAACGCCAGCTCCAGAATGATGACGCATCATCCTGCGTGACAGACCCAAAATGCCGCGGTGCCAGCCAGCGGACAATGGTCCTGCTGCTTGGGGGCTGACTCTGTCTTTGTTCCGCTCTGGTTAAGCAGACTTAGGGATAATTCCGCAGATAATTCATGGGACCGGCGGCTCAGCCTCTCCCACCGGGAGATCTGATTCCCCCCCTCTGCCTGGAGCCATGGCCTGCCGAGAGCTTTTCTCCGGCCTCCCCAGGAGCACGGCCTCGGACAAGGCAGCCGGAGCCACGGCAACAGTCTCTGAGGCTAAGCCCACCAGTCCTGGTTGCCAGGCGCTAAGATGCACACCCGCCATGCTAAGGGTATGTGTCTGAGTGGTTAGGGAAGAAGGAGGAGGAAGAGGAGGAGTAGGAGGAGATGGAGAGGGGAGAAGTCAGGTTGGCAGTTGTTTTGAATGACAGCTCAACTCAGCAACATTCCCCAAGTCAACCAAGCATTTTTTTCTCATGGAGTCCCTTCTTACTGAGGTGTGAGTGGTCCTCAAGTGTCTTAGCTTATACTCAAGCTCTAGGCAGCCAAACAAAAGCATTACTCTCTGTTATTTACTGAGCTCTCACAGTTTCCTCCCTTCTTACCCCCTCACCCTCTTTACCCTGTCTCCAGTCTGTTTGCAGTGTGTTGTGGGGGCTGCGCGGAGGCCATCTCTCCTGCAGAACTGGTGATGCGTGCAGGGGCCGCTGTGTTCCACCTGCGCTGCTTCACCTGCAGCGTTTGTTCCTGCCGCCTGCAGACTGGAGACCGCTGTGTCCTCAGAGAGGGACAGCTACTGTGTGCCAGAGAGGACTATCACCAGTGTGTGGCCAGCCCAATCTCCTCCGACACAGGTACAGGCTTTGTAGAGGGTGCGCGCGTGCGAGTGTGCGAGTGTGCATGTGTGTGTGTGTATGTATACTAATTATAGGTCAAAATTGACCCAGTATCAATGCAATAGTTGGTTAAAAAAGACAAGACAATGGGTTGTTTTGACTGACTGTTAGTATTATTACTTTTTTGTTATTTACCTAAATCAAAATATGGTGGTTGCGAGCTGTTATGATCTAGCTCTTTCATGTCATTTTTTACTGATTTAAAGTATTTGTGTTTTCTTTGCAATTTTTAATGTCATATATCATTTTGTACAATACATTTGTGACAGTTTTAAGGTTAAACTTGAGCTTTTTGTGTCTAACATCGGGTTAAAATAATTATGTTTTAATTTGGATAAATAACCCAACAGTAATATGAAAATATGACACCTACACTCGGTCAAAATAACCCATTTTTGGGTAAAGTGATTAGGTGTCAAAATGGGTACAGTTTCTTTGGATGCCTAAAACCACAACATGCTGCATCTACTCATCAAGAAATTCAAGTGGTCTAGGGGGAATTCTGTCACTTTAGGCTGTTAAAAAGCATAATGGGAAATGCAGGCAACCACAAACCGAAGCAGAGATCAGGCAAATTGGTTCAATAATAAATAAAAACTACAACAATGATTGGTTGAACATCTCAGATTGATGATATGAAATTTCCTTCCTTTTTTAAAAAATCTGTCCCTCAAAATTTGTCATCCTAGATTCCTTGTAGGTGAATAAACATTTTATATAAATCATGTCTGCCCACTAGGTAAAAGCGTTGACGAAGAAGAAGAAGAAGAAGAAGAAGAAGAAGAAGAAGAAGGAGAAGAAGAAGAAGAAGAAGAAGAAGAAGAGGAGGAATCTGTGAGGGTTACAGGCAGACGAGTTAGATCAGAAGACCTGGAGAGCAAACGTCCCAAAAGGCCACGCACTATTCTGACAACTCAACAAAGACGGACCTTTAAAGCCTCATTTGAGATCTCATCTAAGCCTTGCCGAAAGGTAACGTTTATTCTGTGTTAAACTGGAGGGACTGTAGTTCCTGCCTCGCTCCATCGCTTCTGTTCCAGATATGACACAGGCTTTGTTTTTGACGTGTTTTTGCATAGAGGGTGTCTATCTGAAAAAAAGAATTATAAAAGTAAAAAATTATACTATTGTTTTCATCATATATCATATTCATATGCTATATTTCTATAGCAGGTGGCGTTTAAAAAAAGTTTTTTGTACGAACAGCTTGCACATCCAAACAAATTCTATTGTGTGTGTTTCTGTATTTTTGGAATAAGGTGATCCTCAGATTGTATGGAATGTGGACAGAAAATCATTGCATCATGTATTTCTACTGTATCTTTTTTTTTTTAAAACAACAAAGAAATAACTATTCAATGCCAAACATATTTAAGTTAGTCCATAAGTCTGACAGGATTTCAGCTATCTACTCTTTATAGTAGTGCAGATGAGTAGCTATGCTATAGTCGTGACAACATTATAAAGGAGAGTGGACTAAAAACTTCAAAGACATACAAACATTTCATACATGCTTTATTGTTTCCTTGTTGTTTGAGGCGGATTGGTGAAGCAAAACAGATTTTTTTTTAACCTTCAAGTGACCTCTTCTCTGTTTCTATTTTCAATCTTTACCCTCCCTTTCTTATTTTCTCCTCCTCCTGAATCTTAATCCAAGGTAAGGGAGACCTTGGCAGCAGAGACTGGTCTGAGCGTCCGGGTTGTGCAAGTCTGGTTCCAGAACCAAAGAGCCAAAGTAATACAAAGTACACACACACACACACGCACGCACGCACGCACGCACGCACGCACGCACGCACGCACACACACACACAGTCATATGCGCTACTAATAAAAGGAGTCTTTCTGCACCACGTTTGTATGCCAGATTGGAAATCAGCCTGGTTATCTCTTCATACAGGAAACTGATGACATCTCACTGCGAGATCACTGTAGATTAAACTACATATTTCCTCACAAAGTGGGCTCATGTGTGGTTTCCCTCTTCCACTGAAAGATGTCCTTTACCTCACTGTTAGTATTTTGCAATTGAGTGAACACAGTATGCCTGGGTGGCAGAGAGTACAGTGGAGTGAGAAAAAAATGTTTTACACTCGGCCTGTATGTAAGATTTATGTCTGCTGGTGCATGTTTTTAGATGAAGAAACTGGCCAGGAGACAGCAGCAGCAGCAGGAGCAGCAGCAGACTCAGGAGCAGCGAGATCACCCATCAAATCACACAGGTATTAGACTGTAAAGAGGTAGCGACATGGCAGAAAAGCTCACTAAAAGACAACATAACTGTTACAGACAGCAGTAAACACGTCTCCTGTGTTTTCTCCGGTGCCCCACAGCACCCTCCTGTGGTGCTTTGACCTCTGAGCTGGAGCACCTGGGGTCCTCCTATACCCACATTCAGCAGCAGCAGCAACAGCAGCAGATGGGACTCACCACACTGGAGCAACAGGACTATGACATGGACCCCTTCAGACAGGGCCTGACCCCGCCTCAGATGCCAGGGGATCACATGTACCCCTACGGTAAACACCTCAGTGCTATGAAACCACAATGGAGAATTACATGTTTGAAGTACTACTCTACAATGTGATGAGTGGGAAAAATTAAAAATAAACATTTTAAAATGGCATATGATTTATTGCCATTATTTGTTGGCAATGTGAAATCAGAACTTTAGTCAAAAGTTTAATATTTACAAATGCACAGTAGTTTTTTTTTTTTCAATCTGGAACCCAATTATCTTTAGTATTGCAGTCATTTTTCCAAGGGTGTCCTTGAATAACTCCTTTCCTATTTAGTATAAAACATTACTGACTTGTAGGGCAAAATGCAAAATGGAGCTAGTATTGGCCAAACAGACGTCAGCCAACTTTGTTAACATGTACTTGTGTGTACTGTTGACACAAAATACAATTTGTGTAGTAGCTCTACTTTGTTTTAAAAGTTATGCAATTTTCTCTGAATAATTCCAGAGGTAACAATATATTGTGGGTGGACACAATAATGGAAAATAAGAGCAACATGACATGTTAGAGTATAATGTAATATAACAAACCACAGACAGAATGACCTTGATCAACACCTCTCTAGCACAGTTACAACAATAATGAAACATTATCTGTCTATTACAAAGGTAGTATTTACTGTAAGGCAAAGTTGAATTTGAATTTTGTCCATCCCTTGTACAGTGCAAATTAACTTTAAAGCCATTTACAGCTCTTCCAAATTATATATTTTATTCAAAACAATACTTCAGCAATATATTGCTCTCCCATAAAGTTTGGCCATATGTTCATAATTCATAAAGCAGAGGCTGAGACAAGAGGCTTTCAGTCCTTATATCCTTTATTTCCCATAATGCATCTCTACCCTGATGACATCGCTAGGGTTATTTCTTTAAATTTTACAACGCTCCCACCACAGAATACATCATACCACTGTTTGGCTGAGTAGTTCTCCTAATGGTGAATAAACAAGTAAAATTGATGAAGTGCCACTTAAAGAAACTGATTAATAATGCTGTGTTGTTTTTAGGTTTTAAGGGTCTTTACGGTGACATGGACAGAGACCCTCTGTGTCATGTGGCTGACAGTGACTGCCGTTCCCTGGGTGACTCCTCTCTGCTCACCCCTATTGACTGCCTCTACTCCATGCAGGACTCTTACTTCACCTCCTGAGGACTCAGGAGATCGGACTCAGTGAGAAGCATCTCCCTCACTCTGCATCGCTTTCCGGTCTCATCATTTATCTTTCAGTACCATGCACAAGGTAGAAGCTGAAGAGGTAGTCACCGCCATGGAGATGTGGGTACACTGTGATACCATGCAATATACCCTGTGCACATACATATAAACTATTACACTACTCTTATGCTTTACAAACCCCGTGCACGACACAGGCTCCTGTGTAAGCACAATGCTGCCAGACCTCTCTCACTATGTTTGAATGTTAGATTATGAGATTATAACCTCCTCTACTAATGTAAATAACTGTTTGGGTGTGTATTTGTATTTATTCTTACAATGCGTGTATGCTGTTCATCTTGAATGAATCAACAATGATCAATAAATCATGGTATGATACATTGAATGGTCAGTGTAAAATGTGTGCATAGTGATTATGAAACACTGAATGAAATGAATGAACACGTGTATTAAACACAGGCTGATTTATTATGAAGATGGGGTATTCATGCTGAGGGTTACAGCTGGGTCAGTCTATCCTCGGTGCTTATCATTCCAATCTAGGTGACAGGTCAGCGAGACATCTTCCCCTGGCTATTGGGTGGATCATCAGATTGTGAAATGCTGGGCTATGACAGCTGTATGGGTCAGTGGCAGGTAAGCATCACATCCACGCCGACATCATCAACGCTCACATTGTGCTCCTCACGGTCAAAGGCCCTCGCTGCATTTTTCTGCCTTTTCCTTCCTCCAGTCATGGAGGACGGGAGGGGGGACCACCCAGGTACTGTGCCCAGCTGGAATGCACCAATCCTGGGGAGGGAGGTTAAGAAACCCAGGGTGGGGGCTCCAGACACCGGAGGGGCTGAAAGCTGTGTCAGGGGAGAATGCCCAGGGTGACACAGAGATATGAAGCCCCACTGTATGGAGTGCCTCCTTGCCCCAGCCATGAACCCTTTCCTGGACCCATCTCATATTTCCCACTATGAAATCAGACCTTGCTGAGCAGAGAGCGCAAGTCAATGGTCAGGAACAATCTAACTGTCTGTCACCGCAGTATGCTACTGCCAAGCAGAACTAAAGAAGTGTGCAGCAGAGTATACCGAATGTGTTTCTTTGAGTCTGCCTTTGTATCTCTGCTCTAAGTGTCTGCTGGCATGTTTTTGTGTGTGCATGCTCATGTGTTAGGTGGAACAACACTCTTTGTTGTAGGGACCAAAGTATCATGATGTACTTCCTTGTATATTTAGAGATAGATAAAGAGAGAAAAGACAGCCTTTAATATCAGGGTAAGGAAGCCAAGGTGGTCACCTGCAGGGACTTTTTTCTTCTTGTGCGCAGTTGGCACGCTTACATGGATGCCAGCAGCAGTGGGTGGGATGAGAAAAATAATCAAACCGTGATCATACGGTAACAGCAGGTAGCAATAAACTCATTATTATTCTGACGGTAGCCAAACAGTTTCCTGTCGACAGCATGGTTATTTATTGCACCCTTCATGCCAACCACAGGCCACAAACCCTCTGTCTTTTAACTGCTATAATTGGCTTCATGCTGTTGCAGCGCTAAGACAGATGCACACACTTTGCTGAAGATGCTCCATTGGCAGTACTTATTTACAATCTGGGGGTATACTGTTGGCACAGATACACAGGAAAGATTTGACACAGTAGATACAGCCATACAATAGAACTTACATAATTAAGACAATGGAGTTACACCTAAATTGGTTACTATAAATGTATATCAGCCCTATTATAAAACATTCAACACCATGTGAGTCTCATTTCAGACCATTTAATTTAGTGTACTCTAGTTAATGTGGGGGTAGTGGATTTCCCTTAATGTGGGATCAGTGCCCAGTGTGACAATGAGAGACTGATAATAGATCATTCTCACCAATAAGTGACAGATTTCTGGCCACTAAATGTGTTAAATTGACACTTTTATGTAAACCGACAGTTTGGTGATAGAGGGTTTCTGACACTTCCCTAATTGACCCCATAATTAGTTCCTACACGGGAGGTCAAATATGGGGAAATAAGCTACCAGGTAGTGCACCTGCAGGACAGCTTCACCCTCACACTGTAATAACTGACACATGTACAAAGAACTCCAAACCTGATTGAGTAATGCGCAGTATTGGGTGAGTCTAGCCTGACCCACATCAAGATGTCAGGCCTGGAAACTCACCAATGGCAGGGCTCAACCCGAGGGGCAGGATAAAACATCTTTCAAATTCCCTCTGCACACAATAGGCTTGTGCTACAGCCAGCCAGAGCAACGCAAGTTGATAGATTAAACTTTTGCCCCATCTTGTCGTCCAAACACATCCTTTAAGGATGTCAGTGCTTATCTCCAAGTCTTCCAGAGTTACGGTCAAAGCCGATTCGGAAGGCCGCAGTTCTCCAGAAGCCATCTTCTTTGTTCAAGTAGCAGGGACTACATGTGGAACTATCGCAACTCTGCCATCATTATGTCAAGTCCTTCCGACTCTATACACAATGTGATTGAGCCTGACAAGAATCTTTTCCAGGTCGCAAACTGATGAAGTCTAAAGATTGACCCTACAGTGCATCTAGGATTCTAGGCTAGGGTGAGTCAGCTAATAAAATAAAAAGGACTGGTTTAAGAATTGTTGATAGTTTATTGACAATCAAGCAATATACAAGCAGAACAAAGCAAAAGCAGCACACAAAGTTTGCTTTATGACTTAACAGATAACTGTTTTGATGCAAAATGTGCATTAAAATCAGTTACAGTGAAGCTCTAATCCTACTGCATCTTTTTAAACTAGTATACCTCAACAACTACCAAACTTCATATAATTACAGCAAGCATTTGGGTGCAGTATTTTCAAATGACTTGCTGCAAACATCAAGTCTTAAAATCAAAACGCTGGATTCTCTTTGTCTCCCCATGCTGGTGCGTGCGGTTCCATGATCGTATTTCCTGCAAAAATTAGAAACAAGGATCAAGGAGACAACATGCTGTATGAGTATCTGCACAGCCGCTGTATAGTAGTAGAGTGGTCTTACCCTTCTTCTTAAATTGCACTATAATCACCACAGCCAGCGCTATCAGCATAAGAAGCACGACAACGTAAACCGCTCTTAAACCTGTAGACAGCAGAATGGCAGTCCAACCCACTGGCATACCTTCCACAGGAACACAAGGATCAGTCAACACAAGTTTGTTTTACTACTCACTGCATCTTTCCTAATCAGACCATTCAACATTTAATAATCAGTAGGTTGGTCCAGACTGCAATATCTCAACCACCATCAGATGGATTTCTTTCAAAGTTTGTACAGACAGGCATAGAGGATGAATCTTAACCCTAGTGATTCCCTGACATCTACCTGATGGATTGGTACAAAATTGGTCAAATTTATGGTTCCCAGATGTATGCTTTGGATTTCAGTGACCCTCAGACTTCTCCAGTGACACTTTTAGTGAAATCTTAACTGATGTATGAATATTCCATGAAATTTGCTACTCTTTGCCCCTATGGGGGTGAATTCTGAACTTTGGCGATCACATATGGTCTTTGGTTTATGATCAGATTCCATCAGCCTTGTCTAAAGTTTGTACAAGACATTACACTGGCATTATATCAGCATTGCCATCTTGATCATGTTAGCATGCAAACCAATTTACCTGTGCAGGTAGGCAGGCTGGCATTCCAGAACCCAGTGGAGGAGCAAAGCAACACATCTGTGCCATTCAGGGAGAATCCCTTCTCACAGGTGAAAAGACACTGGGAACCAATGCTAAAGTTCCCCAGAGGATGTGAGCAGTTCATATAGAGGGATGAAGACAAGGAACGAATGGACTCACACTGTACAGCTGAGGTGTTAAAAAAATAAATAAAAAAGTAATTACTGACATTGAATCAACTGTTTGAATACCAGAACATCAAGAAAAATAAAGGTTTTATTGAACCCTCACGCTGGCAGGTGGGTAGATCTTGACTCCAGTGACCCGAGTTGTTGCATGTCATAGTCTGTGTTCCTCTCAGCCAGAAGCCCTCACCACATTCAAAGTCACAGTGGGAGCCATAGCTGAAAGGTGAGTATGGGTGGCTGCAGTTCATCCTCCCATGTTGTGGAGCACTGGCCAGTAGGGGGCATGGTTGTGCTGTAGATTTAACAAAGAAAAAAAGCTTCAGAGCAGATAACCCCAATCTTCTGAAATAAAGAAAATTCTGTTGATTTGATATGACAAGTTAAGACACATCTGGTGTGTTGTGATACAAATGAATGTATCGACAAATGTAAACCCACATTCCAAATCACAAATGTAAATATGCCAAGTGCAGCTCGCTTATAATTTATTACCCAGACAGTGGGGTATTTCTCTGTTCCAAGTGCCCAAAGAGGTGCACTCTATGTCAGCCGTCCCATTCAAGAGAAAGCCCTCCTCACATGTTGATGTACACCAAGTACCAAAACTGAACTCTCCATGAGGATCTATGCACACTAAAGAGCCGTGAGATGAAGAGTTCACAGTGGGACATTTCCTAGCTGGAAAGAGAAGAGAGGGACCAATGAGATGTGTCAGAAATGTATGTGGTAAAGTGATAGACAAATTACAGACCCTGATACAGATACATTTTTTTTTTTACCAAGACAATGTGGCATGTTTGCGCTCCACATGCCCAGGGAGTTGCACTCGGTGCTGGCTGTTCCATTCAGTAGAAAGCCATCATCACATGTTGTATTGCACAGAGAACCAAAACTGAAGGAACCATTTGGGTCAGAACAGTTAAGGGAACCATGAGGAGGATTTATTGGTTTACACCTCTTAGCTTGAAGAAAAAACAGACAATGGAGAGACCATTACACATTCAAGATGGTAAAACAACAAAAAAGTGAATTGACTTATTACTTTAAGCTGAAGGCCAAAACTTAATCCTATGTGGTCATACCCTGGCAAACAGGAAGTGTATGACTCCAGTTTCCCTGGGAAGAACATTTCGTCATGTTTGTGCCAATCAGATCAAATCCTTCTTCACATTGAATGGAACATATTGAGCCATAGCTGTACACTCCTTGAGGGTCCTGACATTGCATGATGGCATTGGATGGAGCCTTTAAACTGTTGCACTGTACCACTGGGTGGGGGGAGAAACATCACACATGCAGTACTCCAATCAATGGAAATCAATGTAGAAATACACCAGTTGAAACTACTGTGTATGACTCCCTTATATAAACATAGCATTTGTGGGAATGAATAACTACGCTGACATAATTTACAGTCAATGGAAACCATAACTAACAGCCCACATTACAATGTTGTTTTCACAATGCAGACATAAAAGAGTGTGAAGTTAAGTGCCAACATGTGTGACCTGAATCTGATCTGCTGTGCAGTTTGGACAGGATGTGACTACATATATTGACAAAAATATATATTAGGAGACCAGCTAAGTATTTGTTCAAGTTAGTTGACATACCTTGACACAGAGGAACAGGGTGGTTCCAACGTCCGCTGGCTTGGCAAAGCAGTTGTGGCACACCTACCAACTGAAAGCCAAGTTCACAGTGAAAACTGCAGGAAGAGTTGAAACGATTGGACCCATAGGGATGGAAACAGTTGTGAGATCCCCGTTCTGGATCCAGCAAGTGTTTGCATGCGATTGCTGAGAAGGGAAAAAATAAAAATCAACACAGATCTAGCTATCCAATATTTCTCACACACACAAAAAAAATAAAAAAGTACCCTCTTCACAGCGTGACCCCAGGAAACCAGGATGGCACTGGCAAGTATAGTTCCCAATGGTCTCCACACAGTCTGCATTGGCACTGCAGGAATCCTGTCTACAAGAGGCTACAGAGCAGAGAGAGAGAGTGATCTGACATGCTATAATAACTCTACAAGAGTCAAATGTATTAATTAACAAAATAAAAAGGTTTTACTAGAGTAGCAGACAGTTCCCTTCTTCTTGCGACAGTTCTCATTATTCCACTTGGCTGTGTCTTTCTCCCTCTTTGTGTACATCTCCACACAGTCCTGATCCGCTATGTTATCTGGCTCCTCTGGTGCCCAATTCTGAACCTTTTTAGGCACCTTCTCATAGGTTTCTTGCCAGATCCACATTCCATCTTTTTTGACTATGCCTATCCAGTAATATCTTGGGTTAAACGGCAGCAGATTATTGATGAAGTCACTCTCCTCCTGGTTTCGGATGGGTACCATGTCTGTAAAGTGCTGCATGCACCACTGGCGGGCCTCAGGCCATCTACGGCTGGGAATGGTGCTGTAGTTGTAGGTCCATGCCTGCGCTGCTCCTCCACCGCTCAGATCTAAGATTAATGGGCAATGAGACAGAATTAAAACCAGTAGAGCAGAAAAGAAGAGTCTGAAAGAAGTTTGGTAAGAAGAGTTTGTAATATGTTGACATACCTTGGACAAATACTACAAATGCAGCAACATGCACCATGCGATGCAGGCCTTGTCTAGCATCAACCAATTCTTGAAACATCTGAAATAAAGATTTAATTTTTCCTCATAATTGCATATGAGAAATTACACTTCCTGCACTGATATTTCACTGGTCTTACCATTTGAGCCGGTCAGTCACTGTGCAGGAAATCTATGGCAAAGTGGTATTTATTGTCCTTCAGGGAATGAGTCAATGACAAAATTGTGTCATATCACTTTTGCCGTAACTTCCTTTCAGGAAGGACACCGTTCTACCACCCATAACTTTCTGGGAACACACACTTGCACCACACACACACAGACATACACTTATTCTCAATTCATTTAATTTAATGTACGTATGTTTAACAAACATATCACAGAAATACACCTCTGCTATTACGTGATTTTACACATGCATGTTCTTATAATAAACCATCATATACACACAAATACTACATACATGCAGTGTATCCAAATTAAGCTATGACACATATTATATTACAAAAAGCTTTGCTTACTGATTGTCCTGGCACACAGCCTGCAAAAGAGACTAGGTTTACATAATAAAAAGGCCATGAACACCCACACAGCTGTTTATAGTTAATGTGGCTGATTGGACTGTGTGGGTGTGGTTAGACTGAGTGATTGACATCTTCCTGAGTCCGGCGTTAGTGCTGTTGCACCTGTTAGGGCGGGACAAATGACACCTTTGTCATCCTTATTGGTAGAAAAGAACGTGTGACCTAATAAGTTCCCATCAAAGCTCTTGCCCACCTTAAACCTAAAAAGAGTCTAATCAGACAGAATAACTGAAAACACCTGTGTTGGTGTTCAGAGGCTTTAACAATGTACTAAAGTTAATACGAGTAATTGCATTTGGGTCATTAAAGGTATATTTTATTAAAATATAAATGAGGTCCCAGTTGTCCTTCAGCCTTCTGCCTCAGAGGATGGACTTGTCACTTCTTCAGGCTGCCTATGAAGGAAAAGTGGATTGAAAATGAAGGGAAACTTACAGGATGATTTACTGAACTAAATAACTGTACATTGTTTCAACACAAAGAAGCAACAAACTATTACAATTGAGTTATCAAATACTGAATGTGCATGAATGGGTGGAGCTGTTTTAGATATTTCGACACTGACCTTACTTGGGCAAGTTTCTTTCCTGTGAGAAATTAACAGACAACCAGATCACTATTGAGGTCTGTTGTAATAATATGCATCTCTATTTCTTTGAAGAGTGATGGAAAAACACTAACTTTTTTTATGTTTCATCCAGCAGAAACAGATGCAGCAGAAGGCTGAGAGAGCACCACACCCAACGATAGCCAACAGAGCCTGTTTATAGCCTGGGAAAAAAAGATTTTGTTATCCTAAATCATACAATATTTAAGTGTGATAGTTTTTTTTTTTTTCACACAAATTACTACTACCACTACTGCTGCCTGCTATAATCACAACACATTTGTTAGTTCTTATTATTTAGAATCACGTTTGCAGAGTACAATGGTTTTGCTGTATTTATCTTTTTTTAAATTATATTTAAATTTTATACATAACTTAAAATAGTTACTTGTACAAATAGGTCTTGGGCCACTCCAGTCCCCGGTGACACTACAGGTAACATTTGGCGGGCCTATTATCAGGAAGCCTGGGTAGCATTTAAATTGACAGGTTGAGTTGATGGTCAGGTTTCCTCCCGAGCAGCTGAGGTATCCGTTATCAGGCTGAGACAGAGGGGGGCATTCCATAGCTGGGGGCACAAACAGTTTAAAGTTTACCAGGAGTGCACTTATGTAACTTCTTATGCTAGCTTTTTACTGCAAAAATAATATATTTTTAGAGCACATACATGCCGATGCAAGTGTTCTAATAAGTATTTTGAATGTGATCCTCAGGCTGGCCTCAGGAAATAGAGGAAACAGATGCTAGGATTATGATGACCATGGTAAAATGTCCAAAAACCAATTTAACATTTTGAAGGAATATGCAGAGGATATAATGTCAGAATGTGAGTTAGTAGTGACCTATAAATATACACTGGTAGTTTTAAGTTATGCCTCCACGCACAGTATTAATTGTCTGACAGAAGAACATAAAAGGCTTCTCAGGAGACGAGCACCTCAAATGAAATTCTAAGGTTGTATTGGTGATTTATGTTTACAAAAAGAATCAACTACCTCTTGTTAATCTTAAATCTGCCATAATGGATTTTTGTCCACTTGGAGGCAGCGGAAACAAGGAGATATCAGGCTTTGTAGCATTAAATGCTCCAATTTGCTCAGCAATAATTACTATTGACTACTTTGTCTAAAGGCCATTTGGGGCAAATCAGGTAATGTGCACGGAATTTCTTTAGCTCCCTGTTGCGGCCAAAACAACGCTAACAGTAAGCGATGTCAGTAAACTAAAACAGTAAAGTTTTGGACAGGAAAAGGAAAACAATAAGCTGAAAGAAGAAGCTATAAAGTTCCATAGAGATGAAGGGAACTGCAGAGTTGGTTGACAGTTTGCTAAACCCCTCCCTTGAAAATGTATTGTCCTATATACAGTACACGTTATGTCCAATCAGAACCTATTAGTAAGCACTCATTATTTTAAAAATTGCAAAGAATATTTGGTGTTAAATTTGCAGTTTACAGCAACCAAAAACAATTTCAGAAATGTTTTAAGATAAACTTAAAAAGTGTAAACCTAGGCCTATCTTTTTTAGAAAACATCCCCTAGTGTAATAAATGGTGACATAGTTTCAGAGAGCTAACTCCTCACCTGTTTGGCATCTGTCTCCCTTAAAGCCAGGTTCACAGAGGCAGGTTATGTTTTCCATGATGTCCTGGCATCTTCCTCTGCCACATGATGTTGCATTACATTGGGCTGTTAAAACAAAGTGCAAAACTAAAACAACCAATGACACCTTTGAAACTGTAACAACTAACCAATCAGTTTTTCAAATCCTACCTTTATAACAAACAGGGTATTTTTGAAGGCCGCATTTCTCATCATTCCACTTCCCTCGGTTTTGTTCTTTGTTTACGTAGATTTCTACACAAAACTCTGTGCTGTGGTTGTTATTGGGCTCGTTTTTTGCCCATGACTGCTCACCAACCCACGTGCTGTTATTCCCAATCCAGGTCCAATTTTCATTCATGTGGTTTTTAGTTATTCCAATCCAATAATATGGACTCTTAGTTCTGTTTGGCAGCTTGGAGACCAGATAATCATTCTCTATCTGGTTTTGGATAACCACCATGTCTGTGTAATTGGTTTGGCACCAACGTCGGGCCTGGGTCCAGTTCATGGTCTTATTTGAGTAATGATACGTCCAGCTTAAAGTAGTCACAGCCAAGGAGCTACCTAATACACATTTTGAAAGAAAAAACAAATTTGTGTGATAGTCTAATTCATCATCCGAAGTGTAAGAGTTAATGCCCAATGTCAGATACCACCAACTATACATTTTGCCTTACAAAACTCACCAAGAAAAAGGATGAATGTCCACTTCATCATTGCCTGTCCAAAGAAAAAATAATCAGAAGCCAAAATATTAATGAATACCATCATGGAAAGCAATGGAATTCCATACTTACCCAGAATTGGTAATATATGAAGAGCTATACTTTCTAAGTTGATTGAAATAACTTTTCTACTTCAGTTAAATCCTTTTTCTAATCCTTTTCTAATCATATCAAACATGAACCATTATACAGTAAGTGTTCTGCAAGCAGGGACCAATGTCAGGCTTTTATATTTCTCTTAGACTACTCAGTCCAACATAATCATAGAATACCTGGATGTTTACTTTACAGAGTGAAAGCATGTGATGAATGAATTACTATTGCTTGTTCTACCTGAACAGACGGTTTGGGAAATGCCCCTTGTTTCTGGTAAACGTGGGATTGGGGCATGAATAAAATGTCAGTAAAAGGAAACACAAACATCAGAGTAAAGGTCACCATTGAATCTTGGAGCCAACACAAAGAAATAGTTTCCCCAAAAAAGGAGTTTTGTGTTTTTTCTTAGAGACTTTGGCTGTTTTGTTTAGATTATGTATCCTGTTACAATCTTTACTTACAGAAAAAAGTAGGCTTTTTGAAATCATCTTTTCTTTTGAAACGCTGTCGCCTTCAGCCTGATGAAATAAATCTGATCTATTTCTAGTTCTGCTGAAGTGCTGATATAGAAGAAACATTAGTGAAACAAACAATTGTAATATAGCTTTTCCTGCCTTCCTATGTCTCACTGTTATTCAACTATTTATCTCTGTCCCGAACATCATGATGGAGGTGACAGAAACAGAAAAGAGGTCTGCATTGTGTTTGGAAAAAGGTTCTTCCTGGAGCTCTGAAAAAACACACGATGTCCTGCAATGTCAGGATAAACGTCCCTGTTCAAAGTGTGGGAATATGCTGGCATTGTGTATTAATGGCTGAACCTTTGGAACAGTGAATAAGTGTAGTGACAAGCCGGAAAATGCCTTAATTTATTTGAAATGACAGTAGATATTGGTCATGATACTGGAAGATGCATAATTATTCTTATATAATTAGGAGGCCGAGCTGCAAAGGCCCTATAGAGATTGAAGGAATTATTATTCCTTTTTCCAGCAAATTAATCGCCTTTTTGAGGAGCGAAACATACTCAAAAACATCTTAAGGCATTAAAGATGAAAAGTTAAGAAAACCTTTCGTCATAGAGCATGGCCATGGCAGGGCGGCCATTTTGTGCATTTTGCCATCAAAACAGAAAGTGGGTGTAACTTGAGTGTACATTGTCCAATTGGCTCAAAACCTTTTAGGATTCATAAGAGACCAACCCTGACAACATCTACAGGCCAATAATAGGCTTGTTCGAGATGAGCCAGATCTGCGCAGAATCGATCACCGGCAATCGGTGCCCGTTGCATGCCGGTTAGGTTTGTGTCCGACTTGATCCCAACTTGCTCTGACGTCATGCACACGTGGACAACGGGAATCTCACGAGAGCAAGGCGGCCGCAGTTCTGAGACGCAGGTAGCGCAGTTACTAGGCTCGTGCGAGATGAACTGCGCCTCGCCTGTAAAGTAGACGAGAGCAGGCGGCAGCAGCCGGGGGCGGTGACAAGAAGCTGCGGTAAAGTCGGACAGTTTCCATCCGATTCCAGCCGCCTTCAGACTGAACAGGAAGTGACAAAAACACTGTGGTGCGATTCCGATTTAATAAAATATAATCAGACCCACACATCAGCTGGTACACAGTCTCTAGTTGTTTTAATCATGACAGAGTAGCTCTCAGAATGTTCTACATGCGATCTGTTGCTGATTTTAATTAACAACAGACTGGAGATGAACGGATTTAGTCTCTCTGACTTCTTAACATCACTATCAGCCACATAAGGTGTGTTCTGTAAAGAATAAGCCTTTAAATCAGACAAATAGCAACTAAAATCCCTACGATTCAAAAACAATAAAAGTTTATATAAAACGTCATCATGTTGTAAACCAATCAGCTGTTAAATCAGCTGAGAGGCCGGCGTTTCCCAGCATGCTCTGGGTCCACCTGGCTCTTGCAGTCGGTGAAAAGCAACTGCGCTGCCTGCGTCTCAGAACTGCGGCCACCTTGCTCTCGTGAGATTATCGTTGCTCACGTGTGCATGACGTCAGAGCAAGTCAGGATCAAGTCGGACACAAATCTAACCGGCATGCAACGGGCGCCGATCGCCGGTGATCGATTCTGCGCAGATCTGGCTCATCTCAAACGAGCCTGCTTTTCACCGACTGCAAGAGCCAGGCGGACCCAGAGCATGCTGGGAAACGCCGGCTTCTCAGCTGATTCAACACCTGATTGGTTTACAACATGATCACGTTTTATATAAACTTTTTATTGTTTTTTAATCGGAGGGATTTTAGTTGCTATTTGTTTTAATTATGACAGAGTAGCTCTCAGAATGTTCTACATGCAATCTGTAGGCGAGGCGCAGTTCATCTCGAACGAGCCTATTGGCTCAAAGTCATAGCGCCCCCTAGTAGCAACAGGAAGTAATCCTAAATATCAAGGTTCTATACTTTAACAAACTCCTCCTAGAGATTTCATCCGTCTGTACCATCTCAGCACCTTCAAGATGAAAAGAACAGTGTGGGCGTGGTGGCGAAGAAGTTGTTGTCATATCTGCCCGAAATTTCTCTCATTTGACAAAAGTCCAGGCCTGAGGACATTTACAAGCCAAAATTGACTTTTAGTCACAGTGCCACCCCGCTGGCAGCAGGAAATCCACCTTATATGACAGAAATTATCTGACTTACACTACCGGTCAAAAGTTTGGGGTCACTTAGAAATTTCCATTGTAGACAGAATACCAGCTGAGATCAGATGCATTGTGTTTTTAACCATCAGATTTCATTATGTGCTTATATAATTGCAAAAGGGTTTTCCAATGTTTTCTAGTTAGTTTCATAAAATTATATCAGATTAGTAAACAGAATGTGCCTTTGGAACATTGAATAAATGGTTGCTGATAATTGGCAATGTAGATATTGCATTAAAAATCAGCCACCTACTCAGATCAGCTGGTATTCTATTTAAATTGAGTGGTATGGAAATTTGTAAGTGACCCCAAACTTTTAACCGGGTACATGAATCTTATAATGTGTGGTCTACATGTGATACTGAGCCGCCCCCTATACTTTTACCACGCGCCCATTTATGTCTTTTTAACAGTTTAAGGTGGAGTCTTGTGTGAGGTATCATTGAACTGAACAGGGAGTGCCCTTTTTATTGGTGACGAGTTGTAGTGTCTGACCGCAAATTCACAGTCGCAAGGATCGGCATCCGCCAGTAACCCTGAGGTGTGCAGAGGAGCGAGGGCCCGTCCAATGCTGCTTGTAGCTTTATTTATCATTATTATCGCAATGTGTACAGCTATTTGTTAGTATTCTATTTTTCTTTTATATCCTATATTATGTTACTCTATATGTCTCTGCAAATTGCCTTGTGGGTACAAATACAAAAAGAAAATACAAAAAAGTGTTTTATATTTAATTGAATACCAAAAGCAATTCATATTTTGAAGTTTATTATGAATTAAAAACAGCAGTGCAACATACAGAAATATGAATGAGCATTTCATATGCAAAAACCATCTGTTAAATAAATAGTACATAAATACTGAAATGATTCACAGTTCTGCAAAGACAACTATGGCATTATGTAACATTACATTACAATAACATAATTCATGGACCCTTTCCAGCATGTTCATAAATTTATAGAACAATGTGCTCAATATAAAACTCCCATTGGGAGGAAATACATGTCTGAATAACCTTTAGAGAGAAAAGCATGAAATTCAACTAAATGTAATTTAGCAATTAATTGCAAAGGTCTTTAAAACCTCTCCCCTCCTCATAGGTAGCTCTAACAAATTGAGTTGTCCTTTTAACAAATGTTATACTAAGTTAAAGTATTCATATTGTTCACATTACTATGATTAGTGACTGGCATACAGTTATGTTAGAGATATACATGTATAATCATCCTTTGTTGTCTCTGAAGAATATGACTAGATGAGGCTGTCAATGCTGTTTTTGTAGACCTGTAGTGGGGCCTCGATGTCAGAGTTGCTGTAAGAAAAGACAAAAGAAGAAGATGAGCACTGCAATTCAACAAATTTGTTTCTTTTAAAAAAATCAAAAATTATGATTTAAGCAAGATGAATGCTTATCTTACCTGTTTAGCTCAAACTTGTTTGCTTTCTGCTTCAGTCGTTTCAGGATCCATATTGCCAGAGACATTCCAGATAATAAAACAGCACCCCCTGTTGCCGCACCAGAAGCAAGGGCAGTAATCGGAGATTGGGGAGCTGTGGAAACATTCTCAAATGTGAATTATTTGACCTTTTTAACTCAAATGAGTATTTTCATCTGGCATTGTATTAAAATATATTCTAACATTTGTTCCCTTTCTGTTTTACCTTGGCAGGAGGGTTTCTCTCCAGTCCAATTGCCATGACGATCACAGGTCAGCAGTTCGTGGCCACCTAAAGAGTAATCTTGTTTGCAAGTGAAGGAGCACTGGGAGTTGTACACTGACTCCCTGTTTGTGCAGTTGATATGACCGTTTTCAGGAGCATTGAGCAATGGGCATCTCACCGCTGTGCGAGAAGACAGCAAACATGTTGTTGATATTGATCAAGAAGATGTCATTTTGCAAATAAAGTAGACATTACAGATGGTGAAGGTAAAATGGGTACATGAGTATACCTGAGCAGTTTGGTGGGGTGGAGGTCCACTGGCCTGGATTGGCACACTCCATGCTTAGGGCACCTTGCAGCTCATAGCCTTCCTCACAGCTGAAAATGCAGACCATACCAAGTGGATGGGGGGTCACGGTAGAAACAAGTGAAGACAGAGAAGGGGTACAGCTGATCTGGGCACTTGTTGGGATCTCAGGAGCAGGACATCCTATTGCTAAAAAGAAAAGAAAAAAGAATGTTAGCACAGACAAAGCACATGACAGCACAGAGCAAAAACTGCAGCAAACAAAGTGTGCAGACAAAGCACAGATTTATGTGAACATATGCTACCATACCTTTGCAGGTAGGTATGGCTTTACTCCATTGTCCGTCCTCAGAACACTGAGTGGTGTGCGCTCCCTGCAGTTCAAAGCCTTCTTCACAGCTGAAGCTGCAGGTGGAGTCTGGCCGCAGTTCGGTCAAAGGTTGGCTGCACTGGGCAATAAGGTGAGCTTCTCCCTCTGGATTCTGGCATATGATGGCTTAAACAGGAAAAGTTCAAAATATATTTTTTTAGTCTGTTTTTTACAAAGTTACAAAACAAGACAGCTCTTCTTAATCGTATAGGAGGTGATTGGACTAAACTTAAAATGGGCCCTCACCTTCACAGCGAGGCATACTCTCACTCCACTCAGCTGTGGATGTGCATGTCACCCTGCTCGGTCCCACCAGGTGGTAGCCGGGGTTGCAGCTGACGCTGCAGGTGTTTCCGTAGCTAAACCTCACATCTGCATCGTCTCCACAGCTGACAGCGCCATTGTCTAGCTTGGAGAGAGCAGGGCACTGGACAGCTGCAAAATAGAGGGGGAGCAGAACAGGTTCAACAGTTGTCTTAATAAAAAAAGAAACATGATATAGCTTTTCCTCTTAATATAACAGACTGAAATACAAAATAGCTTGGATACTATGAAATCCTACAAGATAAAAACATGAAAATGTGGGCGTACCAGCACAAAGCGGTTGGGAGGCATTCCAAAATCCTGACGCTTTACATTGCAGAGTGTTAGACAGGGAATCAGCGAGTGCATAGCCTTCATCACAGGTAAACACACAGGTGGACTGGTAGCTGAAGGGGCCCAGAGGATCAGAGCACTTCATGGATCCTCTTGCTGGACTAACCAGTTCCTGACACTGGACCACTGTGAACAGGACAATCAAAAACACATTAACATTGGTTAAAATCACATCAATTTATTTGTTTATTTATTTTTTGCAGCTTTGTAGTACACCTCGACTCACATTCACATGTAGGTGGCTCCTCTGACCACTGTCTCGAGGCAGTGCATATCAGGGGTCTTGACATACTCAGCTGGTATCCTTCCTCGCAGGAATACTGGCACAAAGAGTCGAAGGAGAAGTCTCCATGCTTGTGAATACAATTCACACTTCCTTTATATGGAACGGTCACCTGATCTTCATTACACTTGACAACTGCCAACAAAGAAAACAAGACACAATTTGACATCAGGTCCTGGCTGTAAGTGACTTTAAACTTTAAAACAAGTTCAACATCACTGTATTTTCTTACCATGCTCACACCTCTCTCCATTAAAGCCTTCAAAGCAAGCACACGTATGGCTGTTGATGGTTTCTACACAGTCTCCATAGCGGCATGAGTCATTCTTACAGGCAGCTGGGGAAAGAAGTAGTACACATAACTTGCATAAAATGTTATAACTGTTTCTCTGAGCTTTTATTTTTAAAAAACATCCTCAACAAATCATTTAAAAAGAGATTCCCTAATAATCAAACAATTTAGGGCGGCTAAAATGAGCAACTCTTATATCCTAATCCCTAACTTTTGCTCACCTGTGTAACACAGAGCGGTCTTCAACTTCCCGCACCTCTCATCATTCCATTTGCCTGGCTGCAAATCCCTTTTAATGTACATCTCCACACAGTCCTCATTCACCCTCGTATTCTGTCTGTGTTTGCCATTGTTTGGTTCGCCCTGTGCCCAGTTGGTTGCTTCTGCTGTTAGAGCCTTGTTGGTTCCTACCCAGGTCCAGACATTATTGATCTTGCGGATCCCGATCCAGTAGTAAGTGGGTTGCTTGGGCAGCCAGCTGTTGAGATGCTCAATCTCCCCCTGGTTCTGGATGGCCACCATGTCCGTGTAGTGCTTCTGGCACCAGGCTCTTGCTTGCAGCCAATCCATGGTGGTGTTAGAGTAGTAGTAGGACCAGCTCTCTACACTAGTCCACATGCACAGCACTGAGGATGGAGCACAGAGACACAATTTAGATGGTAAGGTAATAAGGATGGATTTAAGAAAAGGATCATATAGAAGAAAATAAAAAGTTGAAAGTGAGACACTAAAGATTCTGTGTGGATTAGCATACTTGAGCAAAGAAAGGTCAAGGTGATCCATGAGGACTGACGGGTCTGAAGTAATCCGAAACAGAACTTCTGTAAGAATGAAGTTTAAAAAACGATCAGTTACAATAAATTGATACCATAAATGCATCACTGACCACAAAGTATTTAAATTGATACCTCTACACTCACCATTTTAAGTTGTGTGTGTGATAACCTACTGAAGACTGAAGTATTTCTTTGGTCTCAGCACGTCTGAGGAGAAGAGGATTCTGAGAGTTGCATGTGCTGAGTGTGCTTTTATGTTGGCCTGCGCCCTTTTCCTGGAAGCTCTCATCACAAGCAGGCTTTTCAGTGGAAATCCCCCACCACTATTGCCCCATCTCACCAGGGTCCTTAGAAACTTTCCCAATCTCTATCCAACTGCTTTCCTCCTTTGTTTTATTAGGACATCTTTTTTTTAAATTAATTTGATTGTATTATATCAACATTATTGTCTGTCTGTATTATTGTCTGTCAGTATTAGTGGAAAGTAAGTATATTTATTTAATTACTGCCCTTAAAGAACAGTTTTAAGAAAGTTGGACTACACTTTCAAATTTATGGTACTTTAAACTTCTATTATAGTTTTCATCCAAAACATACAATGAATGAACTTATTGTACATTTTGCTGCTGCACTTTGACTTAAGTATAAATTTCAATGCAAGACTTACGTAATGGAAAATTGACATAGTTGTATTAGGACTTCCGAATCAGAATCAGCTTTAAGCTTCAAGTAAGTGTGAACACATCCAAGAAATTTGACTCTGGGTTTTTGTTGATTTCAAAGTACATAGAACAGACAAGAACAACAAAGCTGAACAAGATAAAAATAAACATTTGAATACTATGTACAGTAAAAAGTTTGTATATAAAAAGTGTACATATACATATGCATATACATGCACACACACATCCAAACAAACAAGGGTTTTAAACAGTAAGACAATAGGGCAATGCGAAAGTGCAAATGGTGCTGGACTTAATACAGAGTTACTAATATAACAGGTTGCTTATATATGGATGTGACAGTATATACAGTGTATATTTGACAAATATTTACAGGTTTAAATTATGTGTTTAACACTATTTACAGAAAGGTGGATGCTTTGTGTTACAGGGTTATTGCACAGGGATTGATCCTTACTTATGATGTTATTGGCACTTTTACAGAAGTTCAGGTTCTAAATTGCTTAACATTGTGCTAATGTACTGATAATGTACTAATGTCTCAAACAAAACGTTAATGCATTAGCACACACACAGCAAAAACAAAATTAATAGCACAAAGAAAGGGAAACTTTTCCTGGGGAATGCATAATATCACATGTGAAAGTGAAAGAAATTGCAATTTTGGAAGCTGTGAAATCCTGTAAATTGATAAGACAGTGACAGATTTAGAGTGCCAAAGATATTCCCTCTGGTTCCTCTTATTTGTAGAAAAGTGTAAGCTTCATGAATGTGTATGACAATTCATTCAACACCAACCTAGCCAACAAACAGTCCATAGACTGGAACATGCTTTTCACAGTTCAAAGGATGTCAAAGGATGTGCTCATCAAAAGAAGAGGGAAAAAAACAATGCAATGGCACCAAACACTTTACTTTTTTACGAGTGTCCAGAGACGGGAAATGTACGGTGTATGAGCAGAGGCGCCTGCTGGCTGCCTGTGTTGCTCAAAGTGACAGTTCATATCCTTATTCTCTGACCCGAGGCACAGGATAGTAGCCACTGTTGCTTGACGCTTCTCAACCTCCACCCTTTTCACTGAAAAATAATATAAACTTTCTAGCTTTAATAGAACATCCTAAACAGATGCTTATAGAATTTTAATTTGTGCTCAGATCAAAATGAGCTGGTCAAGGGTCTTGCCACTGATCTATTCTTGCAAATAATCATGTATTTAAGAAATGGGTTAGCGCAAAGCAATTTTTTTATCACTTCATGTAAATAATATTACCACAATAATTACATAATACTCTTAGACTACTTTAGGCCTATGTGTGTGCATGCATTTGTTAGTCACCATAAATCACATCATCAAAACATCTATTTAACGCCACTGTCTCATTTGGAGCGATAAAGCAGGAAAGAAGAGGTTTGTGTCTGTCTTACGAACCTCTGCGTTTTTTTGGCTTCGAATCAAAGGCTGCGCGATGGATTACTGGTTAAACAATCTGGCAACCAGAGGTTCAAGCACCTGTGGCAGAAGCATAGATCCATTACAGCTTTCACTACATTCCCAATTAGCTTTGACCTTTGACCTTGCCAGACACTAGTGGAAATTCTTCTCTTGTTACAGGAAATAACAAACAGACAGATTAAAAAAAAGGCCTGCTTGGTGAAAAATGGTCTTGTTAATTAATCGCATTTGCTGCCTAATGGTAGCCTATATTGACGTGATTTCTGAGTTTTTAGAGCTTTAATATTTTAACAATTTATGATATTTTGTGTATTTGTATCTATAAGAATCTATCTATACAACACTGTCTATCTACAACACCTGCACTACCTGATAATGTTGTAGTTTCTGTTCCTTTTTTTTTCTCTCCCATCTACACCACACACTTTCTGTTTATCTTTATTATCGGTAGTTATATTATTTTATTACAAGTACTTACTTTTCAATATTTATGGTCACAGGTTAATACAATTACAATTACAATTATTACTCTAATTACACATTCAATTTAATTTTAACGTCACTTACACCGCAATATAGTTTCTTTCTTGTATCATGGCCGCACTTTAAAATACCTTTATTTGACGCCATTTTGCTTACTTTCAGTCTACCATATAATTATTGTCTATTGTTAGTCTGTATTTTTTGTGTATTTACTTGTTTGTGTGTTGTTTGCTGATGCTGAAAATTTCCCCGTTGTGGGATAAATAAAGTATAATCTAATAGACAGACAGACAGACAGACAGACAGACAGACAGACAGACAGACAGACAGACAGACAGACAGACAGACAGACAGAAAGAAAGAAAGAAAGAAAGAAAGAAAGAAAGAAAGAAAGAAAGAAAGAAAGAAAGAAAGAAAGAAAGAAAGAAAGAAAGAATGTTTCCTCTTGTTGCCATATGGGGTCGCCATCGTGCGTTATCCAGTACCGTAATAGCGACAGGTTGCAAATGGTCTGTCTCTTTAAGACAGGAAATAGACGTCCCAATCCGAATAAAGGCATTCATGAGAACCCACCACTGTCTGTTGGTTGTCGTTGGTAGACCTCTGAAAAGCCCGAGGGTCTCCGGTGCTTTAAGTAAAGCTACAGCCGCAATGGCAGACGCTCTGGCTAAAATCCCCGTTGTAGAGATTGATCCAGAGGGAACCTTTAAGTACATACTGGTCCGGGTGAAAGTGAAAGATGGCGATGTGCATAAAGACATAGTCCGAGGGACAAAAAGTGCAGAGTATCACAGTAAGTTGATAGCTGTAGTTTGCTGCAGCTGAGCAGCGCCAAGTGCGTCATCAGCTCGTAACAACGCGCCAGCCAGCACCTGAGTTGTTGCTGATAGACCATGGCCTTTTGGTGCAGCCTGGAAACGTGCCATAACGTTATTGTATTGAAAATATTGGAGGCAACAGCTTTAGAAGACAATATGGGAGATAATAACAATAAATCAATAATAATGCTTTAAATCGTTGTCTATTTGACTGTCCGGTAACAAAAACAGTATGCTATGGTTGATAAAATAATTTGAATTATTTACAGATCATATATTTGAGAAAGTCAATCCAGCTATGGAGGCCATGGGATTGGAGTGTAAATGCCTTGGAGGAGGGAAAATAGAGCACAACAGCCAAGAGAAAAAACTAAGGGTGTTTGGAGAATCAACTGTAAGTTCATTTGATTACAAATTTATTAAATCTTGAATCAACTACTGATAATATACTACTACAAATACTCAATCTTTGGATGTAATGATGTAAACGCTCAATTGCTTCTCATTTATTTTCAGGCGTTTGGTAAAGCAGACCATTCTGTGTCTGTTGAGAAGTTGAAGAGTGCCTTCAGCGACTATGAGATCACTTGGTCTGACGACAAAAAATAAGTGTGAACCTGCATCTCATCTGTCTGATTTTATTTATCAGTTACAAAACGAACCTTCTGTATAACCATTAAATTCAAATACACCATTCTGTATTTAACTGTTTGCTATGGATTCTATTGTGACTCCTAAAAAGATCTCAAGACATCATTCCAAGATAAAACCTTTGCTTTTGCTTGGTGTCTGGTTGACTTCATTGGAATTGAAGGCCAGGTGCCAACTGTGAAGTCCATTAAGGAAGGGGGGAGCCAGTCGTAATCACTAAGACATCCTGTTACTCTGAGGGAAAGTTTGTTGTCCAAAACCGATAAGACCTAAACTGATAAAGGGCTTTCACTTGCTGTAATTGTTTCATGAAGTAATGTGTGAGTAATGCTTAGTAATGATAAACTTTACACACAAGAAAAGAAAACGGATTTAAAAATCAGACATACAAAAACAAAACAAAAAGTCACAAGGCGATAAGAGCCTGAGCTGAGTCATCTTTTAACAATTACACAGAAAAAAAATGTTTTTCTCTTTTCTCCCACTTCTACATTAAACATCCTCCTCACAAGACTGTGCCCCAAATCAATACTACATAATGATTCAGTACAGTATACTTAAATATTTAAAATGAATTTTGGGTGGTGATGAAACCACTCTAAAAACGTCAAACTAGTATTTAATTACAAAAACTTTTGTGTCTATTTGTGAAGTTTAAATTGCAATTTTTAATTGGCACTTTGATAACCACACACATTTTGTATAATTTTCAGTTTATATAAAATGGTAAACTAAGTTGATATTTTTTTATACTAAATGCTAAGACACTATATTATGACAATTAGTATGCAGTTTCAATTTGGGAACGCCAAGCCATGCCCCATCTCACAATGCATTGTGAATTTTCCCGGCTGGGACAATATTTTCAGTTAATCCGACATCACATGAATGCATCACAAATGCCCTAACTTGAAATGTTAATGAAAGTGAAAAAGAATTTGTGTATCTGACCTGTGATTCAGATCTGCTTTATTGGGTTCTGCCTTGGCCCTTGCTACATCCTTCAACCAAGTTTTATTAAAATTAGGCCATTAGTTTTTCTATAATCCTGCTGGCAGACAAACCAACCAACACACAAACAAAGAAACAGGGAAACTGAACAGAACATAACCTCCTTTGCGAGGGTAGTTCGCACACACAAAATACAGCTGAGGCTGATGGGATGTCGTTAGTTCTGAAGGTATTTGGTTAGAAACCAAAGTATGTACAAATTGAATATTTTGACCTGATGATGTCATCTCAATGGCTCCATTAATTTCTAATCCAAATTTCATGGCAATACATATAGCTGTTTTTGAGACTTTAAACTATAAGAACTTCTCAATAAAAAAGTGATAAGATCACCAAAGTCATTTTTCATGTGGGAGGTATAGTTGAGATCCTTCACAGGATAAGTGGAAACCTTGATTTGCTGTGGGCAGCAGAAGACAAAGTCAGGGTGAATGTTGTCTAGTAATGTGTCTTGCACCGCTGATCATTATTTGTGATCCAGAAATCAAGTGATAATGCCTGAGATTTTCAGGTGTCTTTAAAGGGGTGACTGATTAGCTGATTTGAGAGTTTTGTCTATCATTTGGGATTGTAAATCTATGTTATGGATACTATTAACCACAAGACACTGATTCCCATGAGATTCGACTGTCCATAACACAGTAGTCTACATCCTTTTCCTCTGGGCTTTTCCCATGTGAGGTTGAGTGGTTTTCTTTCAGCAGTGGGGCACATTCTTGACAGTAATTAATTTCTCTGCTTGTTACTCACCATGGTGAGTTATAAAGAAAACATTTGGAGGAAGAGCGGCGTGCTACTTTGTTATATGAACAGAATTAGCTACTATATATAAATCAACACACTGGAGAGAGCTCCATTCACCTTGACCCTCATCAGCATACGACACTGATACTCACTGCACTCGAACAGTTACCCTGGGACCTCAAAATAAGTGAAACAAAAAGCATCTTACTTCCGTTTTCCATCCCAAATCCGGAGCCAGTTTCCTGTAAACTGATAACCTCTCCATTATCTACAAAAGGGAGGTCAGCACAGGAGGGAGAAGACTTGAACTGTGTAAGAATCAACCCTCTTTGTGGAAAACGCATTATATGTTACAGTAAAGGTTTAATGACATTTCACATGAAACATTATGACCAAACAGTAATCAGTCTGTTTAGCCATGCAGACTTTTTCCTTCATTTGTTCCAAGTTATCCTGTCAATATAGTATACTATGTTGTGTATTGCTTTATTTTTTTATAATCTAACCTTTGTATACATTGTAAAAATGTAAATCTGTCAAATTTATCAACAAAGTTTTTGGGTGATAGATTTACTTTAACCTCCAATTTCTTTACAAATTGTTTAGAATAGATTCATAGCTGCTTATAAGGATGGAAATAACTACAACTACAACTTCCCTGGACAAGGGAAGTCAAAATATTTTTCTTTGGGAAGATAATCAGAAGCATGCTTTCCATTATCCTGCCAAAGCCAAACTACTGTCTGTCTAGAGGAATTTTGCCAAAACTATTTCTACTGAACCAGGTGGATCACCCTGCCTTGGTGTCGGTGTGCTGCAAGCGCTTTTCCAATACACTATATGTGAAACTGATAAGCATCAATGTGGAGTCCTGTTTCCTAAACAAAAAGTTAGTTCCTTCCTGCAGTGGCAGCCGCTAACACCTAGGCTGTCGGGAAACAAATGTGCAGCAAAAGCGTGACGGTTTACTTCAATGCTCAAGATCTTATCTGTGAAACAATAGCTTACCAGACACCATAAAATGGAGTCAATCAGGTCAGAGCCCAACAGAAATTCCAGATGCCTAAAAGGATAACTACCATCCTTCCTATAACTGATTTAACTACAATAAAAAATACCCAAACTTCTCAATAATTTTCAGCCCACTTGGTTCTGGTGTTTTCTTAATAAAGTTATTGTTAGAAATATATACAAATACAGTGTACTGTATATGGCCAGTCACTAACAATGGACCTAGGGAATTGTCATTTCCAATATATAGCCATTATATTCTTCATTTCATTTCGACACAGAATTTGACATTACAGTAGATGAGAGTGGAGTGGAATTTCTCAAACAAAGATGTGTTTTGCTCACTTTAAGAGAATGGACATTTCCTGTAAAAGGGTCAGCGTCAAACAGCTTACAGACTTTGCTGGGCTTTATGTATCCTAAAAACATCTACCTCCCTACGTGGCCATGTAAGCTTGATATATCATTATAAAGTCATCTCATCATTATTTGGATTACATATACGTATTATTATTGCTTTTGGCTATTTTTTTTTAACTTTGTTTTTAAACTCTTTATTAAAATATATATTTGGTTGTAGGCTATAGGCCCATCTCTTTTTTCTCCAATGTGTGGCATTTTTTTAACCCTACAACAACACTTGTGTTTTTCCTGTTTTATTCTATTAATTCATTCAGTGTTTTGCTTGTTTCCCTGTCATTTGTTCACCATTTCCTGTTTTGCAGTTTAAACCTTGACATGCCAGAACATATAATAAGTGTGGATTACACAGGTCTGATATATCTTTTTGTTATTTTATAACATTGAGACCATTATAGCCTACTTTGGGTGTATTAACTTTATGAGTCCAGATTTGCAATGGCTCATCCCCTATTATTATTATTATTATTATTATTATTATTATTATTATTATTATTATTATTATTATTATTATTATTATTATTATTATTATTATCATTATTATTATTATTATTATTATTATTATTATTATTATAGAGCTAAGAATTAGGTCAACGTTAAGAGAATTTATACGAATGCATCTGACTGGTGGTGAGATTTGTTCTGACAGCAATGTTTTATATTGCGACTCTGCCCTGGAATTTATTTATATTACCATTATCATACTTCATTGGTGCGCTCCATTTTGTAAGGGTTATTAAATATACAGTAGTTACAGCATTTAAAGTTCATTAAATGGGACACATATGTATACAATTGCCGTTTTATAGCCTAGGTAAATGAAAAATGTGGAGCCTCTGAAAAGACCTTAACCCAAACGTTACATATATACAATACAATATTAGTACGCTTTTGAGACTTCACTTACAGCAATAGGCTACAGAATATGTTGTTTTATTTCATAACCTGACAGTAACCGTTGTTATTTGAAGCGCTGTGCAGTCATTGCGTTATTTCAACCAATCAGAATGAGGGCAGATGAGTAGCCTTGCTCACTACGTCACATCCGATTCAAACAGCGGCGCGCGCTGTTTCTGTCCCACAATCAACTTTTTGGCTGCTCTCTGCCTACTACATTACAGTCGTTAACGAAGATAAAATGGTGCCGTTGTAAGAAACAAACGCGTAGCTAGGTGTGACTGTACGCTTCTGAACAGAACATACAGTCTCGTTTCTGGTAAGAAAAAGCTATATCAACATATCCAAATTAACACTAGCTAACGTTACCAGGCTAACGTTAAATGTTACCTTTAGCAAAACATACCGCAGAAAACACACAAGCTAACGTTGGCCTCAGTTGTCTCTACTCCAAACAACTACAGAACTAGTCTAAAAACTTTAGCTTTGGGACGAAAATACTGATAAAGGTATTGTGCTAAATGAAGTCACTTACAGTGACTCACTCGGTGACATTGTTCTAACACTTTTTGTTGTCAGATGTCCTGTCTCCCCTGGTCACTGCTGTCATGTCCCAGACCAACACTTCTCTCCTGGACGAGGTGGTGCAATGGAGTCAGGAAACCTGTCGCCAAAAGCTCAAGACTGTCCTGCCAAAACTCACTATATCCTCTTAAACGTAACTCAGTAAACTAAGTTTATTATTTTGGTATCATGATTCATGGCATCATACGAGTGCTTTCTATAAGAAGAGTTCAGTGATATCCTGGTCTTGTAAAGTTTTGAAATGCACAAACGACTGGAAGAGCATGGGGGGAAAATACAATATTTGTGATTAGGTATATAGTTTAATATATATTCCGATTAAATTTACCATTTTAATAAGGTGGAGGCAGTGTTCCTTATGAATTATAATGGGAAAAAGCCCTCCCCATATGATGTTTTGTTAAAATGTGGTTGTTTTTTCTCACTATTGCAATTGTAGCATATACGTGGGGTATATGTTGTAATATAGCAGATAGAAATAGCTATGATGTATGATTGGGCTACAGAAGACTAAAGTTTGTCTCATGGAGGTGTTGAAAAGATAAATAACAACACAGAGGCAAATAATTCAATTTGGTGTTGGTACCATATATTAAGTGAAAACAAAGACAAAACTATAACAATAGACAAAAATATTTACAATCTGCAGACGAATTCAAAGGTAACATAAATATAACATGTAAACAAACTGGAGAGTACTCAAATTAAAGTCAATTCATCACACACACTTAAAGGCTAAGGTCTTTGTTCATGAGCCATGAACACAACATCCGATAATAAGAATGGTCCAAGGATGCAAACAGTCCATAAGCCACAGCTTAATGAATAGCTGTGTAAGTGTATGTGTGTGAGGAGAGTGGAGGGGGTGAGCAAAGCTACAACAGCCCCCTACCAAACCATACAGGGGCGACGATGTTGTTGGGGCAGGTTCTGTTCCAAGTTGTACTAGCTCGCCATCAATTAGCCCGCAACTGCCGCACCTGGCCAATTCCCGCAGATATTCGACACCCCACGACACCAGTCGACTAAAGGCAACAGTGGTGGATGCTAGTGCAGCTGCTCCAGTGGCTACCCCCTCACACTACTGATTAGAGAAAACTCACTGCAGCTTTTAACCCATGCTTGAGTGCTCTGATTGGGTAACTGAGCCTACCATGTGACTCATGGTAAAATTGTTGTTTCAGATGTGTTCAGGTAAGTGGGAACAATGAGACCTGGGTTACACAATCATGATGTATTTGTCAGGTTTATACATTGGAAATTAATTTGCTGTAATGCTGTTGTTTTCCTTGACTATTTTGCACTCTTTGCATAATAAAGAGTTGGGATGATCATATACGTAAGTTTGTTGCACAATTTGTAATTACAAACTCCTTACTTTGTGCGATGAGTACTTTTTTGTGGTCTAATTATGAACTGTCTCAAAAACAACACCCATACAGGTATACTGAAGATCATTACGGACATGTTCCTCCCTCATATTGGCTTGTCTGAGCTAGAAGATGAGTGCTTTTCCAAGATCTTACCAAAGGTAAACACCATGATGACTGCATATTATCTTTAGGACCTATTATGTGAATACCGTTACTAGCTAAGCATTTGTTAAATAGCACAGAGTGTATGGAGGTCATTGGAAACATCCTTAAATTATATATTATCTAAACTTAAGGCTGTTAAAGAACAGCATAATATTTAGTTATTTAAACAGCTAATATAACATTTTACATCTTGATTTCCAATGTCTGAAGAGGATGACATTTTTAAAATTATTATTATTATTATCAACTATATTTCAGGCATATTATTTTCTGCAGAATTAGTCACACTAAATCAATGCCTCATGAAAGGTTTCTTGTGATTGTGAGAATTTTTGATAGAACTATAGTTGTCTTGTGAATAACTGGTACATATACATCTTCCTTTAAAAGTTTATCGATTTGTCTGTTTGACTGTTTCTGTCCTTATTCGTCACAAATGGCTGCAGGCAGTGACGATGTTTGACAGCATGATGAAAGAAATCTTGGACCAAGTGGGAGGGCTGTCCAGTCAAAACACTGAACTGTGTTCTTTACTAAGGAACATTCTGCAGGTACTTTTTGAGGTGTTACATGTAAATGCTGTTAATTTTAAAAAGTTACAATTAGTACCTTGCAAGTTGGGGATATGTATAATATATATTTTCTGAAAAACATAGTTATCACAGTTGCCACCAATATTTAAAGCCTCATCTTGTCCTCGGGTCAAATTGACCCTTTTTCCTGTATCAATGTTCTTTTTAACTACCCAATTGTAATGACCCAAAATAACATGATTGATTCCACACAACACTCTTTGGCAAGTAAAAATCTTTACTTACATTTATTTTGGGGCGTCTTATTCAATTTGATAGCATTTGAAGAAAAAAAAATTGAAGTGGTTTTGAAATAGTATTGAGTAAAAGTTAACATATTCCAGTCTGTGATTATCCATCATCATACATTGCTTTAATTTTAGTCTAAATAATTCCTAATATCTGCTTTTCTATCTCAAACATTAGGTATAATTTTTTTTTTATTGACCATAAATTCCAAAAATAATTGTAAAACCGAAGTTAATAATTAGTGTTACGTAGTGTTGAAAACATAAAAAAAAGTGATGGAAAAAGGGACAAAAACGTAAGAAAAAGTTAAAAACATTGATAAAAACCTTAACAAAAGTGTTGATTTTCAATTTTGACGGGAAGACAACACAAGGGTTAATAAGATCCTCGTGTCTATTTCAGGCAATGAATGATTATTGATGCCCTATCCACTTGTATGCGTCACATTGGAACATTTGAGGAAGCCCCTGACTTGGATGCTATCTGCTCGTTACCATACCATTGCAGGTAGGTATGGCTTTACTCCATTGTCCGTCCTCAGAACACTGAGTGGTGTGCGCTCCCTGCAGTTCAAAGCCTTCTTCACAGCTGAAGCTGCAGGTGGAGTCTGGCCGCAGTTCGGTCAAAGGTTGGCTGCACTGGGCGATAAGGTGAGCTTCTCCCTCTGGATTCTGGCATATGATGGCTTAAATAGGAAAAGTTCAAAATATATATTTTTAGTGTGTTTTTTACAAAGTTACAAAACAAGACAGCTCTTCTTAATCGTATAGGAGGTGATTGGACTCAACTTAAAATGGGCCCTCACCTTCACAGCGAGGCATACTCTCACTCCACTCAGCTGTGGATGTGCATGTCACCCTGCTCGGTCCCACCAGGTGGTAGCCGGGGTTGCAGCTGACGCTGCAGGTGTTTCCGTAGCTTAACCTCACATCTGCATCGTCTCCACAGCTGACAGCGCCATTGTCTAGCTTGGAGAGAGCAGGGCACTGGACAGCTGCAAAATAGAGGGGGAGCAGAACAGGTTCAACAGTTGTCTTAATAAAAAAAGAAACATGATATAGCTTTTCCCCTTAATATAACAGACTGAAATACAAAATAGCTTGGATACTATGAAATCCTACAAGATAAAAACATGAAAATGTGGGCGTACCAACACAAAGCGGTTGGGAGGCATTCCAAAATCCTGACGCTTTACATTGCAGAGTGTTAGACAGGGAATCAGCGAGTGCATAGCCTTCATCACAGGTAAACACACAGGTGGACTGGTAGCTGAAGGGGCCCAGAGGATCAGAGCACTTCATGGATCCTCTTTCTGGACTAGACAGCTCCTGACACTGGACCACTGTGAACAGGACAATCAAAAACACATTAACATTGGTTAAAATCACATCAATTTATTTGTTTATTTATTTTTTGCAGCTTTGTAGTACACCTCGACTCACATTCACATGTAGGTGGCTCCTCTGACCACTGTCTCGAGGCAGTGCATATCAGGGGTCTTGACATACTCAGCTGGTATCCTTCCTCGCAGGAATACTGGCACAAAGAGTCGTAGGAGAAGTCTCCATGCTTGTGAATACAATTCACACTTCCTTTATATGGAACGGTCACCTGATCTTCATTACACTTGACAACTGCCAACAAAGAAAACAAGACACAATTTGACATCAGGTCCTGGCTGTAAGTGACTTTAAACTTTAAAACAAGTTCAACATCACTGTATTTTCTTACCATGCTCACACCTTTCTCCATAAAAGCCTTCAAAGCAAGCACACGTATGGCTGTTGATGGTTTCTACACAGTCTCCATAGCGGCATGAGTCATTCTTACAGGCAGCTGGGGAAAGAAGTAGTACACATAACTTGCATAAAATGTTATAACTGTTTCTCTGAGCTTTTATTTTTTTAAAACCTCAACAAATCATTTAAAAAGAGATTCCCTAATAATCAAACAATTTAGGGCGTCTAAAATGAGCAACTCTTATATCCTAATCCCTAACTTTTGCTCACCTGTGTAGCACAGAGCGGTCTTCAACTTCCCGCACCTCTCATCATTCCATTTGCCTGGCTGCAAATCCCTTTTAATGTACATCTCCACACAGTCGTCATTCACCCTCGTATTCTGTCTGTGTTTGCCATTGTTTGGTTCGCCCTGTGCCCAGTTGGTTGCTTCTGCTGTTAGAGCCTTGTTGGTTCCTACCCAGGTCCAGACATTATTGATCTTGCGGATCCCGATCCAGTAGTAAGTGGGTTGCTTGGGCAGCCAGCTGTTGAGATGCTCAATCTCCCCCTGATTCTGGATGGCCACCATGTCCGTGTAGTGCTTCTGGCACCAGGCTCTTGCTTGCAGCCAATCCATGGTGGTGTTAGAGTAGTAGTAGGACCAGCTCTCTACACTAGTCCACATGCACAGCACTGAGGATGGAGCACAGAGACACAATTTAGATGGTAAAGTAATAAGGATGGATTTAAGAAAAGGATCATATAGAAGAAAATAAAAGTTGAAAGTGAGACACTAAAGATTCTGTGTGGATTAACATACTTGAGCAAAGAAAGGTCAAGGTGATCCATGAGGACTGACTGGTCTGACGTAATCCGAAACAGAACTTCTGTAAGAATGAAGTTTAAAAAAAGATCAGTTACAATAAATTGATACCATAAATGCATCACTGACCACAAAGTATTTAAATTGATACCTCTACACTCACCATTTTAAGTTGTGTGTGTGTGTGTGATAAGCACAGCACATCTGAGGAGAAGAGGATTCTGAGAGTTGCATGTGCTGAGTGTGCTTTTATGTTGGCCTGCTTCCCTTTTCCTGGAAGCTCTCATCACAAGCAGGCTTTTCAGTGGAAATCCCCCACCACTATTGCCCCATCTCACCAGGGTCCTTAGAAACTTTCCCAATCTCTATCCAACTGCTTTCCTCCTTTGTTTTATTAGGACTTAAGGAGGATTTTTTTTTTAAATTAATTTGATCGTATTATATCAACATCATTGTCTGTCTGTATTATTGTCTGTCAGTATTAGTGGAAAGTAAGTATATTTATTTAATTACTGCCCTTAAAGAACAGTTTTAAGAAAGTTGGACTACACTTTCAAATTTATGCTACTTTAAACTTCTATTATACTTTTCATCCAAAACATACAATGAATGAACTTATTGTACATTTTGCTGCTGCACTTTGACTTAAGTATAAATTTCAATGCAAGACTTACGTAATGGAAAATGTACATAGTTGTATTAGGACTTTTGTGCTTTGTGTTACAGGGTTATTGCACAGGGTTTGATCCTTACTTATTATGATGTTATTGGCACTTTTACAGAAGTTCAGGTTCTAAATTGCTTAACATTGTGCTAATGTACTGATAATGTACTAATGTCTCAAACAACACGTTAATGCATTAGCACACACACAGCAAAAAAAGAATAATAGCACAAAGAAAGTGAAACTTTTCCTGGGAAATGCACAATATCACATGTGAAAGTGAAGGAAATTGCAATTTTGGAAGCTGTGAAATCCTGTAAATTGATAAGACAGTGACATATTTAGAGTGCCAAAGATATTCCTTCTGGTTCCTCTTATTTGAATTTAAACCTTTTATATATTTGCAGCAAATGTAAGCAAAGAAAAGTGTAAGCTTCATGAATGTGTATGACAATTCATTCAACACCAACCTAGACAACAAACAGTCCATAGACTGGAACATGCTTTTCACCGTTCAAAGGATGTCAAAGGATGTGCTCATCAAAAGAAGAGGGGAAAAAAACAATGCAATGGCACCAAACAAACACTTTACTTTTTTACGAGTGACCAGAGGCGGGAAATGTACGGTGTATGAGCAGAGGCGCCTGCTGGCTGCCTGTGTTGCTCAAAGTGACAGTTCATATCCTTCTTCTCTGACCCGTGGCACAGGATAGTAGCTACTGTTGCTTGACGCCAATCAACTTCCACCCTTTTCACTGAAAAATAATATAAACTTTCTAGCTTTAATAGAACATCCTAAACAGATGCTTATAGAATTTTAATTGATCAAAATGAGCTGGTCAAGGGTCTTGCCACTGATCTATTCTTGCAAAGAAGAGGTTTGTGTCTGTCTTACGAACCTCTGCGTTTTTTTGGCTTTGAATCAAAGGCTGCGCGATGGATTACTGGTTAAACAATCTGGCAACCAGAGGTTCAAGCACCTGTGGCAGAAGCATAGATCCATTACAGCTTTCACTACATTCCCAATTAGCTTTGACCTTTGACCTTGCCAGACACTAGTGGAAATTCTTCTCTTGTTACAGGAAATAACAAACAGACAGATTAAAAAAAAGGCCTGCTTGGTGAAAAATGGTCTTGTCAATTAATCGCATTTGCTGCCTAATGGTAGCCTATATTGACGTGATTTCTGAGTTTTTAGAGCTTTAATATTTTAACAATTTATGATATTTTGTGTATTTGTATCTATATGAATCTATCTATACAACACTGTCTATCTACAACACCTGATTTCTGACTTTTTAGAGCTTTAATGCACTCACCTAAAGGATTATTAGGAACACCTGTTCGATTTCTCATTAAATGCAATTATCTAATCAACCAATCACATGCTTCAATGCATTTAGGGGTGTGGTCCTGGTCAAGACAATCTCCTGAACTCCAAACTGAATGTCAGAATGGGAAAGAAAGGTGATTTAAGCAATTTTGAGCGGTGCATGGTTGTTGGTGCCAGACGGGCCGGTCTGAGTATTTCACAATCTGCTCAGTTACTGGGATTTTCACGCACAACCATTTCTAGGGAAAAACATCAAGTATGCGCCAGTCGTGTGGGCGAAAATGCCTTGTTGATGCTAGAGGTCCGAGGAGAATGGGACGACTGATTCAAACTGATAGAAGAGCAGCTTTGACTGAAATAACCACTCGTTACAACCGAGGTTTGCAGCAAAGCATTTGTGAAGCCACAACACGCACAACCTTGAGGCGGATGGGCTACAACAGCAGAGGACCCCACCGGGTACCACTCATCTCCACTACAAATAGGAAAAAGAGGCTACAATTTGCAAGAGCTCACCAGTTGAAGACTGGAAAAATGTTGCCTGGTCTGATGAGTCTCGATTTCTGTTGAGACATTCAGATGATAGAGTCAGAATTTGGCGTAAACAGAACGAGAACATGGATCCATCATGCCTTGTTACCACTGTGCAGGCTGGTGGTGGTGTAATGGTGTGGGGGATGTTTTCTTGGCACACTTTAGGCCCCTTAGTGGTTTAAATGCCACGGCCTACCTGAGCATTGTTTCTGACCATGTCCATCCCTTTATGGCCACCATGTACCCATCCTCTGATGGCTACTTCCAGCAGGATAATGCACCATGTCACAAAGCTCGAATCCTTTCAAATTGGTTTGTTGAACATGACACACCCCGTTTCTCAATGTCAAAGATCCTTCCTTGGTAGGACTAGTCCTTCCAAGGAAGGAGCCTTCAGGAGCAGGTCAGAGTCCTCCTTAGCATTTGGAGAACATGTACAATGGAACAGGCTATCAAGTGCACGTAATTGCGGGCTTGCGTCATTGATTTTTTTTTTGCCGCATTTCAAAACACTGGATGAAATGGTTGTTTTAATGGTTGTTGTTAACTGTGCTGTTTAATTATGCTGTTGGGATGGAGAAGATGAATCAGCAGCCGTTTCTTAATGTCAAGGAAGGATCCTCCAAAGCCAGAAGGAGGACGTTCGAAGGACCGTTCCAATTTCGAGGATCCTCCGAATTCCTCCAAGGACTGAGTCCTTCATTCAGAAAATTTCCCATAGACAGAGAAGGATGCACATGTGTATCCTTTGCGGTCCCAAATCACCCACAATCCTATGCGCGGGCCTTTGCCGGCTCGTTAAAAAAAATAATAGCGGACCTAAGCGGGAGTTTGAGTGGCATCGCTGACGATGAAAAAATAATTTAAATGTAAGTATCTTTAGTGTGTGCCGTACATTTGTTATCACCGTTAATGTTTTACATCAATGTAAAGCTTAACGCTTTAAAGCTTGTACAAATTGCCATAATAATTAGGTAGATACACCCCGAGCTAACGTTAGCTAACTGAACCTATCATTTAACATTTGGCTGCTAGCTAGCTAGGTTGTTGTCTTTGTAAAGTTTAATGTACGATGGCATGTTCATCTCTTTTTATATGCCGTTACCGTATATGCGTAACGTTGTGTTATAGCATTCATAACGTAAACATCTTTTTGTTGTGTTAACTGTCTTTTAACAGGGACTAACGGAAGCGGTCACCAAGGATGGCAAAGCCAAAGACCAGCAGGGAGACAGAGGCCAAAGAGAGATGTTGAATACATTATTTGCTATATTAAAGATTGGCATTCTAACAAATGCTTTAACTAAACTGGTTTGTCTGTGTCATTAAGTTCTTTGGCGTGTGTATATAATACAAACTGTTTTTCAATGTCTATTTTTCCATCTAATTGTGACCTGGACAGAGGAAACTTCAAACAAAAATGATATTCAGATGCTATCTGTTTTTATAACTTGTAAGGTATACATGTTTTAAAAAAAGAAAAGTGGCAGTTAAAATTAGCTTGTAGTTTACTGCATACGTGTAACATTTGCTTATTTTTCTGGTTAAGAAATGCAAAATATGATCAGCGACAATGAGGTAAACGCTACCAGCTAATGACCTACCACAGGCAGGTATGACATGCAGTGAACTGCAACTGAGAAAGAAATAGTACTGTAGACACACAAGCGTCAATCCACATGAAAAATCATAACACCATTGATAAACACCCGCTAACAGTAAAGGTAGGTGTTAGTGTGTTAAATGGTCAAGAGTTGTCAGTTACGTTCATGATGAAGAAAACTACACGGTGGACTTTAACTGTATTCTTAAATATAATTGTGATACAACTGTAACCTTACCAGGACAGGTTGGATGACTCACCTAAAACTTTCTTCTTGTCTGCAGTCTGGAAGCAACCCCATCATTGGCAGCTGTGTCTGATCGCCCTTCATGTTGAATATACTTGTGTGTACAGTATATAGTAATGTTTGAATAAATGTTATAGTAAAGATACATGTAAACCTTACGAGTTATTACAACAGATAGCATCTGAATAATTCCAGGTCACAATTTAACGAAAAAAACAGTTTATATTATATACACACGCCCAAGACCTTAATGACACAGACAAACCAGTTAAAGCATTTGTTTTTAGAATGCCAATCTTTAATATAGTAAATAATGGATTCAACATCTCTCTTTGGCCTCTGTCTCCCTGCTGGTCTTTGGTTTTGCCATCCTTGGTGACCGCCTCTGTTAGTCCCTGTTAAAAGACAGTTAACACAACAAAAAGATGTTATGAATGCTATAACACAACGTTATTACATGGGAAAGTACTTCGTTGAACGTTGCTATAGTGACGTTAACACGGTGCAGTGTTACCTCCCGTCTACAGATACAACTAGTGATAAACATACCAACTTTCTAAATCTCTGCTAACGTTACGCATATACGGTAACAGCATATAAAAAGAGATGAACATGCCACCGTACATTAAACTTTACAAAGAAAGCTAACAGCTAGCTTACAGCCGAATGTTAAATGATGGGTTCAGTTAGCTAACGTTAGCTCGGGGTGTATCTACCTAATTATTATGGCAATTTGTACAAGCATTAAAGCGTTAAGCTTTACATTGATGTAAAATATTAACGGTGATAACAAATGTACGGAACACACTAAAGATACTTACATTTAAATTATTTTTTCACCGTCAGCAATGCAGCTCGAACTCCCGCTTAGGTCCGCTATTATTTTTTTTAACGAGCCGGTGTAACACCAAATTCTGTGACCATCGTATTTTGTGACTGTAGGGGCGCTGTTGCCACTGTGCAGGTTGATCTTACTCACACAGACGGCTTCGTTACGACTCTGTTACGCTATCAGTGTAAACTGCAGGCTGTTTATAATGAAGGTTCAGCGCCGAGAGTTTAGAAATGTTGTATATACACATACATGAGATATAGGCTGTATGGCATTTTGAATGACTAGTGTCTAATTGTAAATCTAAATAAAGAAATTAAGATATATGTTTCTGTGTGTGTGTGTTGTGTGTGCGTGTTTATTCTGTTGGCCCCTAATAAACATCACAGAGTAGACTTAATCATGAGGATGCGGTTGATATGAATAATAATAAAACTCCGTCAGCAGCATGAGGCTATTACCTAATCTACAAGAGCTGTGGGAAGAAATTATCAATAACCAAGTAATAATTTAATTGGGAACTCATTGTGAGTTGTCCCCACAAATAAATTCATACATATTTGAACATTTCAATGTCACATATTTTGACAGCTGTTATCAGAATATGTGACCCTACTGTAACTTGGTAGAAATCACCTGTAACTACAGCCAAACCATTTCCGGTGACTTGTTTCATTTTCCCATTTATAGCCAAAAACGGTCAACACTCATTTGATGTGGCTTATGTGACCTGTGGTTTCACATGTTCTGGACAGCTCACATGTGAAGGGCATTTATTTACTCATTATTATAGGTAGTCCGCATAATTAAGTTGGCTTAATCTGTTAGTTTTATCTGTGCATGATGGATCATAACATGTTTATGGATCTGCAGAAGTATCTTCTTGAGGGGGAATATCCTAAAGATGCCGATAAACATGAGCGTTACATTAAGAGGAGAGCCTCTAATTTCTGCATGATTGGTAAGCTAATTAGCATTGCGATAAATGTAGCAGGCTAATTAGGGAATTCCTTGCACACAAAAATACATATAGGCCTATTTATAGCTATCTTTTCATTTATAGTAACATGCCCAAAGTACACAATTGAAATTTAGTGAAGTAACGTTAGCTTACTAAGGTAATTTTGATATTGGTGAATTGCTTACATTGCTAGCCTATAGGTAGGCTAAGGCTTGGTATTGCAGTAGGCTACAAGTAAAACCTCTATCTGTTTAAAAAAAAACAATTATCATGAATATGATCTTTTTTTTTTTTTTTTATATTCTACAGATGATGCTCTATACTACATTAGAAACAAGGGATCCCTTAAAGAGGGAAAATGTAAAGTTGTGTGCAGTGCAGCCGAGGCTGATGCGCTGTTCAAGGAGTTTCACTACAGCAACATCGGTGCACATCTTGGACAGCTGAAAACCAGAGATGCAATTTCTACCAAGTTACCAAGTGCATCCTAAAATTTGTCTATCAGTTTGAAGTGCCAAAACGGATTCTAACTGATCAAGGCAAAGAGTTTGTCAATACTGTAAGTATTTTTATTTCTGCTACAGAAATTGTTAATTGTGTTTCATAATGTCCATTGATATGCAAACAGTTTAATGTAAATTATACACATAAATATGTGTTTTCACATAACTTTTGTAGATCAACACTGAGGTCTGCAAAGTGCTTGGCATTAAGAGAAGCTTCTGTGCCCCATACCACCCTCAGACCAATGGACTGGTAGAGAGGCTCAATGGCACCATACAGAGGTGAAAAATGCATCCAGCACTGTGTGTGTGTGTGTGTGTGTGTGTGTGTGTGTGTGTGTGTGTGTGTGTGTGTGTGTGTGTGTGTGTGTGTGTGTGTGTGTGTGTGTGTGTTCTCCCCATATTACCTCATGTTTGGGAGAGAAGCACGATACCCATCCGAGGTCCCCGAACATTGTCAGGTATAAAAATATACACATTTGTGTCTCCTAATTTTGTGTAAATATTCCATAGTAATGCTTTGTGTACAGTATATATATATAATCAATAACATGTTTCCATAGTTTGATGGTTCCTTTGAGGATGACTACACCAACGAAGAGGTGGCCATTGACAATGAGCGTCATGACAAAATAATGAACATTGTTGATAAAAACGTTGACAAACTGCATGCCAGAACGAGGGGAAGGCTTTCAAAAAAGGAACAGCAAAGCCTTCAGGTGGGGGATTCGGTGTGGAGGAGGAATGTCCGCAGTGAACAGCGGAAAGGGGGAAAGCTGGACCCAGATTATTTTGGTCCCTTTACGGTCACCAAATCAAAGGGAAAAGTGTTGATCTTGTGGATTCAAAAGGTCAGTCCATTCACAAGGTCAGCATTGATCACTTGAAGCACCACCATGAGGAGACCCCAAGAATACCTCACAAATTGAGAAGGCATCAACAGATCCCCCCTTTACAACCACTCAATGTTACCTCCCCTCCACCTAAAGCAGCAGGCCCCTTACTGGCTACAGGCCCCTCAGAAGCTGCGGGCCCCTCTTAAGCTCCACAACCCGCTCAAGCAGCAGGCCTTTGAGTTGCTGCAAGCCCCACACCGGCTCCAGAACCCCCTCAAGCAGCAGGTCCCTCTCTGGCTACAGATGTTTCTCCAGCTCCATCTGGGAAATCATCTTCTGGTGTAACCTTCTTTCATGAAAAGTGTATGTAACTTAGATGAAGAAGCTCTGAAGTACATCTGTTGAAAATAAATGTAACCATTTTCATTTAGGTTTTTAATCAGTGTTTTGGTGAACATTGTAAAATGTAAGATTACATTTTATTTTCACATTCAAAAATAGATACACTTAATATACTTTAACAGCTGATATTATAATTCACTAAGTTAAAGTTATTGTAATTTTTGTCATATATGTCATCCTCTTAACAAATAACTTCAAAATATATGTTTTTCTCGCCTAAATTTTTCTCCAAAAAAAACTGCTACAGTTTCCCCATCCTTTGGCCCTCTGGGATGGTCCCGAGGTCATTGGGAAGCTAACACTCTCAATTTTTTGTTTCTTGTGTCAGTGTGACACTAGGTCTTACTGACACAGAGCTAAAGAGGTTAGAATAGAGAATTTCAATTTCCGTCCAAGTAAATCATACACTGTAAAAAAAATCTGTAATTTTACATACTTTTCTTGTTAACTTTACAGATTTTTTCTGTATTTTTTTAGATACAGAAAAATGCCAATAAATTACAAAAATAAACTGTGAATTTAAATGTCTAATGTAAAATAACATAAAAAAACTGTAACTGTGAATAAGCATAGCATTATCATTATTTTACAGAAAATTTATGTTTTTTCACATAAAATTACTTTTAAAATAAGTTCAAAATGTATTGTATTTTCACAAATATTATTTTTTTATTTATAAGATAAAACTGTTAAATTTAAGTTTAATACTGTAAAAACACTGCTAAAAGTAGATACAATCAATGGCAATTAACAGCAACAAAAAGTATTTTTTCTGTCATTTTACATAGAATACTTGTGAATTGACAAATACCTCGTAAAATTATGGAAATATTCATTAATTTGAAAACAAAAACCTTGACTGACTAAAATAGCTTTTTTAGTCAGTGTAAAAATGTCTATAAGCAGTATTAAACTGTAAAAATACAGTTTTTGTTATTTAAAACAGCCACAATCACTGTAATGACACATACAAAAAGAAAATGTATTGTTTTCACATAAGTCTGTAAAAACACTATCAGAATGTATCATATATTCACAAATATTTTAGTTATTTAAAAGCTAAATCTAAGTATTAAGGTTTGATACGGTAAAACATTACTAAAAGTAGGTGCAATTAATGACAATTGACAGTAAAAGACATTTGTTCAGTCATTTTATATGGATTTGCTTGTTTTCAACATTGACATTTTATATTACAGTATAGTAGTATATACTGTTAAGTTATGTTAGAATAGAGTCCAGAAACCCCTTTTGATTGATACTATTTGTTAAAGGAGACCTTTTAGGCTTTTCTGTCATATCTATGATGTTACAATGTCAGATGTTCATGTTAAACATGGCCAAAGTGTCAAATAATGAGCTAAACATATTTAAAAGAAATCCCTGTGAGACAAAAAAAAAAATCACATTACCCACTGTTCAGAATTGTTTTCAGCAGTTTTCTTTACTCTGGGCTCTGTATGACGACACACTGACCCAGTTTCCTATATATCTGGCTGAGCACACAGGTCCCACCCACAAAACACAGGGACAGCGCTGCCCCGTTGGCTCAGTCCATCCAGAAAGCACAGGACGACAGAACTGAGTTGGAGCATGTTCAGTGTGTCACACAGAAAGTGCTTTTACGGTTATGAAGAAAAGGTATACATATTTTCTGGTTTTCACTCTGACGTTCCCTGGCTGCTCTGCATTAACTCCGTGATTTATGAAGTTTCCTGATGGACAGAGCTGTAGCTAACGATAGCTTGCAGCAGCAGCTGTTATAAGCTGCCTTTGAACTAACCGTACAAAGCATCTGTACTAATGTTGGTGTTTACATCTAAAACTAGCTAGCGGAAGCTACCATACAGGGATCACAAGACTACAATATAGGGCTTGAAATGCAGCATCATACAGCCCCTTTTTAAGTCAAAATGTCAGCTTAAACATTTCCACCCGCCATTAAAAAAGTCCAACTAACATCCTCCATAAAACCAAAACATCTCATTTTATTTACATTATTTATAGCATTTTCAGATATTTTCTTTCAAACCCAACTGGTTCAACATAAAGCAATGCATGTTGCCATTTTGCTTTGATAGGACTGTAAGAGCAATGAAAGGCTAATACAAAATGGTGGTATACCATACAGTGAACTACCATGTATAATTCTAAGACTTCCTCACTTTCTTGATTCAATTTTATATTATGACTTTCTAAAGCCAGCTTTTATATCAGTGTGCGCTGGAGTTACTTACAGTTGGTTACGTCCACAATAAAGTTGGTATTCAAAATAAATGAAAATCAATGCAGGGAAAATACAGGAATGTGATACAAACAAAACCCAAGCAGAACATGTTAACATATCTTGTTAAATGGTTTGTACCATTCATAGCACACTGTACAATATATTGAACATATAGGGCAGTCTTTATAAATCCATTTATATGCCAGTTTACAGCATGCAAGCCCAAAGTAAATTTTTGGACTCTTCTGACTTTATACTACAAAACCTCTGAATGACATTAAGTAACTACTAAGCTTTTTAAGGTAGCTCAATTGGAAAGCATAATTAACGGCAAACAAAATCCTCAGTATATCTATCCAAGGTCTGTAACACATAAAAACCTGATGGTTGAGTATGAATGACATGTGGTGAGTTTGAAAAGGCGATTCCTGAAGGCACTTGACCACTGCCACCAGAGCCACTTCCTCCTGGTATGTCTCCAACATTCTGAAAAGGGAATACATATTCAGTGTGTGTTCATATATTGTACAAAATATCATATTGATTTCAGAGAAGAATGGGCAGACTGGTTCGAGATGGTAGAAAGGCAACATTAACTCAAATAACCACTCATTACAACCAAGGTTAGGGCTGCTCAATTATGGCAAAAATTATAATTTGGTCAATATTGAGATCACGATTACTTATCGACTTTGGAAACATCATCCATTTATTTAACCTTTTAAAAGACTTGTATTTTTAACAATGGATTTCCTTGGATATTATTCAACTGAAAAAGAAAGAATATTGCGAACCTAAGTGTGGCACAACAATTGTTTTACCTTGATTATTTTGTTTTAATAATTGTTGGAGCCCATTATTGAAATTGAATCGTAACCGTAATCAAGGTATTCAGAATACCATCTCTAAACGCACAACCTTAAAAAAATGGGCTACAGCAGCCAAAGACCCCACCGGTGCTACTCCTGTCAGTGTTTTGGTACCCAACCCTAAACTAAGACCCCACCGGGTGCCACTCCTGGCAGTGAGAATAGAACACAGGTCTCTCACACCAGAGTCATTTTGTCTCATGCACTGCCTCACCGACCCCCAAACAGAATGTTAAACGGAACTACTAAAGAAGCTACGCGTGGAAATATTTTCAGTTCATTTTGAAACTGTGATGGAACAAATTAGACTGTATCACAGATAATCAGTCTATGTTGTCATTTAAAGTCAAAGCTTTTAATATTGCCAAATTGAGTTTTATGTTTGATAGTGATTTCACATTTCTTGATTGTATAAAGGCTACATACAAATAAAAGGTGAACATTAATTTATCCGTACCGTTTTTATTTCTAAAATATTATATAGTTTTATAGGAGTTTTATAGACATGTCAAATTATTTTGTTTGTTACGTTTGTAGCCACATACATCCATTGTGGGCGTTCTTGGCAAGTTTTCTGAGGCTTTTATATTGTTCATATCCATATCGGAATTATATCATATTGACTAAATTACAGAATATATTGTGATATAAATATTGGCCCTATCGTCCAGCCCAGGTCATCACTGTTATAAAATAAAAGCCTTCGCAGAGTTGTATAGTTGTGACTTCATGACATTTCATAAAATTCAGAAACAGCAGCTACAAAATTTTGGATTTTAATCAGCCTTTTATATTAACTGGATCTGATAAACCCAAGATGACTCCTATGGGGCAACAAGATGAAAAATGTAATTATGGAGGATTAAATGTTGTACTCTGTTCACAACAAATAAGTAACCTTCACAACAGCTGTTCAAGATGAAGTTATAGAAGGCCTCTTACCAGCAGCAATGACTCGTTTAAGAGAGGCCCTCATTTTTTTCCCATGGCGCCTGGAACTTGTCTACCCACATGCTGCTGCCACATGGAATGGTTATTTGACAGGGCTGAAGATGGAGCTGAAGATGGGGCTGAAAACAGGGCTAAGGACGGGGCTGAAGACAGGGCTTTCTACCTCAGGTGAACAGGTGGCTGGCTGGGTCTTCTTGAGTCTGCATATAAGCACAGAACAAAAAGTATAGTAAACCTCAGTAACAAGATATAAATTTGCAATGTCATTATTTGATATAAATGCATATTAGATTAGTTATTAAGATATAATCAACATATTTACATAACAATGAGATAGCTAACATGCAGCTTAAGGATTTCTGTCCATGTGTTTGTGGCACTGGTTTAACTGTATTCCTGTTAGTGCTATTGAAGTGCTCCCACTGTCATAAAAGCAGCATAGCTTTCGACATGTCCAAAGTGAAATCTAATGTTTTGCAAGTTGCATTATATGAATTTTAACGTGAAAAATAAACCAAGAAAATGATGCTTTGCAGAACTTACAAACCTTAAAGTTACAAGTGTATGTCACTTTTGATAAGCTAATGTTAGCTTAACTTGGAAGTAGTTCGTTTAGCATCTTTTAGCATTATTACCGTATACCGTTCTGTAAATCTTGGCTAGCCTTTCTTTAAAGAACCGAATATGTTGGTTAGTGAATAGAAATCATTTTGTTAATTAAAACACTTACGTGAAATGTGTTCAGTGCTGCTCCAGTCCTTCAATGGCGCCCCACTCCTCCTTCACGTCGCTACAAATGTCCTCGTTGTGAAAAATACTCTTCCTCCAGCAATGTTTCTTACTTGATTGCGGCTGTTTTACCGTCGTAAAATCTCTGAATATATTTTGTTTATGACATTGTTTAATTTGTTTTGTTCATTTGAAACAGTCAAATGTAACGTTAACGTCACAGAAAGCCGCGCAGGAAGACCACAGAACTAACTACCTACTTGTGAACTACAAACGCACCGCGCAGTCATACACATGCGCATCCGCACATTACTGTCACCAACTGGACCGGAGGGGGCGTGTTCGACCACTGTCATGAATGCCGTGGCTGGGCTTCATTCCATTTCAAATAACTGCCTGTCTGCCGCAACCCGAACCCTAAAGCCACTGTTTCTGTTAAAATAGATGACTTATAGATGCCATCCAATAAAGCACTTCACACAATATGTTACAATTCTCTTTTCAAGCTAATCAAAATAGATTGTGTGTGTAAACTGACAAAAAGCATAAAAGCACTGCAGTAAATATTAAATATGTTTACTAGTATTTGGTTATAACAAAATATTTCTGGCTACTGTGATTTAGTATACTCCAACTAACGGTGCACAAACTCAGTAAAGACACATGCCTTTGGTGTGAGAAACCTGGTTTCAAATCCCACTGCGATACATCCACCACTGTGCCCTGAACCAAATGGGTTACCTTCTCCAGAGATGTGACCTCTGACATATACAACAGTTGTAAGTCACTTTGGATAAAAGTCTCAGCTAAATAAGTAAAATGTAAAATATGTAGCTCTGATTAAATGGTGATACTTTTACCTGACAGAAACAAGTCTACAGGTCTTGATTTTCCAGATTATTTCCACATATATGCATCTCCTGCTTTCCTACATTCCATGATTACTTTCATTAAAAAACATAATCAACTCTTGAAAGGTAGTACTGATGGGACAATATGACTTCATATGAAGGCATCCCTGATAGTATGTTGTTTGGGCATGTGGACATGGATGTTGTGGTGTTAAAAATATGTCATTAGTAAAGACAACTGTTAAACTACATTCACACTGCAGGCTTTAATTATTGTCCAGATCAGATTTTTGATTGACTGTCCTATTTTTAAATGTGCCGCATATTAGATTGTAGTGTAAACTGGCTACAGCCTGAAAGAGGATGCAAATACATGACATATGACTTTTGTGGCCAGCTGCATTAAACCACTCTAAGAAAGTGCAATATTCTACTTTTGTAATACCATTATCAATATATTTTGAACCTTTTCATGTGTTTCTGTAAAATAAATAGTAAATTAAAGCTGTCTGATAATTTCTTAAATAAAAAGTACAGTAACTGGAGCATTTGCTCAGGTTTCACTTCAGCCCCTGAGTTTGAGACTCCTGATCTAGAGTGACATCAAAGTCGCATGAATTCTGATTTGACTGTCAGACTGAGGTCACATTTCAAAAAGCCTAGCTGTATCTCATTATGATTACATATGCAGCCCAAATTCAAACTAGAAAACATTTAATTTTATGTGACTTATTGTTATAAAATCTGGTCTAAATTGCAAAAAAATCTGATTTGGGTCAGTCTGCGGTCACAACACAAGATAAACCATTGGTAATACTTTCAAAATAACCACTCTGTGTGTTACAGCATTAAAGCATTATATAATGTTCTGTGATTCGAATTTTTATTTCATATGTGTCTGTCTGCCTTCATAAATTCCAATCTGGACAGTAAAATTGGGATATTTTGCACAAACAAAATTCTTATTAAAAAGTAAGACTGCTTTTTTTCAAATCCAACGACATGGAGAAGCTTTTCCATATGAGCAATTGTAAACAGCTTCTTGGATTGTAGTATCTTGGAAATATGTGAAACAGCGCGAAAGACTTGAAAGGGTTAAATCATGAACGTAGACGTCGTTAACAGATCTGCCAGGTGCAAACAGCGGTCAACTTCAAAGACAACTTTCATCTCTGCAAAGTCAGGAGCGGGAGATTTTGGGACACGTGACTCTAAATGTGCGAACCTTCCAATAATTTTAAAGAACAACGGCAACGTTTGAGTGGGAGGGGTTACGTTAGAAAGCGCGGTGGATACAGCGGGAAGGAGAGAGAGACCGAGCCAGAGAGGAGCCGTGGCTGTTTTACCGTTTGAGACAGTTTGGAAGAGAGAGAATTTTAAGTGCAACGTGTGCGAAATTCAGGTTGGATAAGATGCCATTGACAGTCTGCACGTAAACAAGAACTACAAGGTACGTAAGCCCGACATAAACTGTATGAACTAACGTTAACGTTACCCATTCAAGCTTGGTAACTTTAGTTAGCATAAATGTTAGCTTGTTAATCATTTACCAACTTTGACTCCAGCTTGGCAGACGTGCTAATTCTGTAACCTGGGGCCTGAACCTCGACGTTAACGTGGTTAACGGTGTCAAATAAATGAAACAACGTTACAGCAGTAAGTGTTGGCTCACTAGTATAATGTAATGTTAGGTTGAGACAGTGTTAACTGTTTTACCTATTTAGCTAATGTTACTTAAACAAAATAGTTTACAATGCATTTTAAAAATTTTTGGCAGATTTCTAAATTAAAATTGCCTATGCACTCAAATACTTTTTTTTCTCTCAACAGATTTGCTGACAAAGTAATCAGAAGAGGTGAGTGTTTTGCTATGTTCAAAGATTACACTTGTCAGGTGTCTGTGAAAACCCTAAAATGTTACTATGTACAACATCAAGGGTTACACAGAAATGAGGCTCATTACCAGTATGCATGTTGGAAGTCTCACTTTAGAAATTATAATTCATTTAAATGCCATGTTTACAGTCATCATCGACAGGCATCTTATGTGTCACAGAGTGAGACTTTGCAGGGACCGTATAAATGTGAACTTACTCATTGTAAGAAAGAGTTGATTGATCTGAAAGATCTTTTGTGTAACCTGAAATCTCATGCTTCAAAAAGAGAGGAGGTGCAATGCCCGTTCAAAAACTGTGATAAGACCACCTATCCAGAAAGCACAAACACTCCAAAGCTCTTCATGTCTCTGGTGCATACTGTCTTCCTTCAGCACCTAGTGAGCCTCAGTTTTCTAAAGCTTGTACTTGTACTTTTTGTTAACGAAAGGTTGATATAAATGAACAAATCCTAGATTTTTGTTTTTATTGCTTTTTGGAAAACATCCCAACCCATTGGAGTTTGTAGCTATCTATTGCTAGTTTCTCCAACATTACCTACTCCATGTATAAGTAATGATAATATCGTATTGTTTGGCCTCTGGTGATTCTACTCCTACCAGTTGTGTGATGGATGTCTTTTCATGTGTTTCGTGTGCTTTAGTTAAATCTAATTTAACTTTACAAACTTATTGAATAATTACTGGACGTTATGGTCTTTGAGCACAGTTTGTCACAAAAATACAGATCCCCTGTCTTTTTTATGTTTACAACAGGAAGTTCACCTTTGGCAGCAGAGTACTTCATGCTTTCTGTGGACCAGACCATTGTGAAAGGCCACATCAATGCCTTCACTGATGCCCTTGTGTTGATGTTTGCCAAGTACTACTGCCTGAACATCTCTTACACAGCAGCCCAAGGAGCAACATGGGAGTTCTTGAAGAGGTAAGAAAGCAAAAGTCTATTTTAAATATCAAAACAGATATTGAATGACCAGAAATTTAGTTACCCCTTTAAAATCTAATGCAATTTAATAAAGGAGCCTTGCACAGGACAGGATTTCACAACTTTTCCTTGCTGTCACAGCCTTTGTCTTTTCACTACATTTATATGTACATGTATATTAATACACACTCTACAGTTGAGAAACTGTAGAGTAAGCAATAAGCCACTTTATATTATGTTACTTTAAGTTGCAGTGGTCAGTATTGTGCCAATATGCCTCACGCTGTGGTGTGTGAAATATATGGAAAGGGCGGGTCTAAAATAAAAAAGTGAGTGAAATAGCATACTCGATAATGTCTGCTCATTGATAAATCAATCGTTAAGATATTACTGTAGACAAGACATATCTCACACCGATGGTGGCAAATTATTTTTAGTATGAATTTGACAGGTGAATTATCACATTGTACTGTTTTCTTTTAATAATACATCCAAATATATATATATATATATATATATATATATATATATATATATATATATATATATATATATATATATATATATATATATATATATATATATATATATATATATATATATATATATGTGTGTGTGTGTGTACAGTATATACAGTGTGTGTGTGGATAGATAGATAATACAGGAGTCCACGTTACTGAAATTGTTTGATGTGTTTCATTTGATAGATGCCTTTTCAAGATCAACCCAGACAAGGGATTGAAAGTGGAGAAGAATGCTACCAGAAAGCAGCTGCCGGTCAGTCCAAAGGTTCTTTCCCTGATAACAAAACTCCCGAACTATGAATGGAGGGAGTAAAAGAAACTTTTCAGAAGGGAGACCATTGCCATCCAATGTCCCTAGTTGCACAGTTCATGTTGGTCTCACTAGTGTTCTTTAATTGTTGTCAAATAGTACCACTTTGACCCAGATGAATACTAGGTACACATTGTAACCATCTTTCAAATATAGAATTGGTTCACAGTACTGGACAAAGTTACTACTTTTAAATTATAGGCTTCTTCAGTACCTTCAGTTAAGTTACTGCAATAACAGTGGAAGCAAGCATTAATTTTACCAGACTGACTTTTACATTTTATTGCTTTCTTTGTGTTTTTATTTCACTGTGAACATTAGCTAAACCTACCTAACTGTTCTTGAACTGAAGCAGGCAATTGTTGGACTGCTAGCAGTATGTAGCCATGCCCTGTTAAGCTTTGTAAACAAGTATGTTGATAGAGCAACAACTGTTTTCTATTCTGATCTGTTGGTCAACAGAATAAAATACATGTTGAACAGTAGTAAGTGTGTCCTGGTTGTTTCTAAGAGCGGTTATTGTTAAGCTAAATCTCCATTTTATAATTTGTCATTTAACTGCTCTGTTATAGCTCAATATTTTAGAAATTGTCCATTACATTTGCAGTATTATAGCAGTGTTATGAAATTTGACAAAATTATCAGCAGGTTGTTGCTATAATCAATATTTCTTTGACAGTATTTGGACATTTAAAACAAAGGTAAATTCGTTGCTGAGGATACTTTTTTAACAATAAAGATAAATTAAATATAAATGATTTGCATGTAAAATTGCATTTAAAAACATTAAACTTGGTAGATTGCTGTAATTGTACTCACACATTCTTGTTTAACAACAGTATTTGATTCTCTTTTTAAAGGCAAATCCATTGTTTTTACGGCAAAGTATGCTTATTTTACATTGAAGATTAAATAAATATACATGATCTTTATGTAAAATTACATATAAAGACTCATATTATACTTAATAGATTCTAAAATGAATGGTAAATTGCTGTATTTATACTTATACATATTTGTTTAATGAGAGTTTTTTTTTTTTTACGGTAAATTAATTGTATTTATGGCAAAGTATGCTTTTTTTCACATTAAAAATCAATTACATACACAGGATTTATTTGTAAATTTACATGTAAAAACTTGTAATAGACTTGATATGATCGTAAATTAAGGGTAGATTGTTGTAAATATAAAGCTTATTATCTGTTTTACAACAGTATTTTGACATTTTTAAAAGTAAAATCAAATGTTTTGTGGGTGAGGTAACGCGTTATTACATTGAAGATGTATTAAATAACATGATTTTTACATTATATTATATTATAAAACTCAATTAATAGTGGCACTTTTCCGCAATTTTAAGACTGATTATTTGTATTATAACAGTGTTTGACTGTATTTATAGGTAATTTAATTGTTTTAAAGGGGTATATGTCCTTTTTTAAACATTAAAAAGCCCAATAATTACATAGAAGTTAATGTAAGATTAAAGATATATTCCGTTATTTCATTATGGAAAATTACTGTATTTTTACGTGATTAGGTTTTACCGTTATTTTACGGTAATTTTTTGGCGCCCCAGCTGCCGGAATATTACCGTTTTTTCACAGTTTTTTTTTTTACAGTGTATGTAAAATCATTAAAAAACACTACTGTAAGCATATTACATGATCTACATACAAACATAGTACCCCAGCCACATGTCTGAACTTAATACAGAAAAAATCCAGAAGAAAATGACTCAGAAAATGGCTATTTTATGAAGTTATTTCTACAGATATGTCTGTGCGTTTTTCTTATTTCCTCTCAGAAAAAAAGCCCAAAAAGTGCAAAGTTAAAAACTTCTCAAATTAAAAAACACATCCACATCACTCATACACATATCTAAAATAACTACATGCATAAATTTATAGAAATAAGTCATTATAATTTGATGAAATGGTGAAATGCAATAACTAAGGCCTTATTTTTGCTTTGACACAGCTGGAGCCATCACAAGGTTAAAGTTTTCTGGTCATGTTTGGTATCAATCAACTTGTCTTCTTATTGGCTACACAGGGAGGCTGGTTTCATAGCTTTTGATTCTAAATGGTTGGAAGTGCTGTCAATCTTTCCCACTTTGCCCTCTGTAAATCGTGTGACTTGATTGGCTTCCATAAGGGATAACTCAGGTTAGAGTAGACGGATTGGCTGAAACAACCTGTCAATCAAAAGCTGTTGATTCAACCTAACTTGCTGAATAGAAGGATACACTGTACCATTAGCAGAGCCGGCAGTAGGAGCGATTAAAGTCCATAAATGATGGACTTTTCAGCTTTGTTTGCGAGGAAACACGGCCAGAATCTACAAGATTGTGAGGGGACCAGCTCGTTTTGGATTAAAAGGATTGGATGTACTTATTCTTTGAACTGTTGGCAAAGCAGGAAAAAAAAGTTTATGGAGATCTTTCACCGCTGTGAAGAGAGACACGAGGAGAAAGGTAAGGACTCATGTCTGAATTTAGACACTATCTGCACAGAATCCGTCTGTGTTTCTTTACTTTAAACATGATTATAACCGCTGTAAGTCACCTTATGCTTATATGTGTGTGGGCTCAATGGAATCATGAGACTTTAAGCTTTCTAATGATGCGCTGCATGACCGTGTTCATGAAGAGATAAGCTTGCAATTTGAGTTAAGAAAACGTTTTCTCCTAGAAAACGGTCCCGCTGACGGGACAGTGCTGTCCAAGAGGGTCATTTAAAGGCCTGAAAGACGCCTGGGAAGAAGAAAAAAAAGTCCTACTATCAAGAATGGGTCCCTATAAACTTTTTTACTGGGACATTGCCAGGACAGCTCCCAATAAAGAACTTGACTAAATTCATTATTTACCTGTCTCTTAGGTGATCAATGCATACATGGCCCACACAGTCAAAAAAAACAATGAAATGCAGGACAAAAAGGCACTTCATGTTGACTCATTTGAAATGACTCGTATATGGGAGGGAAAGGGCTCAAGATTGAAGGTAAGCGCAGTAGAGGTTGTTTTTTTTTCTTTTGAGTTTTTTTAAATTGTTTGGATTTTAATGATTTTACTTAAGTGATATTGTAAATGTTTATGGTCTTTTTTAGTGCGATCCACTAAATGACTAAATATCTTCTTCTATTCCTCTGAGAAAAGGAGCCTTGTGGTGGATCCCATAGGAAATGATTCCTTTAAACTTAAACAGTCTACAAGGTAAATGCTGAAAATGTAATACAAGTGTTGCTTTTAAAAAAACAAACCAAAATATTCGAAAATATGTCATTGTCATATTTTACTTATTGTATACCTTCCAGGGCCTTTGTCAGAAAACGAGGCTGCCACGGATCCAGGTGGACAGCCGACACAGTTCCACACAGTCTGCAAAAGGATTGCACCTCGTGGAATATTTGTCCTTAAAGTGAGTTTATGTTTGTGTCTGTCATTCTATGTACACTTTTATTAATGCCTGTAATTAATAACATGTAAAATACTTTAATCAATACCTGTAAAATATTTGAAGAAACTAGAAGGTTTTGTTTCTCTCATATCAACAGTTTGGTGGTTTATATGTTACTGATGTACTATGCACTGACAAATAAGTAATTTAAACGTATTTCATAATAGTATGCAGAGACATTACTGGCAGAGGAGTCCCTAAAAATCTCAAATGAGACCTCATCAGTGAACAAGTACCGGAGAGAAGTGGCCATGACACTGCTAAATGAGACTGATACTTTTGTTTTATTCCCTGTTCTATAATCATAAAACACATTTCTTTAAAGATTAATGTTATGTTCTTGTAAGCACTACCCTTAGTCACTGATATAGAAGGAACCATTTTGTGTTGAGAAATATTAACATGCAGTGCATTTCTATGTGAATTGGTAAACTGAAACTAGGGCAGTGAAATTATTGGTTAAAGGAGACACAGTAAAGGTACACTTTATTTCTGTGTAAAAAACAACAATTAAGACATTGATACAATAATAAAGAAGTTGTATTGTTTTCAATGATGAAAAGATGACCTTGGTGAACTGTGCCACCGTTGTGGGGAGAAGAACACTGTTGAGGAGGAAGGAAAGACAGCGAGGAAGAAGCAGAGAAAACCACCATCAACTAATTGGGTAAAAAAGCTCTTTGCACTTTTACATGACATGAATTTCTTATAGTACGATATATAATATACATCATTATTATATGTTGTACTGCATCTCAAATTTTAAACCCAGTGAAAAATGTTGCTGTAATGTAATGACCTTTGTTGTTACAGATCCAGTGTGACGAATGTGACCGGTGGTACCATATGGTGTGTGTTCCAAGGCCTTCCCTCAAGAAATCATACAGCTGCGCAGTGTGCCAATTTTGAGCTGTCCCTCCACTCCCTTTCTTATCTGTTTTTAAAAACAGTTAATGGTATGAGTTAAAAGTATATCCATTATGTCTTATTTTACTTTTTTTCCTAATTATATTTTGTTGTGCATTTGTAGCATTTGGGCCAAAACATTAAAATACTTTTTATTTTTTATTTATTTATATATATTGCGCTGTAGTGTTCAAATTGTAAATTTGTTTTACTTTTTTGGAAAATTGTTTTTGGTTTATATGATAAAATAAAATAAGTCACCTGAAATGGTTTGGCTGTAGTTACAGGTGATTTCTGCCAAGTTACAGTAGGGTCACATATTCTGATAACAGCTGTCAAAATATGTGACCCCTTGTGCCTAAGACCAGATGTTGACCAGAGTGATTATTGTTTCTTGTCTATACATATGAAGATAAAACTAGTCACCTCAAATGGTTTGGTTGTTGTGAATTTTGAAATGTTCAAATATGTTGCTGCTGACGGAGTTTTATTATTATTCAAATCAACCGCATCCTCATGATTAAGTCTACTCTGTGATGTTTATTAGGGGCCAACAGAATAAACACGCACACACAACACACACACACAGAAACATATATCTTAATTTCTTTATTTAGATTTACGATTAGACACTAGTCATTCAAAATGCAATACAGCCTATATCTCATGTATGTGTATATACAACATTTCTAAACTCTCGGCGCTGAACCTTCATTATAAACAGGCTGCAGTTTACACTGATAGCGTAACAGAGTCGTAACGAAGCCGTCTGTGTGAGTAAGATCAACCTGCACAGTGGCAACAGCGCCCCTACAGTCACAAAATACGATGGTCACAGAATTTGGTGTTACACTGGCAAAGGCCCGCGCATAGATTGTGGGTGATTTGGGACCGCGAAGGATACACATATGTATCCTTCTCTGTCTATGGGAAATTTTCTGAATGAAGGACTCAGTCCTTGGAGGAATTCGGAGGATCCTCGAAATTGGAACGGTCCTTCGACGGTCGTTGATGACGTTGATGACGTGGCATCCTCCAAATTCTGGCTTTGCAGGATCCTTCCTTGACATTGGGAAACACCCAATGAGTTCACTGTACTAAAATGGCCCCCACAGTCACCAGATCTCAACCCAATAGAGCATCTTTGGGATGTGGTGGAACGGCAGCTTCGTGCTTCTTTGTGCATCCCATCAACTGCAAGATGCTATCCTATCAATATGGGCCAACATTTCTAAAGAATGCTTTCAGCACATTGTTGAATCAATGCCACGTAGAATTAAGGCAGTTCTGAAGGCGAAAGGGGGTCAAACACAGTATTATTATGGTGTTCCAATAATCCTAATTGTGATTTCCAATATATAGCCATTATATTCTTCATTTCATTTCGACACAGAATTTGACATTACATTAGATGAGAGTGGAGTGGAATTTCTCAAACAAAGATGTGTTTTGCTCACTTTAAGAGAATGGACATTTCCTGTAAAAGGGTCAGCGTCAAACAGCTTACAGACTTTGCAGGGCTTTATGTATCCTAAAAACATCTACCTCCCTACGTGGCCATGCAAGCTTGATATATCATTATAAAGTCATCTCATCATTATTTGGATTACATATAAGTATTATTATTGCTTTTGGCTATTTAATCCTTATGAAATCCTTCTTGTTTATGCCTCTTATTCATTATTAAGCCCAACTTTGTTTTTAAACTCTTTATTAAAATATATATTTGGTTGTAGGCTATAGGCCCATCTCTTTTTTCTCCAATGTGTGGCATTTACACAGGTCTGATATATCTTTTTATGTTATTTTATAACATGGAGACCATTATAGCCTACTTTTGGGTGTATTAACTTTATGAGTCCAGATTTGCAATGGCTCATCCCCTATTATTATTATTATTATTATTATTATAGAGCTAAGAATTAGTTCAACGTTAAGAGAATTTATACGAATGCATCTGACTGGTGGTGAGATTTGTTCTGACAGCAATGTTTTATATTGCGACTCTGCCCTGGAATTTATTTATATTACCATTATCATAATTCATTGGTGCGCTCCATTTTGGAAGGGTTATTAAATATACAGTAGTTACAGCATTTAAAGTTCATTAAATGGGACACATATGTATACAATTGCCGTTTTATAGCCTAGGTAAATGAAAAATGTGGAGCCTCTGAAAAGACCTTAACCCAAACGTTACATATATACAATACAATATTAGTACGCTTTTGAGACTTCACTTACAGCAATAGGCTACAGAATATGTTGTTTTATTTCATAACCTGACAGTAACGGTTGTTATTTGAAGCGCTGAGCAGTCATTGCGTTATTTCAACCAATCAGAATGAGGGCAGATGAGTAGCCTTGCTCACTACGTCACATCCGATTCAAACAGCGGCGCGCGCTGTTTCTGTCCCACAATCAACTTTTTGGCTGCTCTCTGCCTACTACATTATAGTCGTTAACGAAGATAAAATGGTGCCGTTGTAAGAAACAAACGCGTAGCTAGGTGTGACTGTACGCTTCTGAACAGAACATACAGTCTCGCTTCTGGTAAGAAAAAGCTATATCAACATATCCAAATTAACACTAGCTAACGTTACCAGGCTAACGTTAAATGTTACCTTTAGCAAAACATACCGCAGAAAACACACAAGCTAACGTTGGCCTCAGTTGTCTCTACTCCAAACAACTACAGAACTAGTCTAAAAACTTTAGCTTTGGGACGAAAATACTGAGGTATTGTGCTAAATGAAGTCACTTACAGTGACTCACTCGGTGACATTGTTCTAACACTTTTTGTTGTCAGATGTCCTGTCTCCCCTGGTCACTGCTGTCATGTCCCAGACCAACACTTCTCTCCTGGACGAGGTGGTGCAATGGAGTCAGGAAACCTGTCGCCAAAAGCTCAAGACTGTCCTGCCAAAACTCACTATATCCTCTTAAACGTAACTCAGTAAACTAAGTTTATTATTTTGGTATCATGATTCATGGCATCATACGAGTGCTTTCTATAAGAAGAGTTCAGTGATATCCTGGTCTTGTAAAGTTTTGAAATGCACAAACGACTGGAAGAGCATGGGGGGAAAATACAATATTTGTGATTAGGTATATAATTTAATATACATTACAATTAAATTTACCATTTTAATAAGCTGGAGGCAGTGTTCCTTATAAATTATAATGGGAAAAAATGATGTATTTGTCAGGTTTATACATTGGAAATTAATTTGCTGTAATGCTGTTGTTTTCCTTGACTATTTTGCACTCTTTGCATAATAACTCTGAGAGTTGGGATGATCATATACGTAAGTTTGTTGCACAATTTGTAATTACAAACTCCTTACTTTGTGCTTTGAGTACTTTTTTGTGGTCTAATTATGAACTGTCTCAAAAACAACACCCATACAGGTATACTGAAGATCATTACGGACATGTTCCTCCCTCATATTGGCTTGTCTAAGCTAGAAGATGAGTGCTTTTCCAAGATCTTACCAAAGGTAAACACCATGATGACTGCATATTATCTTTAGGACCTATTATGTGAATACCGTTACTAGCCAAGCATTTTTTAAAATAGCACAGAGTGTATGGAGGTCATTGGAAACATCCTTAAATTATATATTATCTAAACTTAAGGCTGTTAAAGAACAGCATAATATTTAGTTATTTAAACAGCTAATATAACATTTTACATCTTAAGTAATTTCCAATGTCTGAAGAGGATGACATTTTTTAAATTATTATTATTAACTATATTTCAGGCATATTTTTTTCTGCAGAATTAGTCACTAAATCAATGCCTTATGAAAGGTTTCTTGTGATCGTGAGAATTTTTAATAGAACTACAGTTGTCTTATAATAACTGGTACATATACATCTTCCCTTAAAAGTTTATCGATTTGTTTGTGTGACTGTTTCTGTCCTTATTCGTCACAAATGGCTGCAGGCAGTGACGATGTTTGACAGCATGATGAAAGAAATCTTGGACCAAGTGGGAGGGCTGTCCAGTCAAAACACTGAACTGTGTTCTTTACTAAGGAACATTCTGCAGGTACTATTTTAATTGCTGACTTTTTGAGTTGTTACATGTAAATGCTGTTAATTTTAAAATGGTAAAATTAGTACCTTGCAAGTTGGGGATATGTATAATATATATTTTCTGAAAAACCAATATTTAAAGCCTCATCTTGTTCTCGGGTCAAATTGACCCTTTTTCCTGTATCAATGTTCTTTTTAACTACCCAATTGTAATGACCCAAAATAACATGATTGATTCCACACAACACTCTTTGGCAAATACAAATCTCTACTTTCATTTATTTTGGGGCATCTTATTCAATTTGATAACATTTGAAAAAAAAAAAAAAAAACAATTTAAGTGGTTTTGAAATAGTATTGAGTAAAAGTTAATAAAAAAAGTCTGTGATTATCCATCATCATACATTGCTTTTATTTTAGTCTAAATAATTCCTAATATCTGCTTTTCTATCTCAAACATTAGGTATAATTTGTTTTTATTGACCATGAATTTCAAAAAAAACCTGTAAAACCAAAGTTAATAAGTTAGTGTTACGTAGTGTTAAAAACATCAAATAAAGTGATGGAAAAAGGGACACAAACGTAAGAAAAATTTAAAAACATTGATAAAAACCTTAACAAAATTGTTGATTTTCAATTTTAAGGGAAGACAACACAAGGGTTAATAAGATCCTTGTGTCTATTTCAGGCAATGATGCAAATTATTGATGCACTATCCACTTGTGTGCGTCACATTGGAACATTTAAGGAAGCCCCTGACTTGGATGCTATCCGCTCGTTACCAACTTCTATCCTGAAAGTCCTGAAGGAAACCTTTAAGCACTGCAAGGTTTGTGTGTTTTGTTCACCGCTGGCTGACATTTTAACTAGGGCTGTAACGATACACCAAACCCAGGATTCTGTTTGTATCACGAACACACTACAGAGATCTTATTTATTGATAAATCTATAAAAATGAAAACAGTGAGTTTAAGCATAATTGCATGCTGTCTTAAGGACAGTGAGGAGGTTTACTGTGGCCGTCTGTCGCTGGTGGCCGACCTGCTGCAGGGACTCTTCAAAGAGGCCTACACCCTGCAGAAGGGTTTGTTGGAGCTGCTCGACAGGATCTCCCTGGACAGCAGTGCTTCAGAGGAAGAGGTCTCTGACATTGTAACAGGTGTGTGAGTGTCAGTGTCAGTTTTACGCTGCCACAGCCTTTTGTTATTAAGCCCTACAATTGTACCTGTATATATTCAATGCAATTTATTTTATATATTTTTTTTATAAATCTTCCTCAGTGATTCACAACCTGCTGGATATCTGCTCTATTATCTCCAACTTGGACATAGCACTGCATGCAAACACATGGAAATTCCTCATCAAGTCAGTACAGCAGACACTCATGTTGACTCCTACATTGTGTTACTACATGCATCACTTTGGTATAAGAGTTGGATGGATTTAATAGTTAATTTTTGGTTACTTCTGTTCAGACAGAGTCTGAAATACCAGTCATTGGTGGAGGAACATCTACAACACGGTGACATTAGCAACAGCCTGTGTGACAACCTGTTAGCCTCCTTCTACAACTGTGTGGAGCTGGGTGAACAGGTTAAACATGCTGGTCTGCAGGTAGGGAAGTTCTGATTGGTAGTAGCAAAAAAGGATAAAAAAAAAAGATTTATAGCTTTTTAAAGTTTTACAGTTGTTACAGATGCATTAACTGACTATTATAAGTTTTGTATTCTTTTAAAATTTGAAAACATTTTGTGTTGGAGTTTTAAGAGTATGAACTTATTTGTCTTTAACTATTATTTTGGCCAGTACCCATATGAACTAGATTCACCACAATGGTGGATATTTATGTGAGGGTTTTTGTTCTGAAAAAAGTGACACTTGGGTTTATTCAAGTAGACTTGATCTTTGTCACCTTTTTTTGTCCTTTTAAAGGAGGCAACACAAAGCCCAGAATACAAGCTGTTCCAGAAAACTGCAAAGATGTGTAGATTTTTTGCCAACACTTTGGTTCATTACATAAAGGTACTAAAAATCAGGATGTTCTTGACCTCCTTTTGACTTTATAAAACAATACACCATCAACACATGTCTGTTACATATTTCATTCTCTCTTCATAATACAAAGCTGCTGATCTTACATAACCCCATTCCTTATCTTTTCTACAGGAATTTAAATGTTTTCTGACAAAGTATTGTAACTGCTTTCATCAACTCTACCTCCAGATCATCAGGTATATGTGGTTTTAAGTAGCAGAATCAGACTACGTTTTAACCTTTTACTTGACAATTATGAGTAGCACGGTAGTGTATGTTCTTGTCTTTCAGTAAGTTACCTCCCAATTTGTATGCTCCAACACTGCCCTTGGCTCTATCTGAGGAGCTTAATGCAGCAGCAATGGTTCCCATGGATGCCCTCGTGCTCCAGCTGTTGCCGTTAAGGCCCTTTGCCGAAGTTGTCCTCCAGCAGGACAGGCGTAAGTTTAAAGCTTGTTCTTTTTTCCCAGATTCTCTTTGCAGTGGAGACATTGTTTTATATACTTTTCTGTGATGAGTGGGTCCCAATTCCTCATTCTAATGACATAAAGTATACTGTATGTACTAGTAATGTGCACTATATTGGCAGTGTTATACAATCAATATTGTATTACATGTTCATTGTAATTGTCACTGAAAATAATACAAGTCTGATTTGTGGCAGTGGACAAAAATCTAATTGTAGCTTTGAAAAAAAATACTCTCAATTTTGCAAATTTAACAAATAGGGCAATATTAGTTAAAGCTATTCTACCTGTTTTTTGTTTTATTTTCTAAACTGTTGCTGGAGGTGTTTCACCATGCATAATTTGTTTTTTTTTATCGTATGTGATAGTGTTGCACAATATTGACAAAATGTGATATTGCGATATTGATTATGAATATTACGATATTGATATTAATTCTGATATTTTTAAACACATGTAAAATTACAAAGGTTACGGGAAAACTCATTGTAACAATATTCATAGATTCATAACAAGTGCACGGTGAGAGTTGATGAGAGGATCCGTAGTGCGGATAGACTACAGGTCGGTCGTGAATACTTTATTAATCCCACAAGGGGATATTACAATTTACACTGTTATTACACACATTACACACAGGCCTGAATTACACACATGCTCAGTACCTATACATGCACTAATGGAGAGATGTCAGAGTGAGTTTTGGTTGAAATGAACACATAATTTAGCGATTTATACATGAAAATATGTTGGCTCTATACATGCTAAAATGATGTTTCTTTTAGTTTGTTTTAAATGGAGTCTGTTGGGTTTAGCTGGCGACCTTATAGCTGTTTCTGGTTAAACAAAAAGGTCTTAAATAATTTTAATTTTAGTGGACCAAATTGACGATGCACATTTGCTAAATATCATAGCAGCCAGGTCTGTGGCTGCCAGTTACAGCGCTCACGCTTAATACTGGACAATTTCAAAGATTGTAGTTTCTTATACACAAAAACATAGGAAACAGGTTGAAAAAAACAGTAGTTAACCTTTTAAAGGAAGGTTGTCATCATGTTTCTTGCAGCTGACTTGTGCCACAAAACATGCAACATACAATCCAACACTCTATTGCCTTGTTTGTCTTCAGGTTTAACTCCTGAACATGAGCTTCCTCAGAGTCTTTTGCTGGTGAGTGTCCTGGGTCAGCTCCCCTCCCAACCAGAGGAGGTGCAGCAGCTTTGGTACACTGGCAGCAAGTTCTCAGAGGAAACACCCAGGTAATGAATAGGGAGTTTGCTGTCATCAACTGAATTTTGTTGTTGAACTATTTGGCTGCAAAGAATAGCAGTTAACTCTAAAACTGGCCGGCATGATATTGGTTAATGATGGACGGATTATTGATGACTCAAACCACTTTATTTACAATTGTATCCATTTAATCCATTTCAGCTCCAACGTAATTGATAACATATGATTTTTATTCAGATTACTTTTATAATGCATTCTGAGTAAGTATTAAAATAATTACAGTGGTGTGAAAAAGTGTTTGCCCCCTTCCTCATTTCCTGTTCCTTTGCATTTTTGTCACACTTAAGTGTTTCGGAACATCAAACCAATTTAAACAATAGTCAAGGACAACACAAGTAAACACAAAATGCATTTTTTAAATGAAGGTGTTTATTATTAAAGGTGAAAAAAAATCCAAACCATCATGGCCCTGTGTGAAAAAGTGATTGCCCCCTAAACCTAATAACTGGTTGGGCCACCCTTAGCAGCAACAACTGCAACCAAGCGTTTGCGATAATGTGCAATGAGGCTTTTACAGCGTCCTGGAGGAATTTTGGCCCTCTCATCTTTGCAGAATTGTCCTAATTCAGTTACATTAGAGGGTTTTCGAGCATGAACAGCCTTTTTAAGGTCATACCACAACATCTCAATAGGATTCAGGTCAGGACTTTGGCTAGGCCACTCCAAAGTCTTCATTTTGTTTTTCTTCAGCCATTCGGTGGTGGACTTGCTGGTGTGTCTCGGCATGATGTGTAGCTTTTAAGGATCTTCTGGTGGACCTTACTGTGTCAAGCAGCTCCTATTTAAGTGATGCCTTGATTGTGAACAGGTGTGGCAATAATCAGGCCTGGGTGTGGCTAGAGAAATTGAACTCAGGTGTGGACAACCACAGTTATAGTATGTTTTAACAAGGGGGACAATCACTTTTTCACACAGGGCCATGATGGTTTGGATTTTTTTTCACCTTTAATAATAAACACCTTCATTTACAAATTGAATTTTGTGTTTACTTGTGTTGTCCTTGACTATTGTTTAAATTGGTTTGATGTTCCGAAACACTTAAGTGTGACAAACATGCAAAGGAACAGGAAATGAGGAAGGGGGCAAACACTTTTTCACACCACTGTATTATATAACACTAGGACCTGCTGTATATAGGTAAGGTGAAATAGAACACACTGCGCAGCTAGAATATTGAGTGTGGGAAATATTTAAGCATAATTCAACCTTTGCTTTGTATACATAATGATATTGGTATCCTATTTAGCAGTAATAGAATCTAAGGACCCTATAGCTTTGAAAATAAGCATCATAGATAGTAGTGATTTAGGACTTAAAGGACGTGTAGAGTTAAATATTGAATATGCATGTATCTAAATGAGACATGAAGAGTATTCCACCCCCCTCTGTCTCCAGGCTTCCTCTCTATCAGGCCATGTTCACTAGTTTCAAGCAATGCTACACTGAGCGTCAGGTACCTGTGCTGTTGCCAGGGGTGATGATGAAGGGTCAGGCCCAGGTCCAGGTCACTCTACACAACCACATCTGTGTGCAACTCTGTGCCAGTGTGGCTGCACTCCCCCCGGTGTACTTCCACATGCTGGTGAGGTCTACACACGTATCCACATACACTGTATCAGAAGCAGCATCAGTAGAAGAGATTTGACACTGTTTTGCTCATAATGTTGAGTATGTTCCATTGTGTATGTTTTGGTTCAGGCATCCTCTCTACCCACTTCCCACCACACTGGACACAAAAACCAAGCAGTTGCCCATTTTTTAAGTGGTAGAAAATAGGGATGCAAATTAACTTTGACAACACAGAATGGGAGTTGTGGAGTGATAGAGAAAGCAAACCTAAACTTAAATGTGAAACCAGACATTGTTTCACTTTTTATCTTCAGGCCTCTTATGTCCTTCCATTGGCTTTTATCCTCAAACCTCTGGAGAGAATTGTGTGCATCTTTCTTTACAAATTTGTAGTAGTCATGTAGCGCACGTATTTTGGCAGAATCCGCTGAAATGTAATCGGCCAGAGGAACCCCATTGGCAAGCCATCTTGCGAATAATCAAGAATGTTTTGATTTGAACAGGATTTGTTTAGTTGTGGAGCTTGGCGACAATGGGGGTCGACCTTCTCACAACAGGGTTACAATCAATCTTGCCACGATTTAAATCCAGTCCAGGATGTGACCTGACCTCAAACCAATCTGTAAATGGGTGCTTGCTATGAGTTTGACATTATCTAAGTGATAGTATTTTACTAATAATATGTGATGTTTTCTTGGTCAAAGATGTTTGTTTTAGTTAAAGCCCTACCGATATGTGGAAAGCCAAAACATTATTGGCCAATTGGACTGCATAATTAGGGGAAAAATATGAATCACAACTATTTTGCTTAGAATTGATCCGATTTTTTATTTTTATTTTATATCTCGCATCACCACAAGCTTGTAAACAGAGGCTTGGGAGCACTTTAAAACCCTATTTTTTACAGTCTATGTTTAAAACTCACAGAAGAAAGTAGTAGCGTTTGTGATGCAGTCGGCTCATAGAACCAAAGTCATAAACATTCAAATTTATTTACAAATTAAATCGTGAACAGGGTGAATCAAGATCGCGATTTTTATAACGATTAATCGTGCAGGCCCATTGGCCAATATTTGTTTATCACTGACACTGTGTTGCCATAAACTGGCAAATATGCATTAACATTTATAGGCTGCATTGTATCATTATTTGATGGAATTCAACTTTAATATGTTTTTACTGTTACTGTCAACTTTGATTAGAACACATTTATTATTCGAGCATAAAACCAGCCAAAATGTGATCATGTTAAAAACTAATATTGACCTTTATGTCCTTTTAAGTTCCTTTTGTTACTCTCAAACTAGACATCTGCAAAAATAAAGTAGTTGTTGGATTCTGGTAATTTGTCTATTTTGGATAGCTAAACCCACTCCGGCCATTGCTGGTTGGGATGCCAGATTTCCTGTCATTCAGTGCAAATTCTTTCATTTTCTCCTTTTCCATTTACTTTCGTGTTATTCTCCTGTGTTTTCTTTCCTGTCTCTCTGACTCCCCCTCTTCTTTATCTGTTGCCAGGAGCGTTGTTTGGTCAATACTGTGCTGCAGGCTGATACTCCGACAGCTCTGCTAGCAACAGATGTGTGGTGCTTTGCAGCACGGTAAGAGTGCGTTATCATTAGAAAACGTGTACACTGTGCAGCTGTATTTTGATCAGGGTATGCTACAGTTTCCCAGCATTTCAGACCCCTTTTCAGCCCGTTTCACTAAAGTCTTGTAAACAATTGTTACCAATACTATGTCTACACTATATTGAATCCACTGCTGATTTTGTCTTCTCTGCTTACAGGTATGGGACAGCAGAACTCTGTCTACATCATGTCATCCTCATTGCTCAGCTGGTGGGTAGAGACCAGGAAAATACACAGTTTAGAGAGAATACATTTTGTGGTCTTGAAAGTTAACAGCCAGTACCACTTTACAACCCATTTTGTAGACATGACTTATAAACATGCTCAGTAGACGTTAATATTGTAGACTTCATATATTTTTCAGACATCATTTACAGGTTCTCATCCCACCGTTGAAAATCTTTGCTCTCACCATCTTGTCACTACACGGTCATGGATGTTTCTCCATGTCAGTGACCTTTTCCTGAGCACTTTCTAAAATAACTTTAAATCCACTTAATCTCTCTCTGTAGGGTTAGTAGTATGGGGTCCTTTGTGTTTACTGTGGCACCCCAACAGAGGTGAAAATGGTGGTGTTGTTGTACCTCGGGGACGGACACTTTTTCATAACCTATTACGTCATCAGATTAGGCTGGATCCCACTCCTTTCCACCGCCCCCTTTCAGTTCACCTTTCTTCCATTCTGATGCCCTGTTGATTTTACTCCTCCTGAGCCTTCACACTATTCTTTACTTCCTCTTTTCTCCTCGCTGTTCTTCCCTAGGTGAAAGCTTGCACCACTGAGTGTTACCAGTCAGTCCACCTGGGCCTGCTACTCAAACGCATGGTTTTCCTCATGACGCCGAACCACCAGGTTAGAACCACCGGGAACTGAAATTAAAATGAGTTTTTAATCGTTTCTATTGAAATTCATTTAAAAACAAAGTATATGCTTACTACCATCCCATTTGACAGTTGAACACTGAAAGGCCTTATAAGATGAAGGATGGGGAAATCATTGTAAGAGTGACTTTAATATTGAAAATTGTTACATGTTATTCCTACGGTCTAAGACAGTCCAAAAATATTAGTAAACATGAACAACTCTCTCCCAAATCCAAAAAACTAGAATGTTAAAACTCAAATTTGTGATGCCATCAAGTATAAAGTGTGCAACTGCTCCATAGACTATGAATTGGGAAAGATGTTATAGATGAAACAGAGCCCGCAGGGGAATGTTCTGAGTATATGGGAACATTGTCTGTTTCAGAACTTAGAGCACTACAATAGAATAAAGCTCATTTGGTATAAAAAAAACAAAAAACAAACATATTCATTGCCTATGGATCTGCACCAGACAAATACAGTGGGGGAAATAAGTATTTGACCCCTTGCTGATTTTGCAGGTTTGCCCACTTACAAAGAATGCAACGATCTATAATTTTAATCATATGTACATTCTAACAGTAAAAGACAGAATCCCAAAGAAAATTCCAGAAAATCACATCATATGAATTTATAAAAATTGATAACCATCTGATGAGGAAAAACAAGTATTTGACCCCCTACCAAAGTATTCTGGCTCCTACAAGCCAGTTAGTCTTTCTTTAAGACACAGCCCCAATCCCAACCAATTATCTACATCAAATACACCTGCCTCACCTCGTTACCTGTATAAAAGACACCTGTCAACACCCAAACAACCAGCATCCAACATCACCACCATGGGCAAGACCAAAGAGCTTTCTACGGACATCAGGGACAAGATTGTAGATCTGCACAAGGCTGGGATGGGCTACAAGAGAATCGGAAAGCAGCTTGGAGAGAAAAGATCAACTGTCGGTGCAGTTATCAGGAAATGGAAGAAGCACCACACCACCGCCAACCTCCCTCGGTCTGGGCCTCCACACAAGATCTCGCCTCGTGAGGTGTCCCTGATCATGCGAACGGTGAGGAATCATCCCAAAACCACAAGGGGGGAACTGATGAATCAACTGAAGGAAGCTGGGACCACAGTTACAAAAGAAACGGTTAGTAACACACTACGCTGTCATGGATTGAAATCCTGCAGCACACGCAAGGTCCCCCTGCTCAAGAAGAAACATGTACAGGCCCGCATGAAGTTTGCCATTCACCACCTGGACGACTCAGAAGAGGCCTGGAAGAAGGTGATGTGGTCAGATGAGACCAAAATAGAACTTTTTGGCCTCAACTCGTGTTTGGAGGGCAAAGAACACCGAGTACAACCCAAAGAACACCATCCCCACCGTCAAGCATGGTGGTGGCAACATCATGCTTTGGGGGTGCTTTTCAGCCAAGGGGACGGGACAACTCCATTGTATTGAGGGGAGGATGGACGGGGCCATGTATTGTGGAATTCTGGACCAACATCTCCTTCCCTCAGTGAGAGAGCTGAAGATGGGTCGAGGATGGGTGTTTCAGCACGACAACGACCCTAAGCACACCGCCAAGGCAACAAAAGAGTGGCTGAAAAAGAAGCACATCAAGGTTCTGGAGTGGCCTAGCCAGTCTCCAGACCTGAATCTAATTGAAAATCTTTGGAGGGAGCTTAAAATTCGAGTTGCCAGGCGACAACCTCGGAACCTGAATGATTTGGAGGCTGTCTGCAGGGAGGAGTGGGCCAACATCCCTGCCGAAATGTGCACAAACCTTGTCACCAACTATAAAAACCGTTTGACATCTGTGCTGGCCAATAATGGCTTTTCTACAAAATATTAACATGCTGTTTGTCCAGGGTGTCAAATACTTGTTTTTCCTCATCAGATGGTTATCAATTTTAATAAATTCATATGATGTGATTTTTTGGAATTTTCTTTGGGATTCTGTGTTTCACTGTACATATGATTAAAATTATAGATCGTTGCATTCTTTGTAAGTGGGCAAACCTGCAAAATCAGCAAGGGGTCAAATACTTATTTCCCCCACTGTATTGATTGAACTTTCCTCAGCAATGGAAATGACATACTGGAACATTTAATTTAAGTGGTGTTCCCCAGTAAACATTTAGAGGTGTTGGGACTCATGTTTATATTGTATCACACCAAAGAATATTTTTCGCAACAAATGTAAATGGAGGAGTATATTTTATATACATAGATATGTTTTTACATATTATAAATCTATAGGAGACACAACAAACCAACAAAGTAAGGTGCTGGGTCACAAGAACAGCTTTAGTGCTTCTTTGCAAAGATGCTAGAAATCTCAGAAACTTCTCCTGAAGTGATGAACACCATTCTACCTAGGGCTACACAATTAATTGAATTTTAATCATGATCGCGATTTTGACTTCCCACGATCAAATTTGAGTGAACGAGCGATTATTTTTTCATCATCATTTCACACAACGCTCCAGGTTTTTTTGTGTCTGCTCATGTGCCAGTCAGAGTTGTTCCCAGCACCGCGCAGCTTAGTTTCTAGATGTAGACAGCAACGGAGGACAGAGTAACGGGAGGAAAATTCAACAGATATTTTATATATATATACAATTCATAACAAGAGTTATCTCAAGACACTTTACAGATACAGTAGGTCTAGACCAGATAGAGTAGGTCTAGACTACACTCCAGAATTTACAAGGACCCAACAGTTCTAGTAGTTCCCTCCAGAGCAAGCAACAGTGCGACAGTGGCGAGGAAAAACTCCCTTTTAGGAAGAAAATGCACCGGTGCTAATGTCCTCGCATCCGCTGCAATGTTGTTTATACGGATATGGTTTAATTTTGCGTTACATAACCCATTTATTCTGTAAAGCTGTGCCTGTGTTGGATCTCTCCTCTCCTCTCTCACCTCTTACTTTCCGCGCAGCCCCGCCACACAGCGCCGGTCCACACTTCTGACATTTGTCTACAGTTTTAATTGTTATTAACACAGCTGTATATTGTTAAATATGAGGGGCAAACCTGTATTTGTACCAGTGTTTCCGCGGGTAACTGCTATCGCGGCGGCCACGGTGAAAAACACAGAAGTTATTGAATGCAACCAACTTCAGTTCGTAGAGTAACAGCGTGTGAGACGGAGCCTGCTGGACCTGGGCGAGAGATGTGACCCATGGCCAGAATATCATAGTTCATAAAAATGCAACGCAGTGACAATAGAGACATTTCGTACACACAATGTGTGTATCCGCCATTTGACCCGATTGTAACATAATATAGATGTGAAAGCAGTTATAAATAGCCTATGTGACAATAAAATTTGTTTTGGTTAAAATCAACAAATAATCGTGATCACAATATTGATCAAAAATAATCGTGATTATCATTTTGGCTATAATCGTGCAGCCCTAATTCTACCAAAAGATATTCCCTCAGATATTTACTCAGTTTTACTCTTAATATGTCAATGTGTCATCTACCAGTCATAGTTTCTGGTTTTGGATGACACTTGATGATAGTGTCCATACACTAAATAATCAAAAACACACCCACCTGCACAAGACAATGACTTTTCATTAATCTGATATGTTTTGATTTTCCAGATGGAGCTGGTAGTGCGTTTCCCACCCTCTGAAGTGGAAAACCTTCCAGTGTGGCGAAACATCCTCCTCAGAGCTCTTTCACATGATGCCCGCCATCGCATAGAGACGGACATCATTGGCCTTACTCAAAAAGCTCTGACCGACTGGCAGAATGGAGGGCACAAACTAGGACAAGTGGACAAAGTGGTGAGGACACCCTCAGATACGGGTTGTAGCTGGAGGGCAATCTTAACCAGTCAGTCTGTTTGATAATGTCACTGTAGAGGACGGTCTGTTGGTTTTTATCTTCACCTAGCATGAATGAGGAGTGGGTTAATGTCAGCTTTGTGCTCAAGTGAACAAGATGCCATAAATGTGCAGAAACAATTACGAACAATTCTAAAATATCTAAATATATCTAAGTTTTAAGTCTTGACAGCATAGTAACACTTATTGCACTGAATTATACATGTGCTGCTATTATAATACAATATTATCATATTGCGTAATTTATCCTCGCCTTTTATGATTTGTCACTCTGTAAGCATGAATAGGGTTTGACAGAATTCATTTCATACTCCATGCAGGATATAAAACAGAATTGTCGAAAGCTGTTAAACTCAGACTTGGTGAGAAATTAGCCTTCAGTATCTTGAAATGGTTTGGACCATAAAAGTTCATGTGCAGGTGAAAAGTTGTCTGATCATTTGCTAGTCTGTTGGTTTTAAAAGGATGCACTGTGGAATGTTCTTGATTTCATTTATTGACACATAAATGACCTGTCCTTTCATCCACCTTTTAAGAATAATCTTCTGCTTCAGGGTGTTGCAGTGTATTTCACAGTCCCATATTCCAGCTGCATTCAGTCAGATTCTTGCTGATTAAATCAAGGCTAGAAAACAATGCAAGGAAGCAGGGTGGGGAAATTTGAAAAAAATAAAAATTATGCACAAAGTGTTATATTTTACGTAGTCCCTCCTGTCTCCAGAACATGGTGCTGTTATCCCTCCTAGCGGTGGTCCGGGTGCAGTCATCTCCTGAAGAACAGTGTGTGTTGTCTGTGATAAGGATAATCACACAGCTCTGGTTACAAATGAGTCCGGACCAGGTGAGATCTAAATACACACATACACGCACACAAGTGTAGTATAAATGCATGACTATTATCCCTGTAACCTGTCATACTCCAGGTGCAGACCCACCCTGCGCTCCAGAACACTCTGCAGCTGCTCCTGTCAATATCAGCCATTTTAGTGAAAAACCTCGAACCTCAAGTCATTTGTCAGGTATGTGGTTAGTTATCACAGTTAACATTGAACAAATGAAGAATGGAAAACACTTCTTTTGACGTGCTTGTGCGTTTGTTTGTTTGTTTGTATGTGTCTGTCTGTGTATGTGTCCCACCCAGGCTCTGTTGTGTGTGGATGCTGTGGTGTCTCATAAGTGTGCAGATCAGCTGCTGCCTGCTCTGCAGTTCCTCGCGTCTTTGGGGAAGATCTTTGTCCCTCCGGACAGCCAGGTAATGAGACCAGATTATTGCAAATGCCGTTAAGTTATTTGCGCTCCTTATTCAATTGTTCATTGTAAGTCACTCTACACATCTTTGACCTTGAAGACCTATGAGTGAGTCCATACGTAATGAGGTTGATGAGGTCATTAAAATGTTGATCCTCTTGTTTGTATTTGCAAAATTAATTTGTATTTTCCTAATTTAGTCCCTTTTCTCTCTCATGAGTTCATTAAGTAAATACGCTTGTGTCAGGAATGCAGTTTAAAACATCTCTTTGGTTTCTTGCATCATATATGCGTTTCTCATTTTTTTATATTTCATAAACTAAATAAATTGAATATATGAATAAACACAATTAGTAATAATCATTAGTTGCAAGTACGGTTAGATACAATACGATTTTTGAATTTGCGAAATTCTGAAGTCTGCAATGTAAATTCTGTAATGTAATTTCTAGATTTTCTCTTTCATATCATCTTTTTTTGTCCCACAGAATCAAATTCTGCCGAGGCTGAGTAACCTGTTTGGAGTCCTGTTGGCTGACCAATCCTGGCTGCTACATCAGCACGCCCTGGAGGCCTTTTCCCAGTTTGCAGAGGTATGGCTGGAACTCAATAGGTATAATCTTATATACTGTACAGTTTATGCTTCCTCACAAACTTAATAATTCCTTTTGGTTTTTAAGATTACAAACCATGAAGAGGTCATTTCCCTGAGTTTGGGTGTAGAAGATACCAAGACGAAGGTGGTGAACTATCTTAGCAAGGTAAGGGGATGCCGACACATTGCGACGAAGATCAACTTGAGATAAGACATATGAATGTAAACAAGGCTGTGCTTTGTTGTAGACTGTTAATGGACCGGAAGATGTGGAGTCACGGCTACAGCGGCTCAAGCTGGAGGCAGCAGTTATCGAGCAACACAATGAAAGGCTGGAGAACAACAAAGAAAATGCTTCAAACAAACCGGCTGCTGAAGCTGTTGCCCATTCAGAGGTTTGTGGTGTCATTAAGTTAAATTAAAACTTCATTCTAAGGCTTCATGAATATGCATGTCCGCGCACTCCTTTGTTCCACATTTATACTGTCAAGGCCACGCTTGAGTGGCAGCAGTCCAGTACAACACTACCTCCTAGTGTACACCTACCGCTAGGAGATGGTGGTTTTCTTATGTTTTTATATTTTGATAGTTGACTGAAAACACTTTATGTAATTAAATTCCTTATTTCCAATGAGGTTTAAAAGTGCACCTACCTTTTTTTTTTTTTTTTTTTATAAATTTGTCTGAGATTTTAGTGTTTGCAATCCTAACATTTAATATATTTCTAGTAGCTCATGCTTACCTTAGCAATAACACAAGCACGGTAAAACAGTATATTTATTTAGGAAAGTACTTTTTTACATAATTTTCTGCTCAGCAAGTCAAAATTTCATTTGTACAAGCAAGATTTGCCTTGTTTGGTGTAAAATTGAATCATGTAGATGTAATTCTTCCTCCATCTCAGCCATGCTCAAAGAGAGCTCGGCAGGAGACCAGTCCAGAGGAGTACAGCCGCTACATCCAGACAGCTGAGAGTGCTTTGAAAGCCCTTCAGGCTCTCACCGAAGATAAAGCCAACAGTACTGAACCACCGCCACAGTGGCTGGAATCCAGACTACAGGAGCTCCAGACCCTCATAACCCACATCAGCACAACCAGACACTCAACGTAGCCCTTCTCTAGCCCCAGGTCTATTGACTGCATGTATAGAAAACTTAATGAATCAAAGTGTGGGCCTGTATACCCTTTACTGCTGAAAAGTCTCTTCAATTTTAATCGGTAAGTTTTGATTGATATTGTTTATTAAACTTGTTTGAATACAAATCACTGTTTTTATTTAGTACTAACTTATAAAAAGTAAGCCTAAAGTAATTCCTGTATCAATATCGGCTAAAATAGAAGCTTTTTATGTCAGCTTTATTTTATAAAAAGGTCCAAGTTAAGGACTACCTGTCAGTAGTCCTGAACAATTGCAATCACTTCATAAATATAAATCTTATAAAAGAAAACAGGGTCATATTTGACACTGCAAAATCTTTACTTCACCAGCAACCAAAAGCTAATAAATTACGTAATTTCTATCTATTATACATTCATTCAAAGTGCAAGCCTTTTGTAAATCAATCCTGACACACTGAGTTGTGTCTTGCCAAAAAAGTACGTTGATTTTCATGCCAAGTGTGAAGTTGGCACATTTAAAAAAAAAAAAAGTTGAGAAGCAGATGATTACTTTCATTCATATCGAGGTGACTAGTATCAGTTGGCAAACAATTAAACATGGCTTCATTTGTCCAAGTTCAGCATCATCCTATAAGCTTCCAATCCTTCCAGTATCTTAATGAACAGACTGATAATGTCCGGGAACCAACAGAATACGTATGAACAGTCTCAGTCCATTATCTTACTGCATCATGCAGGTGACCTCCAGCTGATTGTCTCTGAAATGAGGATTTGAGTTTTCCAGTGGTCAAGTCTTTGCTCCAGATGAAGCAGACAGATCAACATCATCACCAGACATTCTCCTCCTCCCAGTTCAGGTCATCTCCATCTCCCCAGCCATCTGTTTCAGTCTTAGAGAGGAAAGAGGAAAAAAAAAAAAAACAATCTTTAATGCCTCATTGCCTTTGCAATCATTAATAAGACCACTTTTTAAACAGAGTAAACAAACTTGTACATCCCATTACAAGCATCACCTGTTGGCTTATATATCAATGCATTTGTATTTCTAATGTGTTATTTAGTGTACATAACACATTTCAAACTGCATGGTTACACAAATGTAGGTTGTAAAAATAGTGTTTACTCTACTTAAGTAGATTAATTGTCAGACCTTTTTCTAATCCCATATTTGGACTTGTAAAATCCTATATAGGTTTATCTCTTCAGGCCTCTAAAAACAGAAACCGTCTGAGAAGGAAAAAAAACTTCTAAGAAACAAAAGACACATCCCAGTGCCCAATAGGATGGGTACTGGATCAAAACAATTGTGTGGATCTACTTTTTTTTTGAGGAAAAAAAAGCTTTTCACAACTCAAAGATAAGGAGTTACAACTAAGCAATATCATTGCTTTATATTAAGGGATAATAAGGACAAGTCTACGTTGTTACAGGTCTGGTTCTAATCGTACAGTTTAGTCTATACAAATTGCTGTAGAAGCCTTAAATTAAATAACGTGAGGCACATTACTTTGTCCTATTTCCACCTCGGAAACCTGAGTTAATAAAAATCCCGGAAAATAAAAGTAAGACACAAAAACTCAACACACCACCAGACGCACTCACCTCAGTCAGGTTGTCAACTGCAAACTTGGCAGTGAGTGTTACAGTATCGATGGATGAGTCAACCTGCAGATATTTAGTGTTTTCTGAAGCGGCTCTAGACAGTTCAGCATCGCTCACACTGCCCTCGTCCAGTGGCAGCAGAGCTGGAGAGGACAGTTTGATGTCCGGCACCATGTCTGCAAACAAATCCAGCTCTGGGTCCGGCGCTTCCTTTTTCTTCACCTTAATGGTGAACTCCTCCCCAAGACCTCCTCTCCCACCATTTCTTTGTGGCACTCTAGGTTTGGGCTTGTTGTTTAGTGGGTTGTGTGAGCCTGTCTCTTCTTGAGCCCAGCCATCGCAGGAAGTGGTCTTGCTCTGTGTGGATTGTCGCAGTGTTGAGGTCAATTTAAGGGGTTCAGAGGCACCCAACCTCAGAGGTACCGGATCATGCTTTACAGACTTTGAAGTGTCGCTTCTGGGCGGTGTGAGAATAACTGGGTGTGATAAAGGAGCTGTAGGGGAGAGATCTGAGGTAGGTTCAGAGTCCTCAAAGTTGTTCCACGGCTCGTCTTCTAAGGGCAGGTGCGAAAGTGGCAGTCTGCTGCTGTCTGAGGCCTGAATGTGGATCTGGACTGACTGTCCATCTCTGCTCTCGCTTTCTTCAGGGTCGCTCCAGTCAGGCCAGTCCTCCACTGGACTTTCAAGCCTGTCAGGCTGCTCTGGGCTGGATGACAGTAGCACCATCTCACTCTCCTGATGAAAGCCGTTCAAAGGTAGAGACATCTTTCTACTGACCTCTAAAACACGTCAAACAGAAACGGACTGAGATTCAGACGCAGCAACGTTAAACTGTGAATTAAATTAAAACTATTAGTGTGTGTGGGGGGATCATACCTGATTTTGGTGGCAGAGAGTAACTTATTGGTGTCACCCTACTACCTCCTAAGCTACCCATGTGACCCAGGACCAGGCCTTCAGTCCCTGATGGTCTGGGGGACAAATTCAAGACTTTTGAAGGCTGAGCCATCTGAGGGTGGGAGCCTCCAACTATATGGACAGGTGAAGCTAAAGAAAAGATGCAAGTAAGATTAGTGTTGACCAAATTATTATAGGGATGATAACTGATACTTAACAGCTAACCAACAAGCATTCTACTACTGTATACCTTCAGCTTATCCACAATACTGCAGCAAGGGTTCCTCCTGTAGTTAGTCTGATTCTCCCTGAACTGGTTTTACTTGTACTACAATGCAATATTTTGTAACGCATATATAAATCAGCTTCATTGTTATTGTCGTTATTAGGTCAGTGTTGCCTACTTTCAGGAGTGACCTCTGTAGACTTGGTGAAGTTGGGTGTGGTGCGTTTAAAGACCTTGGTCCTCTCACCACCAACCACCACCTGAGCCCCCAACAAGGGCACCAACACCGCCAGACTCTGCAGCGTCATGGCAACCAGGGAATCATTGGTGTCTCTCATTCCTAACAAAACCTGAAGCCAGGAACAAAACAAATTATCTAACAAAGAGAATTGCATAAGGACATTTAGGTCTATCCTTAAATGTTTTTTCACACACACACACACAAAAGTTTGTGGATATTGCTCTTTAGCGTATTTACCAAAATGTCAAACAATTTCTTTAAACTTAGCTCAGTATCTCAAAAATTCTGTTCCTGTGTCAGCACTCCACCTGAGGTAGGATCTGATTTTTGAGTTCATCGTGGGAGAAGTACTCAGCGTAAATGTGGATGTGAGCCAGCAACACGATCCGGATGTGTTCCTCGTTGATCTTAAAGTGCTTAAGAAGCTGAGGAATCACATGTTTACGATAAAGGGACAAAGACAGCAGGCATTGTTCATCGTTGCCGCCACCACTGGAATCTGTCCGTACAGAGAGAAGCATGAGCAACCACCACGTAGAGTTTTACATAACAATCATGCCTGGCAGAATGCTTCTCTCTCTTTAATTTTTCTTAAATTTTTTTTTTATAGCAGTAACAGTAGGAGTTCAATAAAATGCCATCCTACCCTTCTTTGGCCTTAGAAGATGAGGCAAGAAGCTTTTCACAGCCATGGGTTCTGCAAAAACAAGAGAGTTGAGGAGTTTGGGGACAAGGCGTGAAGCTATCAGCTCTTCAGGGAGACTCTGGACCCGGTCGAGAAGAAACCTACACAAACAAACACAATGAGCATATTAAGGGGATCCTTGGGAAAATGGGTTATATTATTACAATTAAATTATACGTAATTTAAGTATGGGAATGTATAACAAACACTACTTGAACTCTCCAATTGTCTACCTACAAATCTGAGAGTAATATATCTAACTAAAAGTCTATATATATATATATATATATATATATATATATATATATATATATATATATATATATATATATATATATATATATATATATATATATATATATATATATATATATATATATATATATATATATATATATATATATATATATATATATATATATATATATATATATACACACATACACACACACACACACACATATACATATACATACACACACATACACACACCCCATTTGTAAATCAAGACCATATTCTCACTTAAAGAATTCATTCTTTTCTTCTTCCGTCTTCATGGTCAGACTCTTCAGAAAATTCCTCACTTCCAAAAAGTCGTTCCTATTAATAGAAACACATGCAGTGTTTCTAAAAACAAATCATTTTCAGTAAGTACTGATAACAGCAGAAGCGAACACAACTGCACTTACCTGAAAAAGTCATGAGTCAGCAAGGAGCTGAGAGGGGGTCGAGACAAGGGATCAGAGTTCAGCAGGCCCGTCTGCAGAGTCTTCTGCAGACTGTCGTACAGCTCCTGTGACACTGGAAACAGAGGAAAGAGAAGGATGAACAAGTGGATGAGGAGGTACCTGGATGTACTGATATCCTCAGACAAGATGAAACGTTCCGGTTGAGGTCATTAGTAAAACACGGCTGTCAATAAATCGGGGATCAACTAAGTATTTCTGATTCTGTAGCCATTAGAAAACCATCACTCTACTCACCGTAGCCGTTCAGGAGAGGGATGAGGGTCTCTACCATCATTCCAAAAGAGAAAGAGTCCCGAGAGTGCGCATTTTTATCCGGAAGCATTTTAAAGCCCTCAGCCTGTCAACATGTTTCATGAGAATGTGTCAACAAAAAGCAGACTTTTAGAAGTTCTGCCATTTTTTCTTCGTACCGACAGCAACCTTTAATTCCCTTACCTGCTCTTCTGTTGGAACGCAGCTGGCCTCTCTCACGTTCTGAATGCTTGCAAGAAACTGAGAATACGAAGAAAATTAAATATCAAAAACGTAAAACTGATCGTTTACAAATATCTGACATGGGTACTTTTAATTTTGGGAAGAACCAAAATAAATGACACACACACACACACACACACACACACAGACTGCCTCTTGGATACATTCTACCTATTATTCAATCTCTTACCTCAGGCGTTGCTTCGGAGAACTTGCAGACAGTCTCCATCCCTCCCAGTTTCCATTGACCATCTTCACCGACAAATACAGATGAAATGCAGACGTTGTTGTGGCTTGATTTGCCCTGGTGGTTGAGGAAGACAAGTCAGGAATTCATGCACAACTGTCACAACAGACAGAAACCAAACTACAGCTATACTAAAACATGAAGCAATACCTCGGTAGTTACTTTTCATAATGATGCCTTCTGGCCAACTCGTTTTTCTTTCTCTCATTCATTACCCATCCCATCATAACCACATGTATTAAGAAAATTGGCTCCTTCATGCTTCTTTTTGCTCACCCTCTCGTGCAGAAACACAAGTGCCTGCAGGAGGTCGTAGATGCCTGCGCAGATTTCCTCTGGGGAGAGGCTGTCCAGCAGCAGTTCCAGAGGCTGCACACGCTCTGTCACCAAGTGGATGTCGCCATCCTGCACTGAGCACGACAGGAAACGCAGCAGACATGGGTGCCTCAAGGTCTTCAGGTGCTGCAGGAAATCAAAAGTATTTCTTTATTTCCCATAAAAAAAGTACATGTCATGCAACTGATGGATTGCTCCATGAGTAGGAACTGATTATGCAGCATGAGTGCCAAAACCACAGAAAGAGCTCAAGTACACATTGCTGACAATGCAAGGCTGCAATACATCATTTAGTGGTACTGGTTTTATAGAAATGTTGTCATGATGATGAGCGAGCAGAAATGCCAGTGTGATATATCAGGATAACTACCTTGGCAGCTTTGTTGACTTTATCCTCATTGCCCCGCCTGTGAACAAACACAGAGGCAGGCTTTCCATCCTGGAGCATCGCCGAGTACATGGTGAGTCCGGAGGGCAGGGTCAGAAGCGGCTCCTCCAGGGTGAAGCTCCGCAACGCGCTGCTCTCTGCACCCATGGCCGCGCTTGTTCCTGTAACCTGGGAGACAATGTAGCGAAACAGAGGGACATAACACTTGTAAGCCAAACGTGATTTGTGGCAATTCGAGGTTGTCAGTCGTTACGCATGCAAATATAAAGGCGTTTTACAGAGTCCAGTAACTGATACCTGTTTCACTGTACTTGCTGTACCGCTGCTGTGTGAGACGTTAGCTAGTGTTAGTTATCTAACGTTAGCTGGCTAACCTCGGCGCTACGTTAGCCAGCTAGTCATTGCTATTCCTGTCGGTTGCCCTTCCGCCTCCAAACAATCATGCTAAACGCGGCGTGGCGCAAAATTAAATACGCAATTTTACAAAATGATCAAACTGTAAACAGCACAAATTCCTATTCACTTCCTGACGAATCAACGATGCTAACGTGGAGGGAAAGCTGCGCTGTAAACACGGAGTCTTCCGGTAAAAGACGGAACCACAGAGCAGGGGACCGTGTTACTCGAAAACATGTAAGAAATTAGTCACTGTCACTGAGGCTAATTTGCTAAACGTTAAGGTAATTTGCCTTACGTTAAGCTTTTGAAAAATAGTTTTTATAAATTAGCAGACTCATATCACTCAGGAATCAAATATTACATTAATCCGGTTAATTCTAAGTTTTAAAAATCATGCAAATCCACTAACACCCCTGCTTTAAAAGCTAATGGTTGCATCCAAAGTGGTGCGAGATAACGCAGGTGCGCGCGCGGTAAGGTGAATACAACAGGTGACTAAAATGAAAATAAAAACGATCTAAAATCTTAAAAATGTCCTTGGTCTTGGGAGTTTATCAACTACGTTGCAGATGATAATTCTACCGCAGGGCCGTGAACGGTGGTGATTTAAGGGACACACTATACCATGACTTTATTTTAAAATCCCTTTTGGACATATTTTTCAACATAGCTACTAGGCCTACTGTGAGTTTTTTTTTTTAACATTCTATACTATGACTTTTTGTATCACTTTTGTTCATTCATTGAAGTATATTTTTCACTAGTTCTGGTATTTTTTATATTTGCTATCATATTTTATTTCATCTTATTTTTCTATCTTATTTATTATTTCTAGTATATTTCTAGTATTTTCGGTTTGTGTGTGAGTGCGTATGTTTGTCTAACTTGCTGCTTGTAATAGAGTAATTTACCTATTTATCTGTCTAGTTATTTTGTCAACATACAACATACTATATTATTACTTTTTGATCACTTTGCCAACACACACACACACACACATACACACACACACACACACACACACACACATATATATATATATATATATATATATATATATATATATATATATATATATATATATATACACATCACTAACCTCATAAATCATTTTTTGGTAGAAGTGATATTTCTACATGGCAAATAATTTACTAGTAAGTGTTGTAGAGTCATAGAAAACCAACAGACCCAACAGTCAAGACATGCATGCTGCTCATTCTGTGTAATTGAATCTGTAAAAAGCTATTCTAAGGATTTTGAGCATTATTCACTTTTTTTAAACACACTGGTATTATTCTGTGTGTGTGTGTGTGTGTGTGTGTGTGTGTGTGTGTGTGTGTGTGTGTGTGTGTGCATACACTAGCTGACTCCAAAAGGTAAAGGTAGTTTATTGTCACATACACGTACATGTAGGGAAATTCATTCTCTGCATTTGACCCATCCCTCAGGGGAGCAGTGGGCAGCCATTTACAGCACCCGGGCACCAACTCCAGATCTGGGCCAGTGCCTTGATCAAGGGCGCTGACTGGAGAATCTAGTACAAGTTTTTTTAAGAAAGCCAGCTGTATCAAAAAGGACCACGCACACCCTGGACATCACCTGTTCTCCCCCCTTGCCCTCTGGAAAAAGATACAGGACAATCAGATCCAGAACCAACACACTAAAAAAACGCTTTTCCCCCAGGCAGTCAAAAACACAAACCCTCCTCTCCACTTTCTCCCTCTATAATGACTTGTGTGCAATAAACCCCAAAAAACAGGAAGTGCAATAACATTATGTATACAGTGCAACCTCATTGTGTTTATTTATCTTGACTGTTAAATTTTATTTAATTTTTTTTAAATTTTGTTATTTTATATTTTACTATTTAAATTTTCTATTTTGTTTTCGATTTTACTTTTTAAATTTTCTGTTTGTCTGGGATTTAACTGTCATATTGAAAGCTGCTAAACTGTGTTTCGTTGTTGAAAACTACACTATGTTGAAAAAAGTCATACAGTGAGGAAAATAAGTATTTGAACACCCTGCTATTTTGCAAGTTCTCCCACTTAGAAATCATGGAGGGGTCTGGAATTGCCATCGTAGGTGCATGTCCACTGTGAGAGACATAATCAAAAAATAATAATCAAAAAATCATAATATATGATTTTTTAACAATTTATTTGTATGATACAGCTGCAAATAAGTATTTGAACACCTGTCTGTCAGCTACAATTCTGACCCTCAAAGACCTGTTAGTCTGCCTTCAAAATGTCCACCTCCACTCCATTTATTATCCTAAATTAGATGTACCTGTTTGAGGTCGTTAGCTGCATAAAGACACCTGTCCACCCCATACAATCAGTAAGAATCCAACTACTAACATGGCCAAGACCAAAGAGCTGTCCAAAGACACTGGAGACATCCACAAGGCTGGAAAGGGCTACGGGGACATTGCCAAGCAGCTTGGTGAAAAAAGGTCTACTGTTGGAGGAATCATTAGAAAATGGAAGAAGCTAAACATGACTGTCAATCTCCCTCGGACCGGGGCTTCATGCAAGATCTCACCTCGTTGGGTCTCAATGATCCGAAGAAAGGTGAGAAATCAGCCCAGAACTACACGGGAGGAGCTGGTCAATGACCTGAAAAGAGCTGGGACCACCGTTTCCAAGGTTACTGTTGGTAATACACTAAGACGTTATGGTTTGAAATCATACATGGCACGGAAGGTTCCCCTGCCTAAACCAGCACATGTCAAGGCCCGTCTTAAGTTTGCCAATGACCATTTGGATGATCCAGAGGAGTCATGGGAGAAAGTCATGTGGTCAGATGAGACCAAAATAGAACTTTTTGGTCATAATTCCACTAACCGTGTTTGGAGGAAGAAGAATGATGAGTACCATCCCTACTGTGAAGCATGGGGGTGGTAGCATCATGCTTTGGGGGTGTTTTTCTGCACATGGGACAGGGCGACTGCACTGTATTAAGGAGAGGAGGACCGGGGCCATGTATTGCGAGATTTTGGGGAACAACCTCCTTCCCTCAGAGCATTGAAGATGGGTTGAGGCTGGTCTTCCAACATGACAATGACCCGAAGCACACAGCCGGGATAACCAAGGAGTGGCTCTGTAAGAAGCATATCAAGGTTCTGGCGTGGCCTAGCCAGTCTCCAGACCTAAACCCAATAGAGAATCTTTGGAGGGAGCTCAAACTCCGTGTTTCTCAGTGACAGCCCAGAAACCTGACTGATCTAGAGAAGATTTGTGTGGAGGAGTGGGCCAAAATCCCTTCTGCAGTGTGTGCAAACCTGGTGAAAAACTACAGGAAACGTTTGACCTCTGTAATTGCAAACAAAGGCTACTGTACCAAATATTAACATTGATTTTCTCAGGTGTTCAAATACTTATTTGTAGCTGCATCATACAAATAAATAGTTAAAAAATCATACATTGTGATTTCTGTTAATTTTTTTTTTAGATTATGTCTCTCACAGTGGACATGCACCTATGACAATTTCAGAACCCTCCATGATTTCTAAGAGGGAGAACTTGCAAAATAGCAGGGTGTTCAAATACTTATTTTCCTCACTGTAGTATGTCAAAAAAAAAGTGATTAAAAAGTCATATGTTGAAAAAAGTGATAAAAAGGTAAATTTCTTTTTTTTACACTCAGTAGGCCTATAGCATGTCAAAAAGGTCATAGTATATAGCAAGTCTTAAACAAAAGTAATAAAATAGTTGAGATTTGAGAAAATAGTCATAGTATGTTAAAAAGTGACAAAAAGGCATCTTAAAGTATGTCGAAAATGATATAAATTCGTATAGAACTTTGGTTGGTACAGACTAACACTAAGATTCTACTTCTATCCTACTTAAGAAATGTTCCACTTCTTGTCTTAAAAATGCAATTTTTTTGCCTTATGTAAGCACTTTGAATTGCCACTCTGTGTAAAAATATATATATATATATATATATATATATATATATATATATATATATATATATATATATATATATATATATATATATATATATATATATATATATATATATAAACACCTTGCCTCACTTACAGTAATCTGAAGAGATAATGTTTTCAATATTGTGGGTTATTATTCATGTATTTACATGTTAAATACATGAATGCCCAATAAGTTAATAATATGGTTGTATCAGACTTAGGCACACTTAACAACTCGGCACAAAAGTCAGTTGTTATCTCAGTTTCAGAAATTGTTTGGTTTCCTCTTTACAAGAAAACAGCAACATCTATTATGTGTCTTGCTTCAGTAGCAACGAAAAACAAATATTGGAAGTGGAAGGAAGTGCTGTTTTAAACTAGATTGGACCGGTTACCTTAGTGAAAACCCACTCATTCATTCTCAAGTAGTGAGAGCAGAAGACAACATGGACGAGCTCGGTAAGACAACTGTCATGTTTATCCTCAAATTAATCAGTGGACAGATTGTTAGCTATGAAATGATTATTGCTATTTTAAAACATTCAGTGAAAAGTGCTATGATCTACAATTGATGTAGAAAATATAAGTGAAAAGAAGAATTGATTGTAAAATGACAGTGCTGTACAGTACGGTGACTTACACTAAGTACAGTATACAAGTAAACTATTCTTTTAAATGGAGTGTAGCTAATTATTTAAATCACTTTTTTATGTTATTTCTGTGTCTTGGTTTTGTGTAATTTAAATCGTGCTGTATATTGTTTAGAAACTATGCTGTCGGTTTTAGCCAGGACTCTGTAAAATAAGAGTATCATGGTAAAATAAAGTAAATAAAAATCAAATCAAAGAAATGATGGGCTTCGCTGATCACCATAGCATACAACCGATGAATGCAAAAAAGACAACAATTAGATTATTTTTTTTAAAGGATTCTGATTTTTCTGAGATGTGAAGACATGGCAAGACAGAGACTGATCAGCTGTAAAAGACAATAGTACAAGCTGAACATGAACTTTTCTTTTAACAGCCGTGTTGTCCACATCCCTACAAAGACTTACACACACATATCTTTCCATTTTCTTAGACGTGTGGGTTTATTTCGAGCGATATAATAATTGTTAACAGGCTCTTGCAAAATAACAAGTTTCACTTCTGCAACATGCGGCCATCACTTCCTGAGGAAGCTGACTTGCATGAAGCAACCTCAAACTAATCCGCCAACACCTTTATTTGTACACCGAGATGCATTCACACTTCTCACTTCACAGTAAATATTATCAGGATTCTATGCATCCTGATAAAGTTCCCTTGGCCTTTGGAATTAAAATAACCCCATATCATCACATACCCTTCACCAAACATAGAGATAGGCATGGTTTTATTTCAGTTAGCTTAATAGCTGTTTTGATTTGCATTCAGAGATGATTTTATGGAAAGTTCCCCATGGCTATCTCTATGTATATGTCTATGTAAGGCCAAGGGAACTTTATCAAGATTCATAGTATCCTGATCCATGATATAACTGGCCTTTAAAAATAAAAATGTGCCTGCCTCTATGTGAATTTAAACATAGGGGTGTGTATATTTATGCCTCTTGTATTTTAAGGAAGAACATTTATTTATTAACAATACATTATTCATTCACAAAAAAATTGGTGTCCTTAAAAGGTTGGATTTTCCAAAATTCTTTGAATTAAGGCATTAAGATCAATTTCCAAAAGATTCCATGGGTGTGTAAACTTATTCTAGCCACTGTATGTATGCCTGCATATGTGCATGTTTATATGGTATGTGTGGTTAGAAGTTTTATGGCCTGTATCCTGCCACAGATTTGCTGTTGGAAGAGCTGGCCTTGAATCCAGGGGGTTCAGAGAGTGTCGATAAGAACAGGACCAATGATCCAGCTGCTGGAGAGGTGAAAGCCACAAAAATAGTCAATGGTCATCAAACCTGAAATGTCTTCTCAACCAACCAGTTGACAAGTTAAGATTTGCATTTAGGGACTTCATATGATCAATTAACTGTAATCTCTGTACACATATATTTTGGTTGTGTGACTACAGGTGCCAGGTGCAGTTTGTTCTGGACTTACCAAAAAAGGAAAAGGCCCAGTCTGCCCACATGTGTACAGGTAGCACAAGCTCTTGTTGACCCAATTTACATTATTATTGTGTAAACTGAGGAAACAGTAGATTACAAAAGTCATTGCATTAAATATACAATGCAATGTATTTTGTAATTCCAATTATAAAGCATCTTAATGTACAAAACTATCTTACTGACTAACTGTCTACATTTTTATGCCAAAAATATTTTTCTTAGATGTCACCCAAGAAATATTGCAAATGCCATCAGATCATACGTTTCCACCAATTTCAGTATAGTTTCTGTGTAGATTTGTATTAGTAGTATTGTTCTACATTACATTATTGTATAATATCACCCTCAGATTGTGCTCAGAGACAGTTTTTTCTCAATAGGAAGTTGTACAGTCATTGGGTATGTAGTGTTATAATATGCTTTCTCATTTGCTCCTCTCTGGGTTTCAGTGATCTGCCAGCTCCTGTGGCAGCTTCCCTGACCCCCAACTCGCCCACTAAGGAGCTGGACATTATCTTGCAGGATATGTTGGGTCTGGGACAAGGGGTCAGTACAGCATCTGGAAGTGCTTGTTTCAGAATGATTGAAATTGTATTTTGGCTTGTTAAAGAATAATTCAAAGCAAGGTTTTTCTTTCTAGTCCACATAAACAAGTGCTCAATGTGGTAAGAGTGAAGAGTGGATGGGCAGTAATGAACTTTCCAAACATCAGTGAAATTAACAAGGTTTAACAACAGAGGGCAGCATTGTACTAATGTCAACACTGCATAGCCTCAAGTAGTGGAATTTCAGTATAGGAGCATTTCTAAGCAGGTACTTTAAAATATTACATTTATCAAATACGTAGCTAAAAACAAAAGATATTTTTGCTTATTTGTGTCATCATTTAGGATCCAGTGTCTTCAACGACCCCTCCACCTCTCACACAAAAACAGTCTGTGAAAAAGAAAATAAAAGGTGGGCAACAGGAGAAAGAGGAGAGCAACAGCAGCAGAGCAGGTTCAGATGCAAACGCCTCAACCACGAGCAAGAAAACTGATACTATAGATGACCTGCTCGGAGGGCTGAGCTCTGACCTGGAGAAGATTGGCGTACACACCACAACCAAGGGCCACTGTGCTTCCTGCAACAAAAGCATTGTGGGAAAGGTACAGTAAGTCACGTAAATAAATGGGCAAGTTCTGAAATCGATGTATTGTAGATTTAGAAATCTGCATGACAAAAAAAAGATGCAGTCAGCTTTACATATGTGAAAAAGCAGTATAAATTAAAATAAGTTGCACTTATTTTTATTGTATATTTTTCTTCTGTAGATGATCACGGCGCTGGGTCAAGTGTGGCACCCTGAGCACTTTGTGTGTGTGGCGTGTAAGATGGAGCTGAGCACCACAGGCTTCTTTGAGAGAGAGGGCCAGCCGTACTGTGACAAAGACTACCAGCAGATCTTCTCTCCTCGTTGTGCCTACTGCAAGGGGCCCATTGTGCAGGTGAGGAAACAAGTGAAAACAAAACTCTTCTTTCTTGTTGATGACGTAAAAATAGATTATTTTTCAAAACAAAAGGAACTGTTATACACTGAAATGCCACACTTGCCTTTGTTTACTTATTCTAATACGTTCTGTGATATATTAGAGCCATTCATTTAAACAATAATCTTCTGAAGCTTGGATGATGACATACAGTGGCAGGTCATTTTTGTAGATGTATCCCACATGCCATCTTAATAAATAAAACACAAAGTCATGTTGGGATTCTGCAGTCTGGTCTTATGCTGCAGACCAAAGTCATTAATCAAAAACAAATGCAACTTCTCCAATGATTCACTTCATGTAGTTCACAATCCACATTTTGGTACTTCCTCACATCTGATGAGACAAACCTTACAAATCCTTAAAGGACATAAAAGCATGCTGTAATATGTCTACATCTGGCTGGTTTTCCAGAACATCCTGACAGCTCTGGACCAGACCTGGCACCCCGAACACTTCTTCTGTACACACTGTGGAGGCCTTTTTGGACCTGACGGTGAGAGGCTTGTGCATTCATTTCTTTTCACTGGAAAACCACAACTTCAGCAAACAGTTAGTAATCACTTTATGCATTTAATCTGATGTATTTTCTACCTGTCCCAGGCTTCCTAGAAAAGGATGGGAAGCCATATTGTAGCAAGGACTTCTACCTTCTATTTGCTCCCAAGTGCTCAGGCTGTGGGAAGTCCGTGAGGGAGAACTACCTGACTGCAGCCAATGGCACCTGGCATCCAGAGTGCTTCGTCTGCGCAGTGAGCCTCTTACCTCAGACCACACACACGGCTTTGGCTCACATACAAGTCTGGGAACAAATGAGAAAGATAACCACACATTTGCTTTATTTGCAACAATTTAACCACAAGGTTGATGAAAACCTTATGTCTGATGACTATGTTGCGGTTGAAATGATGCAAATAAATCAAGGAACCCCTATTCCAATGTGTGGGTATCTTTTACACTCTCTTCAAACCTACTTCTGTATGCAGCATCTGGTCACAAACGGTTCAATGTGCAGCTTAACTTCTGCTTTACTTAGCTGTATGAGCAATCGTTAAACATAAAATGCTCTCAGTAGAGATGCTCTGGCATTAGAGTAGCAACTTTTCACATTTTATGGCCCTTGACTGGAAATACATTTTCATAAACCTGAACATGAAATACATAAAATAAACTGCTCTTAAAACCTACCGCTCAATATTACATAAATAAAACAATATGACATAAAACATAGAATACATCCAACTATGTAACTTGTCGTTACTGCCGTTTTATCATCACCATCCCAACCAGCACCTCACTATCAGCAGAGAACCTAAAAATTACCTAAAAGTCATTAACAGCATGGTGAAAAAGGGAAAAGAATTACTACAAAACACAACTACAAAATCTAAAATCATGACATATACATACAGTGTATGTATATATATATATCACCATTATTATGTGAGCATTTATAGAGTACAGCCTCACAGAGCCAATAGCATGGATGTTAGTAACACTGTTTCAGCTTTCTCTTCATAACATACCACATTTTGTTACATTATTTTCACATTTTGGTTAATGTTTCATTGTCATTGCATAGTAATTAAATTGTGAGCAAGGTCTAATTTGTCATTATTCAACACAGGGTACTTAAGCAGCCAACATTTCAGAGTCAGCTGCCAAACAGCTACTGAATGCATAAAGCTATATACATATTATATATATATAAACTTTATTTCAGATCCAGGGGGATCCATATCACAATAAAAAACATTCACAAAATAATAAATAATTATATCATATTTATGACATTCATGTTCCTCTTTTTGCTCATATTACATGTCTGATTTAGCAGCAAGATCACTTGAGATTGCTTTTTCTGCAGCAGGCTTTCAAATAGCTAATGTCTGCATGTCTTTGAAAGCATAATAAAGGGAACTTAGAAACAGTCCCTCCTAGCATCTAAATTTCCATATTGTAATAATCTAACTTAGGTAAACAATGTTCATTGATTACCTATCCCAAAACTTACTTACATTTCCATGAAGTACTAAAGCTATGGCATGCTTTGGGTAATGCATGCTGTTAGTATACATGCGGCTCATTCATGGTCCTTTTTTGTCTCTCTTTGTCTTCCCTTCCACCTTTCCACTTCCCCTGTGTTTCCCTTCTGTTCTTTTATCCAGGACTGTCTGAAGCCCTTCACTGATGGCTGTTTCATGGAGTTGAATGGTCGCCCCCTCTGCTCACAGCACTTCCACTCCCGGCAGGGCACTCTGTGCGGTGGCTGCGGTGAACCCATCACGGGCCGCTGCATCTCTGCTCTCGATCGCAAGTTTCACCCCGAGCACTTTGTGTGTGCCTTCTGTCTGCGGCAGCTTAGCCAAGGCATCTTCAAGGAGCAAAAAGAGAAGCCATACTGCTCGGCTTGCTTTAACAAACTCTTTGTGTGAGACATATAATACATAAAGCACAAACAATGCATCATTGTTGAAATTATGATTTCCATATAGTATGAGTGATAAGTTAAATGAGGCCAGTATACCATTATATATAACAAGATATGTATTACAAGAGGGTATTTGGTACAGATGCGCAATTAAAGTTTCACTTTTCAGTCCTCTGTTGCCAACTGAGGTATCCAACATATTCATTTATTACAAAGAAAGAGTGTGTAACATGAAAATGTGATGTAAAGGATTAAAATATTATGTTAATATCAAGGGGGAATGCTCAAATTGTAACACAATGACACAGTTGTAAAACACGAGAAAAATACCTATTTCCCATGATAAAAACATTGAAGAAACGTTTTACACATGTGAACTTTGCATGCTTCTAAAAGGGGTATTGCTGATACTTGGGTTAAATTATATGGAATTTCATACATCATGATCACATAAAATGTATAAATGGTGTAAGAAAAACACAGAAGTGCAGTTTTAATCAGTGGTTTCCATTAAGCCTCAGTTTGCCATAAGACTTGGCAGTGTGGAGATACTCTCTGGCAGTACGGAGCAGTTTGTCAAGGGGCTTGTCTATGTGGTATGATAGCTTGTATTGGCAGTGACTGGCACATAATCGGTGTTAACCTGAGTTTCCTCTTACTCTGACTTACCATCTGGCCCCTGGCATGCTTTAGAATCAAACTCCCTCTTCATTCTCCACACAGGCTCCTTTGTAGATGCCTATGGAAGATTGATGAAGGTGGTGAGATGAACAAAGGTAGTTTCAGTAGGAGCTCCTTCACATCACTGCATCGCTTCAGCAACTCACTTTGACTGTTGAGAGATGAATCAGCCACAAAGTGTTTTAGAGGACATTGATTTTTGGTGATGCACTTTGGCTACCTGGGCCAATTTATTTTTTCACTCCCTCTGATAACTAATAGTTTGGATGGAATGTCAAGATTAGATATTTATTATATTTATATTTAGTAGAACGTTTTTGATCTATTTTATTGTGAGATTTTGTTATCAGTTCTGCAGAATCAAAGCATAAAAAAATATACAACCGGCATTTTTCAAAATGCACTAATTGCAAAAAGCTTGCTTTCCCCTCAGTGGGAGTGGAAATTATTTTACCATCTCTTGTAGTAAATCTTTAACTATAAGCAGAGGCACATACACCTCTTCAGGAAGTAAATGCTTCCTTTTAGCTTCTTCTTATATGTTATTTTACAGCAAGATACCTTGTTAGTCGCCAGCTTTTAAATGTCTGCATGTCCTCGAACACACCATCAAGGACAATGCGACAATTGTGATTAACTACTGTAGAGGCTAAGCCCAAGCTTTAAGCCCCTGAGGTGCATTTCCACGGGTAGAGTAAATGACGCACTTTTTACCTTTTTTGATCAATGAAAGTCCAATTCATATTTGCAATTAACACTATTGGTTCTATTTATTTCCATGACATATAAGTCAATAGCCCAGACAAATTACTGCTTTTATGTATGCTTATGTGGTGTTGCTGTGCATGTGTTCGGGTGTGTGTGTTTCTCAGTGTGGTCAACAACTATATGTGCTTCCAGGGTGCACCTGAGGAACCAAAGATTGGTTCCTATTTATACTAAGGGCACTAATTGGCTCTTACAAATAGTTTAAAACCTCAGCAACTGATTTTCATAAAGTATAGAAAAAATGGAAGCTGAGGAAATCATTAATTAATGTGATGGTAAGTAACAAATAAATTAAGCTGAGTGAGGGATAAAGGGTACATCAGAAAAGTAAATTAAACCGCTTTATAGGTCTATAGTGTAAAGCAGTTTTGTAAGGCACTGAACATCACCCAAGTAACCGTTGAAAAAATGAAGTTAGCCAAACCTCCTGAGAATACTGATTTCTTGCCAATGTCAAAGGGTATGTAATTTAACAGTGTCTTATCTGCAGATGAACACTGGCTACTTTTTGTCGGCCCTGCAGGCAGTTTTCTTCAACTTTTCTTCAAACCACTTAGTGTGCGAGTGGGAACGGAGGCGGGCATTAATCATGCTGTCATCACTGTCAGACCAGGCCTCTCTTAGCCTCCACAGAATACGGACATTGCATCATGGAAGAAGTGTGAATGTATCGTGTTCAGTCAAAATCCAAGATCGTAAGTGTTTAATGATACAACGGTCTTGTTCCCAGATTCCACTGAACTCAAAGACACCCTGTTAAATGTTGAATACGCCTGAGAGATTAGCATTTTGAGGAGGTAAACTTTCCAGCATGAACCATACGTAGAACAACATCAAGTTGCATGTGACACGTTTGTAAAATTTCACATTGTCACAACTTAAGGTTGGCGATTATCTTCATCCGAGCATAAAATATTTTTCTTTCTGCACCATTCACTGCAACTGCATCTGGATGCTTTTATGAGCCGATGCACCAACACTGTTTAAGTTTTAAGACTTGTTTAAAGCTCGCTTTCCAATACTAAAAAGCTGTAAACTAGCAGTTATCCTAAATTTAGATTAGCAGTAAACCTCCTAAACACACTGAACACTCACCCTTGCTTTTGAGTGTATTTACTCAAATACAGACAACACCAACACTTTGCAAAGCCTTGATAGGATGCAGGGAAAGAAGTTCTGGCATTCACAGAAATATTATGAGTGTTATCGTATGGCTGAGTGAAGAGGGAGGAAAGGGGTTCTCTGGCACGTAGTAAAAATGAGAAAACATGAAATGTGAGCGGGGGTCTATTTAAAAGGGTGGCAAATAAAGGGCCGTCTGTGGAAAGCAGAAAGAGTGTAACTCAGGTGACATTTACAGCAGTGAAACATAGTATGGACGGTCTGGGAGCCATGAGATGGCAGCTAGAGCTCAATGAGGGAGGGAAAGGTAGTGAGGCTTATATTGGGACATAATGGATAGTGGTGAAGAGGGAGGCTGGGTGAGCAGGGCAGTGGTTGAAGAGTGTAGTTGCAAGAGTTACCCCTGCATGACACCGAAACCCAACACTTACCTCCTCTCCTGTAAAATGGCCGTGTCCTCTTGGCCACCCCTGATGGGGACGGTGGAGCTGCCTGTCCAGACCTATTCAACACCACTGTGGGTCACGCCCAGCTGGCGCTGACCTACCCTGTAAACCCAGCAGTTCACATCAGATTTGAACCCATAACTGTCAGATAGGTCTGAGGTAAAGACCCACTCATCAATCAGTACATTTTCTTGTAGATACGCATCTATGGAAACGCCAGCTGGAGACAATTCCAGTTGCAAATCAGTCCTGACAAAGCTCCAGTAGGTGCAGTAAAACATGGATGGATCAGATTACTGTAACATCATTACTAGGCATGTCAATGTATGTACTGATTAACTTAACAGGTCACTTCATCTATTAGGAACATAATGAATGCAGATATATTACTCATATTTTACTGAACATGGTGCTCTAAAGGGAAACAAATGGCTGATTTGGAACAACAATATTTAGGTAAATGTGTCACAAACATACATATGTACTGATCATGTTTTAGCCATGTGCACTTGGAAAATTCTATCAGGTCATTTAACAAAAACTTACCTGAGTTTTTGAAGAGATGCCCATTATCTTCGAAGACTACTTTTTGCTGTCGGGTCAAAGATATTCCCAGTGTACAAAAAACAAGTGATTCTAATCTGTTTCACAAGACGCATTACAGTTCTTAGACACAAACCAGATGAATAATGCCATTCGTGCATTGTCAACAAAACAAGAAAAGGTGTTCATGCACCTTACCAAGATGGTTACCCTCACTGCTAGTCTTGTAGTCACATAATTTTAGCCTGAATTAGCGTTTTTTTTTTGCTGAGTTGCATATGGGAGATGATGCACAGCTCATTTTAAATGAGTTGAATTGACTATAGTGTTAATATTTGATTTTGTTTTTTATTATTATATAAAAGTAATTACGATCTAGCGATAAGATGCGAACCCGGCATAAGCACCTGTCACTTCCGGTGGTCCTTTGTTTGTGTTGTAATACTTTGAGAATAATGCACGTCTTGAAAAACATGTTTGAGTTCAATATCATGTCTGCATTAAACAGCTGTTAGTGCTAGACTGTAAAATATGTGGAAAGTACTCATTCAAACTTTTTAAGTCACTTCATTACATTTGAGAAACGGTCATTACCTCTCATCATGAAGCTGAACAGCAGTCAGCTGGCAGAGGTGAGACAAGAAGGTTACCTCGATTCGGAACGACCAGAAAATCAAAACATCATGCGAAGATGTGTCGTCTGAAGTGGAAAGAGTTGGTGTGTCCATTGTTATTGGCCAAGCAACATGCAAATTTCAGTGCTCAACAAAGGTGAGCTGGTGAGCCTACATAACCTGTTTATAGAACTAAGTCTTTAGCGATATAAAGTGTGTCTGTGTAGGCGTTTAAATTTGTGTTTTTTTAACAGCAAAGGGAAAGTGACAACTTCAACACCTCAGTAATTACTTCCACACAGAGAGAAGTTAAACTGCAGCACAGCTCCACTTTTGGGTGTGTTTGTTTTGGCGTTCTGCTGATGCTAGACGCAGGTATCACACCTGATTCATGACTAGCTTCTCTGTCCAAGAGGAACTTCTTGTTGTCCTTGGCGAACACTGTGTGCTCCTTGCCAGACACACACACTCACACACACACACATGCAAAGCTGAGAAAACTATGGTCTTCTTAGGTTTGGTTGACACAAAGCATATCTGTGCATGCCTCACTGTCTTCTCTTCGTGCTCACTGATCCTTAACCAAGTGAACTTCAAGTATCCATTTTTATGGGTTAAATGGAGTCAACTCCCGAGGGAGACGCAGTAGGGGTTCTCAAGACAACTTCAAAACACTTCATCTCCTATTCCTCCGCTGCATGTCTTTGTCTCATCTCCCTTACATCTCTTGCCAAGTCTCTCAGTTGGACCTCCATGCTAAACACAGAAAAAAGAGAGAAAGAGTGCATGGTGCATTATATCTGGATCCTTATAACGGTGCAGGCCAGACTGGCTAGAGTTATGAGAAACATTTATAAGACAGTAAGCTCCTTCTGTGTGCTAGCCTTTAGTGTCAAGAAGATAGATGGTTTCATTATGCTGCCTCATTGTGTCCATGTGTGGGTACAGTGTGCCAGAGTCTGTGAAATGTGTGGGGAAACCATTCTTGCGGTTGCTGGAGCTCTTTGAGAAAATTAAACCCTTCTTGTTTTGAATGGTGGGCAAGCCTGTGATTACTTGGCCGATTTCCTTGAGATCACAGGACATTGATTGAGAAAAACTGAGGTTCAGACCAAATTTTCACAGGGTTTAAAATGGGGTTGGAAATGGAAATCTCACACTGGAATAGAGGTTGTTGGATCTCCATTGCTGCCCTGCATTGTTTGTACAGCAGCAGCTCTTGGCCCTGCTTATGTGGCAAGGCTGAGGCTTAGACCAGGGGTCAGACAGTGAGCAGAGTGGCTCTGGGAAGGGGCTAATTGGGAATATGGCTCTGATCCAAATTCACCGCCTCTGTAGCAGCCACAGCATGGATCATTATAAGATTTTTTTTTAAAGAGTGATGGTTAACCGCAATATGGCCCTGTTGTCTGAGGGCTGAATGGCCTCTTGGGTTTATACAAGTTTGTTGAGGTTTGTTGAGGGTTGAGAAGCCCCACGAGGAGCAGATCAGGGCTGGCTGGTTGATAAATCACAGGCGCTGCAGGGGAAGCCCACAAGGCCGGGCCTTTAGTCAAACCTTCAACAGGCCTGCTATGGAAAACACTGGGAAACATTGTGTAGAACCACACACCCACAGACAGGAACATACACACATATACAAAGGCCTATAATTGCATTGTATGCACACACAAATTTCACCCTGGCAACAGGGTAGCCTGTAAAATTGGGTTTTACAGTAATTTCATTAGCAGGTGTCCATTTTCCAGCACCTCAGCTCTGGCGTGTTTGACAGAACATCCATTTATATTGGACTGAGAGGATTCAGGTTTTCAGCGCAGATGGATACATTAACAGCTTGCTCCAAAACGTTCGAGTCGGAGGAGATATTTTTCTAATCATTTATTCCACAGTACTTTCTGTGACACCCTGTTCCCACTAAACCCATTAAGGTGCAATCATAAGCTCTTGTCTGAGCCCAGGGCTCGTCCACAGCTATGTGATTATGGAGCTGGAGTTACTTCTTTGCATAAAAATGATTTAGTGTGCAGTAATTCAAAACCACCGCATTGCTTTCATCATAAAGATGACGTCTTCATCTTTATAATTCTACAACTTCAGTCACTCCTGTTCAATTGATAAGTAAAGGCAGCAGAGCATTTTACAGAAAGTTCTCTCGGAGGATATACTGAACTCAAAACAAGTTCTTAGAATATAATATTAAATTATGAAATCTGGCTTCCTTGAAATTGAGTTAACTTCTGAACTAAATCAATTGCATTTGAACCAAATTCAACTACATTACTTTTGAAAATGTCCTTTAGTCAAGTAAAAAAAAAAAAAAAAACTTTTTACAAAAAATGTTTGAAACAAAGTACAGCTGTCCCCTTTAATTATGCATATTTTATATTTGTTGAAATCATTAAGACAAATGAAGTAATGCAATGCACTCATAAATCCTTCATTGCACTCAATTATAGACAGAATCAGTTGCATTGTTTTTTTTAACCAGGGCAGCTGTTTTCAGATTACATTATGTGCTTATATAATTGCAAAAGGGTTCTCTAATGTTTTCTGAGTTAGTTTTTTTTTTAAATGATATCAGACTAAACAGAATGTGCCTTTGGAATATTGGATGAATGGTTGCTGATAATGGACAATGTAGACATTGCATTAAAGATCAGCCACCCACTCAGATCAGCTGGTATTCTGTCTATAATGGAGTGGAATGGAAATTTGTAAGTGGCCCCAAACTTTTGACTGGTAGTGTGTGTGTGTGTGTGTATATATATAAATATTCGCAAAAAACATATTTTTTTAGGGAAGTTAAATAATGATGTCATTTTGGTTACCCTCTTAAACTGTTCTAAAAAACAAATAATAAAACAAGTCACAGACAATATGGGTTTGACACCACAGTACGTGAGACAACGCTCCAACTTGGCTCCCACTTGTTTACTGTATCTAAAAATATAATACTTTTTGATAACCAACTATAGCAGATTCATGACAGGATACTTCCATCTTCCATCAGTTTTTTTGGTGCTAGACAAACTCATGTAGACAGTTTCTCAATCTATCTCTCCATCTCTCTCCCTCTTCCTCTGCCTCTCCCACGCACACCATTGTCACATAGCAACCAACACAGCCAAGACAAACAGGAACTCTAGAATTATTCAGTCATTTTAATCAACATCTTCACTTTCCTTTACCGAAAGATGTCTGGCTTCGGAAATGTTTCCACTAAACAGTTCAGTCTCCATCAGGGTTTACGGTGGGATTAGAGTTCAATTACTGACTCTGTGGCTCATTTACTCTCTGAATCCACAGTCCTCAAAACAAAAATTGTATGTGGACACGTCCAGTGATATGATGATACCATGAAATGAGAAACATATTTCAAGAAAGACTCTTTCCAGTGCCGCAGAGAGGCTTTTATGTGTACTGTTTGATGTTGCAACACATAAAGGATATGAAAGGCAAAAGCTGAGACAAAAGTAAAGATTTTGTGTCCATTCGAACGATCAAGAGAAGCATTGGCAACAGTATTAAATACAGAGGAAGAAATTAACAATTTCATGGAGAAAACTGGGTAGAATAGTTTAATTATAGTAGTAAGAAGATAATTATTATTCTGCATATTTAGCATTTTGGAAGGGACTCTGAGTGACATGCCAACTTACTACTATAATTATTATTCGTCTCTGATCCAGTCAAATTGTTCAGTCATTTTTGTTTCGATAAGAAAAATAAGACAAAGCTTTGGAACAGAATCAAACAATATTGACACACAATGGTCAGTGTAATGTTGCTGAAGTTACAATATCTGTTCAACCACCGCCTACACAACAGGAAGCAAACAGGACGTTTTTGACAGATGCATAACATCTAGTTTTGGATCTCTCTGTTTGCAGTGTGAGTGGTCTGCTGAAGCCTGCATCACCCATATATTGCTATCTCCCTCTTCTGCCTGAAAAACAACGTACCATACAATTTACCATCTTCTGAGACGTTATCATTGTATGCTGCTAGATAGCTGGCTAAGACACTGACGGCTGACTCCAGTTATGACCTTCCCCCACCACATCCGAAAACAATGTTTCAAAAGATTACTCAGGAGATGAGGGTGAGCATCAAGATAGATTGTGTTGTTCAGGTGCAGTGTGATCCAGGACTTTCATATAGGCAGCTGAAAAGCATTGCATGCATTTGTTATCAAATTAAATTGGAAGAAATAATATAGAAACTTTAATGCAATTAAGGGTAGAACTTATTGATTACGTGGATACAATTCTAGCAGTTTCAGCAATAATGTAGTGTGAAAAAAATCTACAACCTTGGTAGCAGCTCTGTGAGGCTGTACTCATGTTGTGTTCATGTCATATGGTATAATGGTAGAAATTGAAAAGAAACTTGCTAACAACTTCCAAGTGTTTATGTCATCAAGACATTTGTTGTATAATAACAAAGTTCATTGTGTAAGCACTGTCAATACTGTGCGATGACAGTATAAAGCCATATTCATAAATGTGGGTTAAATCACACTGAACAACAGTCAGGTCAGGTCATGGTCCGTGAGGCATCCATAGTTGTTCGGTTTTCAGGCACTTCCGTATTATTTTATACCGAGATGAACATAATAGAGCTTCCCTGTCATAATTACGACTTTGAAAAAAACATGTGCACTACATAAATGTAGCATTAGCCAACATGTTCACAATGGCAATGTTTATATATTTACCACGTTCACTGTCTTAGTTTAGCATGTAAGCAGGCTAACATTTGCGATTAGCACAAAGCAAGGCAAGCTGAGGTGGTTATGATTGTCATCATTAAACAATGTTCAGGACAAAATAAAAATGTGACCTGATGATGGTGCTAGAAGAAAAGTCAGGGAGCGCCAAAGTGATTAAACTCATCCTGAGGGGAACATGAATGTCTGAACCAACCAGCTATCCATCCAATAGTTGTCGACATTTTACTCAAAACTACAAATGAACCTAATGGTGGCAGTAGAAAAAAGCCAAAGGATCACCAAAGTCAGTGTTTTTTATCCTGTGGTGACCATGAAAGCCAAACGTTAATGACAATCTACCCAATTGTTTTGGAATGGTAGAGACAGTGAATGGAACGCTTATGAGCAAACTAGCCAAGACATGGCTGAATTGGTTGAAGCGCTAACGTTAATGCTAATGGCCTATAGGAGTAGAACCTCAATGATGGCCCAGATATTTCAATCTGACCAACATAGTGGTCAACTGACAGAACAACGGACAGATCGCTATTGCCACTAAGTTTCTGACTGCATCATCTGATATTGAATTTCTGTACTTAATTGTGGAGGTAGAGGATAGTGTATAAGTGAGGGAAGAGGAGGGCAAAGAAAACACTGCAGCAAATAGGAGGAGAGGGAAAGAGAAACTTACAAGGGACAAAGATTTAACACCACAGGAACAGCTTCAACTTCATTTGCGACCCTATGATATCGAAACCAAACACACTTTCAATCATGACTTTCAATCATGGTGGCGTGCCTCGACCAAGTAGACTGTGCTAGGCTCAGCACCGGCTCATAAATCAACCGACTGTCTCGCTGAGTCGGCTGCAGAGTTCTGAACTCCCCAGAGCGTACTGCATGATTTAACCCACTGCAGTCAGACCAAGCTGCTCTCATCAGGCCTCTGTATAACCACAGTGATCAGCAGGGTCACCGCTAGAATCTCCCTTTGTAATAGTACCTCATGCAGGGTGTTGATTTGTGTTTGGCTGGAAAAGTTTGGAAGACAGCAAGAGTTTTCATGAATGATAGTTCTGAAAAAGTATTTTCATTATCTTTTGCAAAAGATTAAAAAGCTGTGTAGGAATCTCTTAACTTTTTATATAGCACCATCATTCAGGCAAAATTTTAATTAGCCACATTCACATCATTTAATAGCAAAATGTTGTTAGTATGCTAATACGCTTAACCAAGTTTCTGAACATAGTAAACAATACCTGCCAAATATCAGCATATTAGCATTGGCATTGTGAGTGTGTTAGCATGCTAATGTTAGCATTTACCTAAGTACAGAATCAAAGACAATAGCTGTCAACTTTTAGTCTTATTGAAAATAGAGTAACTAAATTTAACCAGCGTTTGTTGAAGCGTCACTGAATCACGTCCAATTTCTTTGTTCATCACTTTATTCTATCAAAATGTTTAGGTACTTTATGTATAGAATAAGTGCAAATGCTTGCAGGATTCCAGTATATAAATATGTATACTTATTGAACACAAGAATACAGTTTGAATCGGTGTTGGCCTCCCTGGTGGGGCATTAAGGCTCTCAGTATGCCCTCCACTCAGAGCTGAGCATCAGAGCTCAGTCAGATTCAGGCTGTAATTCATCTTCTATGAGACCAGGTGGAAACTGGCTGTCATTGTGATGTTATTGATGTGTTGCACTCGAGACACACAGAACTGAACTAGAAATAGAGTTTACCCTGGGGAAATCTTGACTATAAGATGATAATGTTTTGGGAATCAATCTAAGACCAAGTTTAATGATTATCTGCCTGAAGTAGTTAATAATAAGATAAGTCATAGTAAGTTGTTAATGATATCATCATACTGTACACACACACACACACACACACACACACACACACACACGGCAGCCCAAACAAAGCTCCAAGCAAGACCATAAATAAATCTAGAAATGAAAGGAAAGAAGTCTGTGTATTTTCTTTTCTCAGTCTCTTACAGTAGATTACAGTGTAAACCTTGACACATGTTCAGGGTCAGCTAAAGAAGCAGAAAATTACATCTCCAGACCTTTCATGGGCGGACTGTTTGTGTATTTGTCCCTGCGTGTGTGTTTGTGTATTCAATCATAAGCGTCATGCTGTTTAATGTGTTTCTGTTCTTTGCGTGTCACTGCTCAGTCAGTTCAGTCGTACAAGCCATGCTGTTTAATGTGTGTCTCTTGACCTGCTATGCATGTGTGTTTGTGTGTATTTTGTCATTGAAGTCATGCTGTTTGACATGTCTCAACTGTGTATGCATGTAAGAATCTGTGTTTATGTGTGTGTGTGTGTGTGTGTGTGTGTGTGTGTGTGTGTGTGTGTGTAGCAGTGTAGCGTCTTGACAGGCTCTGGGCCTGTTGACAGCTCCTCTGCTCCCTGTCAAGCACCAGAACAGCTCTATGTGTGTGTGAAGAGTAGTTGTAGGAATGAAGCCCAAAGAGCAGAAAAAAGTCTGGACTGTGTGTGTGTGTGTGTACCTTTGTCACTGTCTATGTGTGTCTGTGTTTATCTGACTGCATAGCCAGGTTGTTATTACGGACACATATCTTGCTCCAGCTGCCTCCTCCTGTGCCCTCTTTCTACAAACCATGATTTCCAGACACTTGGAATATGCCCTTTAAAGCAATAAATTATGTCTGTGTTGTATCAATACAAGGTCATCAATCAGACCTAATAATTTTCTTCTCTGGCATTCCTGCATCTCTTCACAGCAATTGCCTTCCATCACCACCTTTTTCCTTTTGTGTTTCTATTACTTTCAGTTCCCACTTCTCCCTATCACTCTCATCTCTTCATGTCTCATATTTAGATGATTGTGTATCCATGCTGACACATGAACTTATGTCTTCAGGTTTGAGTGAGCGGACCAGCCAAGTGTTACAGAACTGCGCATTGATCTTGAAAATAAACAGAGCTGAAAACCAAAGGAGATGTGGGGGGAAAACTACAGAAAAAGAGACTTTGAAAAGAACAGATGATGGAGAGGAAGCATGAAATGTCATATTCTGTTACCAAAGCAACATTACATCCATAGTGGAAGAAAAAGGGGGCTTTCACATTATTCAGCCCCTCTCTCCCATGGTCTTACACTGGTTATGACATCAGTGCTGAAGTCCAGCATTAACCAATGTGTTGTCTTCATGTCACCCATGCAACTTTTTGTTTTTTTCTTAGTCAAAATTTGAAATTCAAACTTTTCAACATTTTTTTTTCCGACACACTCTCACTTTTCCCGACGTTGTCACGTTTTCCCCATGTCTTTAGTCACTTTTTCTGATGTTTTTGTTGACTGTTTTTTTGAATTGAATAAAACACCCAAATTCAATGAAAGGAGTGAACTGATTATTTTTTGAAGAGTAATAATTGTATGGAACCATCCGTGGTATTTTCTTTAACAATTTGGTTGAAAGAAACCCAAATTTCTGATATTCGAACTTTTAGAAAATGGGTCAAATTTGACTCAACGACAACAGGAGGGTTAATGATCATAGAGTTTGTGAAGGCATCATATGGTTCTGTTTGACAAGGCATCTGATTTAATGTGCCCATATTATGCTAATTTTCAGGTTTATAATTGTATTTTGAGGTTGTACCAGAATAGGTTTACATGGTTTCATTTTCAAAAACCACCATATTTTTGTTGTACTGCACATTGCTGCAGATCCTGTTTTAACCCTGTGTGTTTAGGTCTCTGTTTTAGTTACAGAGCGAGACATCTCACTTCTATACTATCTTTGACATTCAGAAACCGGTGTCTCACTCAAAACAGCATGGATAGTGTTTTTCCGTGCTGTTTATTTTGGTTAGTTTTTTTTCAAGTTTGTGTGTGTGTGGAAGCACCAGAGACACACAATAACACCCAAAATCTTTTTTCATAACATGTTTGCCCTCCTTTGCCTGTTTCTGTGAGTTTTAAGTAGAAGAGTCCACGCTGGCCCAAAGAACGCCAATATACAGGCCAGGCAGAGTTTTTATAATTCCACACATGTTCAAGTACCTCTAAAGCAGCTGCTGATGTAAATCAAGAGACACTGGCCATTTTGTACTGCCTACACACTTGTGGTATTCTGGACACCTGGCTTCACAGATGTGGGTAAACAAAAGACTATGACTAAGACTACCCCCTCAAACACAATCACATCCAACACAGGCCACAGCAGCCACGGTACAACACCATCACAGACAGATATGTGCTAGACATTCATCAAATAAACCTTGGATAAATGCAGGTTAAACATGATTTCACTGCCAGCAAACTGAACTCTGACTCAGACGCAGGGCCAGGCTTTGCTTTCTCTAGTCTTGTGGCCTCATATTACAAAGCAAGGAAGAGCACCATGTATAAAAACAATGTGGACAGACAGTGGTTAAAGCAATGCTTCCCCATCTCTAATGATCTTTGAGCATGACATATTTCTTTAAAGAGGTAAGCTTTGATGCCATGCATTTACTATACGTGTATCATAAAAGCTCCTCGGACAATAAGATAATCTTCAAAGAACCTCATTAGAGCAGATGACCTTCAAAGAAGGTCAAGTCCAAAACCAGATTCTCCTCGACTTAAAGAAGAGCTCATCTGATCCTTCAAACAGGAATTCATGTGTGGTTCCTGCACACCAGTGCAGACCAGAGGCTTTGATTTAATGGTATCATAACACATGCTGTTTGTACTGTTCCCCAGTCGTAGCAAAAGTGTCTTATCTGGCAGCCTCTGTTGAACCCCTGGTTGGATAAACCACAAACAGGACATTGACAACAAACACAAAAAGTATTATGCAGACCAGCATTGGCCGTATATATATATTGTATTTCCATAATATTATCACATGAATACATCTATTTTCCAGTGCTGAGCTTTGCAGCAGCATCAACAATGGTTGCTGAAATGACAAGAGGGGAACATTATTATTCCTCCATATCTTATTCTTTCACCATTTGAGTAGGCAAAAGGTAGATCTGCTTAGCAGCAGGAGGGGGCTTTTCACTCCTCCACCTCCCCTGCTTCAGCTGTCAGGGGTAAATGGGGCAGAATGAGAGAGAATGTAGCAGGGGGGTTCCCCAATATGGATAATACAATGACTCACAATGTCAATGATTAGTGGGAGAGAACATAATGCATTATGGGGTGACTTTGCCAGCCCAGCCTTTGATGTGATAGCATTATAAGCTCTAGCAAATATAAGATATGGCCAGTTAGTAAGTATGTGTGTATTTGTGCAAAAATAAACACTATGATCAAAACTGATGCTTGACTAAAATCTCAGGACAGACAATGCCCATATAGCAGTATGCATGTAACTAATGGCAGGCCTCCATTACCTTAAAATGGAGAGTCACCTACAGGTGGCTGACATATTAAAGGATGGATACCACTCTCTTGTCTCTTCATGAAATACAAAGCTAGAACCAGGATCCTCATAGCTTAGATTAGCACAGAAGCACACATATATAATATTTTACATCCCATTTGTAGGATCACTGTTGAATTACAGACATGCAATCTGTTGGCACATGAAATAATAATTTTCACACTTACTGATGCTTGCATTATTGTCTGTGTTGCCATTTTAAATACTTTAAATGTGACATTCTTAAATGATAAAGTGCCCTATCATCACATCTGTATATAAAACTTCCTCTGATCTAATTACTTTCATCACTTACTGTAAGTAATTATGAATGTAGCTCTGATTTCTTTTCCCCTTTCCTTACATCACCCCAAAACAATGACAGTAAAGGAAAAAAAAACATTGAGACATTGCTTCCAGAAAAATAGCCCTGACCGTGGCCCCTGTCACTTTATCTCTTCCTCTCATCTTCCCTTTCCTGCTTTTGCTCATTCTGGATGAAGATAGACAGATAGCCATCCACTGCATGTGTTGACACGCTACAGGGAACGTCTCTGCAGACATTGGAAAAAACAACTTATTGCAGACCTGTTGTCACTTAACACCATCAGTGTGTGTTTCTTCCACAAACAGTGGGTGAAAGCCTCAGACACATGTACCAATTCAGACATACTCCCATTTATCAATACTTGTCTTATGTATGCCTGGGCTTAAACAGATTCCTTTTTGACCCCCTTCTGACATTCTTGGACATATTCTATCCCCTAACATTACCCTCCACCTTCTCTACCACCCCCCAACATCCGGAAAGGGAAACCACAATAACATTTCACCAGAGCCTCAGTCAATATTATTCCTTGACATCTTCAAAGCGGGACAGAGGATATTGGAGCCCGAGCAAGAGAGGAGTGGAGATAGTAAGGGTGTGTGTGTGCGTGTAGTACAGCTGAAAGTGGAGACAACAGACAGAGACAGAGAGGGTTCAGTGTGGCCTTCACAGTCAGTCTGACAGTCAGTCTCTGAAGTATGGCTGCCTAAAGCTATGAGCCACTCCTTCATATCCATCATACTCACATTTTCTTTGAAGCGCTATCTTTCTGCCCTCGGGTTGACCATCTCTCCTGTGTCCTTGCATTTGTTCATGCTGAGCATAATCTTAATTCTTCCTCACACCACTAGGGGTCCCTGTGTACATGATAAATAAAACAGTTTGCACACACCTCCAGCCTCAGATACCGCTATCTCTGCAGTAGTTCACATTTTGTCTTCATGTGGTGTGGTAGTACTTGTAATAGAAGTAGCACCTCTATCATTACATACCAATAGACAAGTAATGATGCTGAGGCAGAGGCGGCAAGTTAATGTTGGGGTTTTGTGGCAGGACTTCTGCACAACATCAGAGAGACAGGCAACCGCAGAACCACAAGAACAAGTAGACACAGGATCCTTAGAGCTGCAAGGCCATAAACATTAACAAGGTCTCTTCACTCTCTTTTCCTTCTCCTTATACCTCCAATCTGTCCATACGGGGTACAATCTGTAGACTATGTAATGGAGACAATGAGAAAAAATATGCAAAGACAATGAAAGTGTTGCAAAGCATCACTATTTGGAGGGATTGAATGCATATATACGTACTTATACAATTTAAAAATACCTTTAGATCACAATGGGCTCTTTTCTCTTAACGTCCCTCTCTATAATGTCCCCAGATGCGCATACTGTAAGTGAGCGTTTCTGTGGTCTGCAAACAGAACATTAACTTTAAAGTCTTCTTTAGTCCCCCGCTAAATGTGCACTATGCTGTAAGCGCTGGCCCCGGTCCAGGAATCTCCTGCAGCCAGCCGCTCATAAGCCCTCTTCTAACCGGCCAAGAATGTGGAAAAGCTCCTTCAAAGAGAAGCCCACTGCAAGGTGTGGTTAAAGCAAGTACCTGAGTCCACAGGTGGCCATAATAGAGCAGATTAAACTGCTAACTGAAATCCCACACCTGATTAAGAGCAAGGAGAAGAAACAGGGTAGTGTGGATAAAAAGATTTGATTAGATCAACGAGGCTCATCTTCTACGCTGTCTTTATGCATCTAAAAACATCTGAGGCTGCATTCAAGCGGGCCATTGTGCAGATGTGTAACACAAAGAAATATTGACTCTTCAGCCGTTCAGATTTTTAGAACTTGATGAATGGGGCCCAATAAAAGAAGTCAAAGGGTCAAAGGGCAGAAGTTTAACAGTTTTACAACGTGAAACTGTGTTAAAAGACAAGCTGATCAAAGACACTGAGCAGAAACGCCCAATCTGCCCCATCTGAATGGAAAATACAATGAGTGTACAGGGACGGTCGGCTGCGAACAAAGCTGCCCAGTAACAGAAGTGAGCACGGAGTGGTGAGAAGAGGAGTGGAGAACATGGACAAGGACAAAGAGCTGCTTGTCTGAGGTCTTTCTGCCATCAGCCTGTAGGGAGGGGCCCGGTGCCACTTGTTTGAGGGGTCTCCATGATAAATTTCCCACTACTTGACTCTGTCACACTGTCTGCCACTTGGAGAATAACTGAGGTCATAGCAGAGTAGTGGAGCGTTGACATTGCGGCCTATACAGAAAGGGGCCACCTTCTCTCATCACAAGATCAGATCCGCACGTTCCACATAATGACTAATACATGTTAAGAAGAGAGCCGGACTAAAAATAAATAAAACACTTCTCACAGTTGTCTTTACTTTGACCTGTTTATCTGTGACAATTAATCATGCATATAAGGTCTGAAGCTCTCTGCTGCAATAAGACTTTCAAACAAATGTATTGCTGCAGGGTTGTCAAACAGAGATTAATTTAATACTTCTGGAGAGGAAACACATGACAACATGTGAAATATAATGATGCTCATTTACATCTATGGAATGACTCTGTTGAAAACAAAACAAAACAAAACGGTGGGCTACCAGCTTAAATGCCCCCTCATGAACATGAACAAAGACTTGAGATCAGGCCTTCTATCGGCAGATGAAGACTGTGAGATGAGGCTGAAAGCCAACAGTAGGAGGACCTGAGTAAGGTCTTTTACTCTGAAGACAAGCATCTTGGAGCCGGGAGTTTAACAAATAATACACAGAAAAGCATGCCATAGTATAGGCTATAGCCTAATAATAAAAACAATTAAAATAATAATTAATTCCATCAAACTAAACAATTCAAGTATACATTAATTAATTGCTTAATTTGTTTTATTTAAATATATATATATATATATATATATATATATATATATATATATATATATATATATATATATATAATAAGCAACCAAACTTCCTGGTGCAAGTATGACAGAAATTATAGCATGCTATAGTGATACCATAGGAAAACGGGATACAATGTCCAATTCATATCCAAATACAATACAATGTCCAAATAATTCATTCACCACTCTGCACTCTTTTCGGTTCTTTCTTTTGGGTCTTTACTCAAACCTGTCATCCCTCTCTGAACCTGCGCCAGACGCAGGGGTGTGTGTGTGTGTGTGTGTGTGTGTGTGTGTGTGTGTGTGTGTGTGTGTGTGTGTGTGTGTTGAGATGGGGTAGGGGGGCACTCAAGTCGTCCCACCTCCCTCTCTCGCAGTCAAGACGCTCTAAACTTGCGGAGCGCACAGCGGAAACTCACCAAAGAGTTTTCAGCTCCAGCTTCACGACTGCAGCGAGTTAAAGGAGCAAGAAAAAAAGTTTCAGACAGACACAAACTCAGCAGCGGAGAGCGTCGGGAACTGCGAAGGGGCGGAATGGTCCTCCAGCCGCGCGGCACATGTGAGCCAAGAGGCCACCGGTAACGTTTCTTTTCATTTCAAAGAAGACGGGGCAAGGCAGTGAGAAGCGAGCGTGTAGGAGAGAGATCTAAGAGCTGACTGTTAAGAGTGTGTGCTGTCACCCTGACACGATGGTTTGTCTGCCGAGATTCAGCTGGGTCTTCCTGAGCTCTCTCCTGCACACTGTGGCACCCTGGGGCGCACACCGACCGGACAGACCGAGGCAGTGCGACGCACCTAAGTCGGTGAGTGTTGGAGCACTTTATCAAGTCATTTCTTACGAGATAGAGTATAGGAGACAGAATATATTAAAACCCAGTAGATAGATTTTACCCTCTGTTATTCAGCCTGGCTGTCAACATTATGTTAACATGTCATTTCTTTATATCTTATAGTTGAAGAAATAATACTAGTTTGGTTGCTCTATAACGGGACCAGAGGTTGCGACCTTTTACATATTTGAATAGCTTTTATTTAACTGAGTAACTGATGTGCAATACAATTAACAAATGATACAACGAAATGTTGGGATGCAATTATATATTACTATTGGATGATTACTGCGAATTGCCTGATAGTCAAGATACTTGAATGTATTACTAGAATGTATTTTTTATTATTATTATTATTATTGTTATTATTATTATTATTATTATTATTATTATGTTTTATTTATTAATATAAAGTTCAATGACAAGCCTTAATTTCAGACATGTGAAGTTCAGGTATTTCTGAACGGGCTCATAAAGTAACTTCCCAGAAGAGATGCGGGCCTTAGAAATGAGAGCAGTTGCCAACAAAATTGTTAAAGCTCGCCAACTTTATGGCTGTTTATGTGACAAACTCAAGCGGGGAACACCCACGGGTGACTGGACTTTATTTGGAAAAGTTTCGGCGACCTTTCAGGCGTGATCATGTTTCAGCGCAACTCACGGCCTATTAAAACACTTATCGGGTAAAAATGATGGATGTGACTTGAACTCTTACCGTCTGTCTGTCTGTCTGTCTGTCTGTCTGTCTGTCTGTCCGTCCGCCTGTCTGTCTGTCTGTCTGTCTGTCTGCCTGCCTGCCTGTCTGTCTGTCTGTCTGTCTGTCTGTCTGTCTGTCTGCCTGCCTGCCTGTCTGTCCGTGTGTCACCCACCGTGAATGCATCCTCGACATGAAGGGAAAACAACTTCATTAAAAGCCTGACTTTAGACATCACATCCAAACACGTTTCCCTTCTGACAAAAAAATGACCTCAGACACAGGCAAACGTTTAAATTGTGCGCATGGGTGCGCGGATATCATTAGGGAGTCGTTCGGAGATCACAGGCTTGTGTTTCATGAGTGCATTATACACGCGGATAATGGATCTGTTGTCAGAGATCACTGAAGACTTCGTGCTCCTTCGCTTCGTGTGATTTGTAATGCGTCAGTACAGTGGTCTCTGTTTTCTGTTAAGAGTAATTACTCCATAAAAAAGGAGCCCTGCGCGTCAAGGCTCTCCAGAAAAGACCATGCAGCTTTAGCAGAGGGGATCTCGCCTCTCCTCAGGACACGGCCGCACTTTCCATGTCGAAAAGTCGTCGTTTATGGAGTAGGCCTACACGTACACGTACACGTACACGTTAACGAAAATATGATGGAGAATTCACTAATGCCGTCCAAAACCTTCCCGTGAGTCTTCAGTGTCGGCTGCACCCTGCCAATGTGAAAATTTAATTAGAAACCTAGAAACAAACTGTTTAAATATGTCAGTGTATCCGCAAAGAAGAAACTCTGCTCTGAAATGAAATATAGCAATTTATTTTGTCTAGTGAGAGATTGCGCCAGTAATCACTGCACGTTCTTTGTAGCTAAGCGTGATGATAACAGAACATCCCGCAAGACGACTTCACTCGCTTTTGGCAGCAATATCCGAACGTTTATTTGACAAATGCAGTGATGGCAGCGTGCAGCATATTTGGAAGACATCTTAAGGAAATCTTGATACAATTTTAAAAGTAAACATTTTCTAAGAATAACTTTATTTTACAGTAATGGGCTTCATCCCTCAAATGCCTGATTATACTGTGTCTCAGAAGCCAGGAGTTTGATATTGTTTATTGAAGTTAATTCATTTTTTCACATTTGAATAATGCCAAGATCAAAGTCATAGCACATGCACAGCACATTTTGCAGAGCACTTAACAAGAAACATATTTTAAATGCAATACGGTCTTATGCTCATTTGGAATGGCTGTGATTATTTCATTTCCATTGTGACATTGTTTTGTATAAAGATAATCGCACTAGACAAACACTTCCTGTAATATAAACCCTAGCGGAGAAAACCAGTGCCGTACTTAGGGCTGTCAGCACCAGATCCCCCTGCCTGGTGTAAAAGATTTCACAAACAAAAGTATCACAGTGGGGTTAGAATAGAAAGCAGGTTTCTTTCAGCTTTTGGCTTATATGAGCTGCAGTGCAGTATATTTGCGCTACAGCCTTCAAATTGCTTCCCAGGCCAAAAAAGGCTTTGGCAACAGAGTTATGCACCTCAACAATACACAGGGTCTGTTTACAGCCCAGAAGGCCCCAATATAAACCCTTTGCTCGCACCACAGCAGCAAGCCCCGAGCTGACTAGACTTCATACTTCCCCTGCCGTCATCTCAAAATGGTATTTCAATCTTTAACTTGTTGACCCAAGCCTATGAGCCAGTAAACCACAATAGAGGAAAAATGTGTCACCTTTAGTGGAATTGTTCTAAAATGATGGTTCTGGTATTTTTGTTTCCTTTAGCTATCAAAATCTTTACCTCTGTCTCTTATTTTTTTTCCTTCCCTGCTTCCTCTGCCTCTCCCGCAGCAAAGTGACATGAACTCTTTTCTGTGGAGAGTAAAGCGTGCACCTCCTCACCCACCTGCTTACTTATTTGGCACCATCCACGTGCCCTACACTCGAGTCTGGGACTTCATCCCTGACAGGTCCAAGCAGGCTTTCCACAACAGCCGCAATGTGTTCTTTGAGCTGGACCTGACTGACCCTCTGACCATCTCCAAGCTGACCAGCTGCCAGCTGCTGCCCCACGGAGAGAACCTGCAGACCCTGCTACCTCGAGACTTGTACCGCCGCCTCAAATGCCACCTGGATTACGTCAAACAGATGATGCCTTACTGGATGACCGCTGACCAGCGTGGGCGCGGCCTGTATGCTGACTACCTGTTCAATGCCATTGCGGGAAACTGGGAGAGAAAAAGGCCCGTGTGGGTGATGCTGATGGTCAACTCGCTGACGGAGTGGGACGTTCGAACCAGGGGGACGCCTGTGCTGGACCTGTTTTTGGCTCAAGAGGCTGAGAGGATGGGAAAGACAACCGGGGCGGTGGAGCGGGTGGAGGAGCAGTGTCACCCCCTCAATGGGCTCAACTTTTCTCAGGTAAGAGCAGGAATGAATGTTTGTTTACTTTCTCCTTTTTGAATTTAATTCCCCATCTGTACACAGCTGGAATAGCAGAGCCATGCCAGACCTAGAGGGGGCAGAGTAGATGTAAGATTATGTATCATTCTGCTTGTAGTAAAGTCTGAAGACAAGCAGGCAGAGCTCTATAATTCACAGTATGGTTGGCCGATTTTTGGTGTTGCAGCCAATCTGAGAGAAACAGACAGAAAATGTCGGGGAGGAAGACAATAAATGAAGGGGAAAAAAAGCGATTAAAACCTTTCTGTTGGAGACAGCTTTACGGTTATGGATGTCCATCCACCTCACTTAAACAAACACACATTGTACAGCTGAATCTGCAGAGAGGGTGTCAGGCTGAGCGATGCACATGTAGAACAGATTAGAGAAGGTGAGAAGAGCAAAGAGCTTTCTCTCTCAATAATTCAGACTGTCTGTCTGGCCCTCTGCAGTATTGCGAGGATTGCACTATAATCGAGACTGGAAGATGAATTAAATAACCCAATTACTTGATTAACAAAATATGGGGAGTGTGTCCATCTTTAATATCTTGGCTGGGGATACAGACATGAGGGAACATGCATCTATTTAAATAGTTCAGTCAGTTGGGAGGTCACCTAAGTTGGAGGCCATCTTTCAAACCGCGGGAGGTCCTGCAAAAAATCTCTGATGAGCCTCGACAGCACACTAAGGATGCAATGTTCTAATTTATGTTCTAATGCAACCTTTGATCTCCATTAGGGCGAGGGGGGATCAGAGTATGTGTATTCATGCAGCACTCACAACCAAACACATGTGCTGTGCATGCACCGCACAGCACACCACACACGAAGGCACACTGTGCGCATGCAAATTTCCGAACATGCACATTGGCGGTGCCTAAGCCTTCATGCGACAGTTCCGAGGGCTCCGGGGCTAATTTGAGAGGCAATGGGCTCCCAGCCTCTCCTCTTTCATCAGCACCTTCTAACTACGCTGTCAAAGTCCCACTGCATGCCCCACACATGCCTGGGAGCGTTACTGCAACTAGAAATAAGCTCAGTAAGGCACACAGTGTCTCTCAGTAATAAGGAGGGCACGTGCTTATGCGGTTATGAGGGCGATCTGAAGTCTGTTATGTCCTGTAGATGTGTTGTTTTCCTGTTATCTTAAAGGGACTCATGCCTCGTGTCTGTGTCCTCAATAAATTAATCTCCATCTAACTGTCCCTAATGCTGATCTGTATTTAGTGCGGCACGGCATGACAGTTGCCCCTAAAAACAACAGTTTTAAATTACATCCTTACAGGGTTGAGTAGCAGTACAGTGTCCAACTTTAGAAAGTTGTATTTATGTTTCCTGAGAACGTGTATTCTACTATAATAAACATATTGATCTTCAGGAACAGGCACTGAATTTACCAGAGATGATAAAAGTTTTCCAAGACAGGTGTTCAAATTCAGATAAGAGTTTTATTACCATGGAAATCCAAGCAAAATTTCCTTATAGATAACTTGAATTTCACCCCACCAGAGCGCAAGAACTGTTGGACTCCTGAGCTTCCAGCCCTATTCGTATCCAGATATGTATGAGAACAATTCGGAGCTGAACTTAAGCTGACATGGAAACCATTATTTTCAATTACAATAATTTGTGATTTAATCTGAACACTATGGTTGATTGATTCCCTCTACGCTTTACTGGAACAAGGATGAGGTCAGAAGGATGGATAGAGAAAGAGTCAGAGAAAATGCGTGGGTGGGAGTCAGAACACAGAAGTGAGACACCAAGAGAGAATGGCAGATATAGAAAATTACTGGGGAAAAGGTAAAAGGAAAACAGTGTAAAGGGAGCGCAGAGGTTGAAAATGCAGGGAGACTGATGTGCATCATTTCACCGCTAACGCTAATCTGAAACATAAGCAATGCTTCAATGGAAGATCTGAGTTAGGAAAGGTTCCAAACCCTGGCAGCCCACATATTATTTGTTCCCAATAAAAGTAGTTGCTTACAATATCCTGTAACTGTGACCTCAACGAGAGGCTCACACTGGTGATTCATCATATGTCACATTGTTGGTTTCTCATAGACACACAGGTCCAGTGGTGCCAGTGCTGTGAGGAAAGCGCCTCGGAAAGAGGGGTGGTCTTGAGGCACTGGTCTAGGTCTACAGGTTAGCTGTTGTTGGGAAACCTGTGACCTTGTTTTCTCTGGAAAAGAGGGTGAGCGGGTGTTTTAATGCAGCGGTGTTCAGTTTGTAGTAGTTATGTTGGGGGTAGTGGTAGCATGGGAGGGACAGAGAGACGGCAGGTGTGCCAGAACCCTCTTTAGACCATTGTGGTCTAACAAGAGCTCTGTCTGTCTGAGATCTCTCTATGCTCTCTTTAGATCACAGAGAGGTGTGGATGTCTCTGTAAGAGAATGTGGAAACAAAGGCGGGTCATGGTGCATGGTTCTTCTCCAGTTGTTTGGAGGCCAATGCAGCTTGACAACTGGGTGGGCCCAGTTGTCTCTGTGAATGATTTGAGTGGGAATGGCTAGAGAAAGCTTAGTTGACTCAGAAGGTACAGGCTGCACAATCACAGATCCATGTGGTGAATCCTATACAGTGTCTTCACTCAATGGTGGATCAATGATACATCATGGCTTATTAGGTATCTACGTGTATAAATATTACATGATGTAAGGTGCTTTTGCTTCTACTGAAATTGAGAAACAACATCCCAAAGGTACAGTGTATTAATGTCGCACAGTACCAAACTGCAATGGCTTATTTTTACCTAGATACTGTATGTTATTGAAGTCAAAATTTGGAACAAAAACAGCGCTAGTGCAAAGCTGGTTTTGGGAAACTTACGGGCAGCTCCGGCCTGTGGGCCTCTCTCACTCCCACCAAATAAACACTCATATTTATTTTCCCTGGGTTGCATTGCAGCTGAGGCCACTGGCCCATGTCGGAGAGAAATTACATCAAGTCGGTGGCGCCTGTCTCCTGGGCAGGGGTCAAGGGTCACTGCGGGAGGTGGTAGTGGAGCGGTGGAGCAGCAGAGCGGTAAGGAGACTGGCAGTCGGTTGGGGTCAGTCTGGGCACTGCTGAGCAGGCAGGCAGCACCCAATCTGATAGAGTACCTAGCCCAACCTCTGACCAGGCTGTGAGTTTCCATCAGCTCAAACTGTTTTTGTGCCATGACTGTGTGTGTGTGTGTGTGAGAGAGAGAGAGAGAGAGAGAGAGAGAGAAAGAGACAGCCAGAGAGAGAGAGAGAGAGAGAGAGAGCGGACTGTCGGTACACCACACTGCTGTCAGCTCAGAGCTGGAGAGGGTTGAGCGGGTAAAAGGTTTTAATGGATAGGAGGGTGGTAGGTGACAGAATCTGGTTTCCTCTCAGCAGGAGGGCGTCTTCTGCTGTTTACAGCTTCAGTGACAATCTGACATGTCTATTTCCATCAGTGAACCTCCTGAGCCATCCCTCTGCTAGAGAAGACGTCAGGCTGAGGTGTTCTGTTGTGCTGACACGGCAGCCTCACACATGTTGTGGTCACAGTGGGGCACTTTCAGGTCTGGAGATGAGGCTAAAATATCACAATATTTCTACATGGTAAAAATAATATGAAAATGATATGACATTTAGTTTACTGATATATGTATGAAAATATATAATAAAAAGTGCATGCCGCTCACAACAAGTCACAAGTCATCAAGTGAAAACCTTTGTCTGTCTGTGCCAGAGACATTCCCTTTAGCTATGTTTTATAGCTGCACTGTCTGTGTTTCCCACAAGTTGCTACTACTTTATATGATATTCATTTTGATTTGTATTTGTGTTTGGTTTTCCAATTTAGATTGGCCCTCATAAAGTATATGGCCCTAGGATACAAATCAGTGATTTAAAAACGATTTAAGAAAAATACAGCACATATCCAGGAAGAATGTCTTTCTCCGTACAGATCCAGAGGTTCCTGGCTGTGTATGGCAGTTATTTGATGAGCATTTATGGTAAGCGGTGAATATAATATTGTAAGCCCATGGGTAGTGAATGTCTCCTGCCCGGGCAAGGGTTGCTAAGAGTAACAGCAGTACTGAAATCAAAATAAGATTCTCATGCGTCGTATCAAATCATGCAGAATACTTTGCGTTGTGTTTTTTGGACCATGTTCACCTAAACAAGACATCTTTAAAGGGAGGAATTAAATAACATCCAACCTTACCCATATCCAAATATTTACATTCCGTGATGGGTGTACAAGTTTGAGTTTGAAGCAATGTGTTGGCCACAGAGGATGACTGATGGAAAAAGCAATTCTTGGTCTGCACTTTGCTCTTCTTTTCTCTGACCTCTTCACTCCTATTGGATTCCTCTTCCCTCCTTCTCGCTCCGTATCTTTCTCTCTGACATGTCCTGAGGCTCTGGTTTTCCTACTGCTAATCCATTGCTCATCTGCACACACACACCAAGTGGAAAAAGAGGTGGAGGGGAAGAAGGGGAGGAGGAGATTACCTTTAAAGTGTGCTGGCGACATGTATCCCCTTTTTAAGCGTGACATCTGAGGGTGTTTCACATCTAAGCTATAATTACCTGGGCAAATATGTGGAAAAAGGCGAGGCAACACGTATCAAGGCGATCATCTGGTCCTGTCGGCAGGCAGACGGCAGTCCCACTGTTGCACTAATTACTTAATAGGCCCCTTAATGACCAAATAGCCCGCTGCCATCCAGAAGCACTTAGACAATTATGTGCTGGCCAGAACACTGCAGGCTGACGGCGAGATGGAGGAAGGTAGAGAGGCTGGATATGGACGCTGAGAAAACAGGGGTGCTGTGTACTTGACAACTGAAAGAATCCCAGTTTCTTTTACTGGATTAATCTTTTAAAAAAAATAGTTTAAGATAATGATTGAGTTTGAGAGCAGGCAGCACAGTACAGTGTGGCTACAAGAAATGTTCCACTTAAACAAAGTGCCACAATTTTAGCATTTCACTAACTGGAAAACTGGAGTCAACACGGCTATCATAAGAACTCTCTCCACTTATTTAACTAATATTGAAAGTCAGGTTCAGTAGCTGCAGTAGAAGGGAAACATGCAGGGAAAGTGGGAACACCAAAAAAGGTCTTTATTTTGAAGAATTCTTCCGTGAACTATTAATTTTAGTATGATCTCAGTACTCCTCTATAAACCCGCTGCTTTGTCTCCATTCAGCGAATCCAACAGAGGTTACATCCCTCCTCACACAGAGTATTGTACGTGAGAGACCTGAAGTAATGACTCCACCACATTGTCACTGAGCTGAGTGAGTTAAGCATGGCAGGTCAGAGTGCTCTTCCATACTTTAGTGTTCAATTTGCCAAATCCTTCCTTCGCCCACATTCTCCCTTTGGTGGAGAGAATGAGTGTTCCTTTCTGCTTAACCGGCCTCACGTCACACTGTGGATTCATCTTCACTCCGCAGTCATCTTCCCTTCAAATGAGGACCAAAGCTGCAAACCACGCATGCATGAGCGTGCACATGCACACGCACACACGCACACACACACACAAACTACTTAAACTAGTACTGATTTTGTATAATTATTTTGTCATCTTAACAGTGGAAATTGCAGTAAAGTGAATGATGGTTGCTGGTAGTCTCAAAGACACACACACATGCATTATAGTTCTACAACACATATTTGCTCATCACAACAAAGGACACTTTAGTAAATTGTACACTGAGCTGGAGGTTGTTTTCTATGGGCAGGGCAGGTAGTTTCCAAGAAGGCTGAGGTTAATCTCAGGTTGTCTGGGCCAGGGGCTGATTGATCACAGACAGGAATCTGACTGATTTTCTCAGAGACCCCCTTGACCCCTCTGGAATGTTGTTGTCTTTTGGGACACCGTTGTTTTATAACCTTTGTTTAACCAGGTTAGCCCCGCTAAAACCAGCGATCATTGTATGCTATCTGTGATGTGATGTGTGTGCTGCTTAAGTTTGTGATTCTCTCAAAATGCTGTGACTCATAATTACATGTTTCCCTGATATCTAATTTTGACTTGAGATGAAGCTTAAATGCTAGTCTTTGTATCAGGATGAAGGTTGGAATGCGGCCTTTAACGTTTATCTCTCTTATATATACTGTATTTTATGAGATTAATCAGACAAGTCCTGTAATTAAATGACAAATATGAGTAACTGTCCTTCAGAGAGACACATATAAGCATTTTATTATCTGACACCCACATTGGCAGGACAACATAATTTGTTAGCATCTTTTAAAATCACTTTTAAAAAAAGTTTAAGGTTTAGTTAGGGGCATATAAACGGTTTGGTTGGGGGAACGATAGTGGTCATGGTTAACAGAAATCAACGTATGTCTGTTGGTAGGGAATGGGAAGTGAACTCCTCTCCAAGTCCAAACCTTTTTAGATCCATCCAACTACCTTGACCACCTGCCTTTGCAAATGTTGTAGCTCAAGATTGCGACACTATGTCCTCCTTTGCTACTGGCAGACAACAGCCATAATTCCTACATCCTCTAGAGGGCTTTGTTATATTTTGGCATTTGCTGAAAATTCTAATGCTGTCATTTTCCATTGAAGGACAGCCTGAATAATCTATTTCCCAACATGTACTGCTTTGGTGGCTGTGTAATCCTGAGTTCTTCTTCTTCAGGAGTTCAGTAGCAAGAATTCTAACAGGCATAGATAATTGGGTCTCAATGGGGAAAAGTAGTAGAGTGTGAGTATAACATGCAGGGTTGCTATAAACACCATCTTTAAAATCACTGAGGAACTAAATCTAAAAGCAGCCAACAATACGGGGTATATTAGTGATAACAAACATAAAAAGTGAAAGGGCAGCACCAGTAACCAGACAATCTGGTGTATCAGTATCGCCCAGTACGGGCAAACATGGAAAAAGATTGCCAGTACACCATGCCATGCAACTTTCCATGTCGGACGCTTGGTGGTCCACGATAAACTCAGTGTCCCAGCTTGCCTGTGACATCAGCCACACATACTAGTACCACACTTTTCTCTCTCTCTCTCTCTCTCTCTCTCACACACACACACACACACACACACACACACACACACACACACACACACACACACACAGGCCAACGGTCACAAATAGGTGCCAGGAGAGAACAACTGCTTGTATACAGTATGTGTGTGTGTGTGTCTGTATTGTGTTGTGTGATGTGAGCCAGGTTTGTCGGGGATTAGCTAGCATTAGCAGAGCCCTCTCGTTGAACCCGGTTTTAATGTGACCCATGCGTCTTCTCTGCCCCCTCTGCCTCGTCCACATTATTCACAACCCAGTGGAGCACTTCAGCACCGTTTATGCCTCTCACCTTTCTACACCCCCAGCACCCCCCCCCCAAAACCCTACACATTCACGCTCATTTTCACTTTCACACCATTTACTTGCATTATCCTGCAAGTCAAATTAAAATGTTTCAGTTCTGCTCCTAATGTTTATTTATCCAGTCAGGCTTGTGGGGAACATGTACGTCATTTTCTTTGGCTAAAACTGTGTGTTACACATTCACAGAGTCATCCACATTCACATTTGGATCTGTAGTGTATAAAAACACTTTGGTTCTACGATATTCTCATTCAAAACGTGTCGATTTGGGTCAAATGTAGGTTATTCATAATTAAACACTCTGTCAAACTGAGTAGCACGACTTATGTTGTGGCAAGATCGTTTTAATTTAACTCGGCAAATCAGATGGGAGAGCTGAGAAGAACAATAGGCATAGATAGTTTTTTTAAGCCATGGTCTGTAACACTATATTTCAAGCAATCATACAGTAAAGGCTTCATCCACTGACATAATTGGCTCAAAGTAAAATTTCTAAATCTCTATGAAAGGCCCAAGTGTGAAACAGGTGAGCCTAAGTTACATTACATACTGTCAGGAAGCAGTTGATATTGCTGCTTGGCCTTGTAAACTAATGATTTAATGTTGGTTCAAAAATATAGCTAGTGGTGGAAGAAGTATTCAGATCATTTACGTGAGTAAAAGTAGCAATACCACAGTACAGGAATACTGTTAGTAAAGGTTTCGCATTCAAAATGGTACTTGTAAAAGTAAAAAATATTAGCATCAAAATGTACTTAAAGTAAGAAAATGAAAAGCACTCATTAAGAATGGCCCATTTCAGAATAATGTACGGTGGTGCTCATAAGTTTACATGCCCATGCTTAAGTTGACTAAAAAGAGGAATAAAAAAACATCTTTTGTAAATAGATCTTAATGCCTTAATTAAAAAAAAGAGGAAAACTCCAACCTTTTAAGGACACCAATTTTCTTTGTGAATGAATAATGTATTATAAATAAATGTTCTTCCTTAAAATGCAGGGGGCATATATATATAACATACCCCTATGTTAAATTCCCATAGAGGCAGGCAGATTTTTATTATTAAAGACCAGTTATTTCATGGATCCAGGATACCATGCATCCTGATAAAGTTCCCTTGGCCTTTGGAATTAGAAAGTACCTCAAAGTTGTACCTAAGTGCAGCACTTGAGTAAATGTACTCCACCACTGCGTATAGTTACCTTCAAACATAACTCCAATCCAGTGGCTGCTTTTTCTGCTGCCACTAACTGAGTGTGAATAACTGGGCCTTGAAGCTGGTCCCGAACTCCCCGAACAATGTACAAACAGTTGGAGCTCTTGGAACAACACTCTCAGATGAAGGAGGCAGACAGACAAACCAGCAGGCAGCCAGGAAAACAAGAAAAGACAGCACGTAGAGAGACAGGGATGCAGGAGACAGGCTCCAGTGCCATTAACAAGACTTCAGACACAGATGTTCTGGTACCAGCACAAACAGTTTTGCAGGGATAGATTACTCACAGGTCAAACAGAGCTGAGTCACCAAGCTGAAAAATGTTACATACTTTCCCGTTCCGTACTCTAGCTGAGTTCCTCCCTTTAACAAATAACGGAGGGATCTATTTATGAATGTTTGAGTCTGCCTTCATCAAACTCTAGATGTGGATGCACAAATGCATCAGCATGTAATTGGTTGCTTTTCAAACACCATACCAAGTTAGTGTGGATTAAAACAGCAAAGTATTGGACCCGCATTTAAAGGCTGATCCCAAAGCAGCAGCTGACCGTAGATGGGCAGTAGGCCTCATGTTTCTGCAGCCTTCAGCCTTTAGCTCCTGGGCAATCCATTTTTCCCCCAGTGTGCCCTCAGAAGCTCAGAGGATTTCAAGCACTTGTGCATTCAGGCCTCTGTTACACCTTTTAAATTAGGGCTCCCAGATCTTTCTCTGAGCCGGATTGACAGAGGGAGCCAGTTGCCCTCGTCCTTGCACTCTGGACGACCCCATCTCTTTGGCTGAAGCCCCAGTAGTCCCCCCCTCCTTCCCCAACCCCCCCACTGCTGTTGAACACGACCTTTTCAGTTCCTTGGAACGACACAGGCCAGAGTCAAATCGTTTTTGAAAATTTGGTCTTAACAAGATAAGCGGTTTAGCGAATACGGATGGGAGAAGATTACTTCTTTTTTTTTTTGCACTCTAAGATGAGTTTCTATAACAGGACAGTGACGAAAAGTACACTGATGTAATATCCAAATACTTTACTGAACTCTTTGGCAGTCTTTGTATATTCCTGAAAACTCTAATCCATCTGCCAAGGGGATAAAAAAAATAATGATAAAATTAACTGCCCTGCTGTTGACATGTGACCTGGTCAATCCTTACCACGAGAGAGAGGACCAAAAGAGAAAAGAAACATAAAAAGGGATTATGAGAAAGAGAAGTGGTGGAACAGGGACAAGCAGGGAATGGGGAGAAGCAGAATAACCCCCACGCTGCTCAGGCAAAACGGGAAAGAGTTGACAGGAAAATAAAATGGTTCAATTTTGGTGGTACTGGGAGAGAGAAAAAGCAACAATAACAGAGGAAACATTTCACTTTCAAACTCAACAGTTTCCTTTGTGCCAAAATAAAAAAGACAACAATAGAAAAAAAAATAAAGGATGCTGATCCTCTTTTAGTTTTGAGTTTTTTTCTCTCTCACATCACGGTCAATTTCACCTGTCATTCCCCACCAACACAGTTCTTCTACCTTTCAATGCATATGCTCTCTTGGCACCACTGGAACAGTTTAAATATAATATCCAACATATGGTAGAGTTTATGGAACATAAATGAGATGAGAAATTAAATGTACTCAGAGAGTCGCAGGGGGACCGTGGTCTCTGAGGGGTGCCGTTGTTTAGGGAGAGCCTAAATGATGGGCAGCTGTAATTACAGCCACAAACTGAGTGGCAGAGCTGGAGATGGAGGGGATGGGATAAGTGAGAAACCCAAGAGGAGAGGGAGAATGGGGGAGAAAAGAGAGGTGAGATGGGAGAGTTATGAAAAGAGGGGCTCTCAGTGGGTGGCTCTTTTCTCATTTTTGTTCTTCGTTCCCTCTTGTGGGTGTGCATCATGTGACGATGTGTAATTGGCCTGTGGTCACACCAGAGTTGTGCAAACAGATTAGCAGGGAAACATGTCAGCCTGAAGGGCTGCTGAGGTGAATGTGTATGTTGTGTGGATCACAGATGTGGGACTGTGTGGGAAATGGTTTGATGGAGTAAAACCTTTGTTAATGGTGAACAGGTGGGGCAGTTGACTTTGTCGCAGACAACTTTGTTGTCGTGGGCATGCAGGGAACGTCTAGACCTCAGGTCTTTATGTGCAGTTACACATGCGTATTGAATACTGAATATTGAATACATTCATCCATACACATATTTTCTACGCTTCATTTAATTTTACTAAATTAAATTATGTTTGCACTCTACCCTACTCATATATTACAGAGGTTCTGTGTGATTTTAAGACACTTGAGAACACAAATCTTGGTTTCTGCCATAAAGCACTAAGCTGCACTACTGCAAACACTGAAGATCATTGTGTGACCGGCCTGGTATTTCTAAAACCTCTCACAGCATGTTTTTAGCTCACACATATTATATTATGCACCAACTTACACCTCTTTATATCATCATATATCATAGGGAGTGATAGTTTTAAAGCAACAGTTTGACAGTTTGGGAAATACACTCATTCACTTTTAAAGCTTATTGTAATTCAAGTAGTCTTACAAGAAAAAAATAGATTTCTGTACCTCTTGGCTCTGCTTTCATGCTTTGGACAATCACTGGTCATTTCAGAGAGAGAGTGTTCCTATCGGCTTTAATTGCAGATGTGCGTCCCTTTAGACCGTGGGGCAATGCTATTCCAGCATTAACCCAAGAAAGGAAGACAGACTTTTTGTTAAAGACAGTCTAAAATAGAGTCTGGCAATAAACGCTATAAAACACGTGTCAATATCAACAAAGTGTTTCAGAGATTGAGAGAAAATGCTGCCTTCTGTTAATTCAAGTTCATGTTATGTAGCTAGTTATCACATTTTCATACTGATTTAACGGCATAGACGAGGATGATTGAAAAATGATTTTGTACTCGTACAGGTTACTTTATGAAGTGTGTGCCAGTGCTCGTCTGGTGGGAGGGGCTTAGGACAGAGGGGAAAGCTGCAGGAGGGCTGTATTTTCAAATTTATCTGCCGGCCCAATTTCCTGTATGGGAGAAGTTACTTCCTGGAATCTTGCCATCACTGTGAGGTTGCCAGGCAAGCGGTGAATAAAAAAGTAGATATAACATGTTAATTAATGAGCCTCAGTGAAGTTTCCCATGAGGGTTTTCAAAGTATTGAGAGAATAGAAAAGAAAGAAACTGTCCATTAGCATTCTCAGCTAAAGTTGACTCTGGGAACCAACAGATAAGTGAGTTTAACTTGGCTGAAGAAAGACTGTGTGTAAGCAGACACAGTTATTGGTTTCTGATGCCCCTGTCAGCTCTGTGCCAGACCACCTGCCTTCGGGTAGTAACATCACCCCATAAAAACCACCCAATGTGGATGGTAACCATATTTTGCCCTGAAAAACTTATTTACATCTGTATTCCCAGGTCTTTCACTGTTAAAAACAGTCTTTCATTTTCAGCAGGTGTCTAGTTTGGGCCACGTTTGTGTTACTTTCTAACACAGGATATACTGTACATTTTTACTTTTTCCAAAAGTATTTTTGTTGATTTTCTGGTATCTCTTTCTAATAACATTAAAATATGCTCGGATCGGCCTGGATGTCCTTATTGATCCTCCAACTCATATTTTTAGATTCAGTGTGACTTACACTCAGAGGATAACATTACCTAAATCTGCTTAGAAATCAGAACTTGCCTTAGAATCATTGAGTTTTTAAGTTTTCTTCAGAATCAAAGTAATCCAGTTATAGATGTATGTAAATTGGGAGCAACATTGCAAACAGGAACTGCTTTTTGCTAATTCTGCATACTTTTAATGGTGCCAACTTGTCGATTTATATAGGTTTAAAAAAGACCATTTTGCCATGCACGGCATCCGTTCCTGTTGTTCCAGACTTTATTGTGATGGAGTGTCCACCAGTGGTGAAGCACTCCACAGAGATGTTTCCTTGCCACTGGCCTCTAACGGATGTGGCCCTTAGTGTCTTTCGTCACGCTGCAACTTTACAGCATCTGATAATATGAAAAATATGGGCTGGGCGCAGTGTGAGCCAAACAGTGTTCTGGATCAGCATGAACAAATCCCATGTTTTTGATAGATTTTTCTGCTGTTGATTCACTCAGGTAGTAGTGTCAACGCCTCGGGCGGCCGACAGAAGCCTGACAGACAGATAGTGCAGGCGTGCGTGCCATTGTTGACAGCCAAAAGTTAGATCTCTGTGAAAAGCTCAGAGAGAGCGAGTGAGTATTGGAATGGAAACACAAGTCTATTTTATCAGCTTGCCAAAATGCGAGGGGGAGAGTGCATGAGAGACGCAGAGAAAGAGAGATGGAGAGAGAGAGAGGCCAGGCCCCCTCAAAGCCTCTGTAGTCAGCTCTAGTGACGGCCAACCCAAGCATATGAGAGCAGTGTGAATGGTTTTTTAATGCCTGCTAACAGCCGAAGTGTTTAATGGGATGGAGGGATGGATGAAGGGATACATCAAAGGATGGGAGGGATGGAGAAAGGATGAGAGTGACAACAATTTTTGGACATGAGGTCCAAGGTGTTCATCACTGCAACGCCGCTGCCTTTGCTACATGCTTTACTGCTGCTGGAACCCAGTGCAGTCTGGGTTTCATGCTGTTAGTGATCACAGTTCTTAAAGCTGTGGTCTGTCCTCATTTATCTTGGTCGTGTCTCAGTATTTTTCTTGAGGTCTTGTTATTTTGCCTGAGACTGACGCAAATTAAGTTTCAATTATGTGGAAATCACAGGCGTAATTGCATTTATTGCTCTGCTGTCTATAGACGAATGTCCAGCTGGCTACAGATTATACACTTACTCAAATTTGATTTATATTCTGTTGAGAAATGCTGTCCAATACAAGTATAATACAAAGTCCAATGTACTATCAATAACAATCCTGACAAATCTGCACCCTATTGTGGCAACAGTCAGAAGGAAAGCATTGACTTGTCTCTAAATCGAGTTGGACTTGGCTTTTTTTTGGTCTTGGCCTGTTGATTGCGACTGCAGTGCTGACTTACATTTTCCTATAGCTCTGCCTGAAACCTAATATGCCTGTATGTGTCTGTGTGTTAAAGGAAGGCGTAGGAGTGAAATTATCAGCAAATTATTTTCATTATTTTGTCTTTTGACCAATTTCTGAAGAATTCAGTACACATGATATGACTGTATATTGTGAACATCAGTGAATTAAAAGACAAATGGCAATATTTTGTGTTTGTGTATGTGTGTCCATTTCAATACAGTTGGCTATTTGTGCTTCTAAGTATACGAATGTTGAGTCTCCCTGTAGGAAATATTTTTGTATTTATAAATAGCCATGACCTTTGCCCCTCACTGATAGGTTTTCATGATAAAAAAAATGGCATGCTAGCTCTACAAATAGTAAAGTTCATCATTTGTGGGCTGTGTGACTCGCTGCATTTAATGGATTGGTTTTGCGCTGCATTGCCAAGGAAGCAAGTTAAGCCAAATAAAGTGAGCAAATGTGTTAAAAAGGTTTCAATAAATGAGACTTACACTTTGACTGAACAACAAAAGATTTTGAAAATCACTTAATTGGCCTTGGTGTCATAAAAAATACGTAATGAATAGCAATATGTTCAATCAGTCCAAATGTAAAATAAAAACCCTGCAGAGAGGCCCAAATCCATTTCTATCATGTTTATCAGAAGAGGAACACTGATGTAAGAAACTGTTCATGTCACATAAACCACATATACTTCACTATCTTACCTCAACCCGACTGCTGTTTACACAAAACGGCCCTTGACTTAAACAAAAGCTGGAAGGCTCCATGGAAACTATGGGAAGAGAAGATACAGAACGAAATACATTTTTGGAGGTGGGGAATGAGGAGAAAGAAAACAGAGAAATTAAAAAGCATTTTCATTTTAAGTTTGTATTTTTCAAATAGAATAAAACAAAGTCTTGTAGCTTCTTTTGTCTCCCTACTGACTTTCTCCAATCTATAAGATTGGACCGTGTCTGCTAAATTGACTTACAGTTTTTTACAATTATTTCAATACTTTTAACAATTTTCCTAAACTCTCATCAACACACATACAACACGCAACTGGCAAAATGGTTAACTTTATGCTGAAAATCAAACACTGTAAACAAAACTCCAACACTAATTTTCAAAATACAATAATACACTAACACAATACACTATGTCTACCAAAACACTGCAAACATGTCTCAAAACCACATGATTCTTCATAAACACTAATGTTCTCTCCCAACAGGAACATGTAGTCAGTCATAGCCCAATATCATAAAAACACTAATATCAGGTGGAATTACAGAAACTGCATTATTTTATGTCTCAGGTTTCTCATTATACAATAAATAATAGCATATTGCATTGACCATAGACTTTTACACCGCAGTTTCTCTTGAAGTCTCTGTACATTTTTGTTTTGTAGGATTTAGTAAATGCTGCATTTTATTTCTTTTGTTGCAGAAATTCAATACAAAAATTAATGAGCCATCTCAGAATAGCTTTATAGAATGTGTCACTGCCCCCATGTGAGTCGAGTGTGGATTTGAGTTGCGCATTTGTCATTTTGCGTCGCACATGCGTCACTTTGCGACAAGTAGCCTAGCAGATGCTAACAAGAGACTTCTGTAATATCAATACAGTAAAAATGGACCTACATAACGTTTGTTCACTGCTGGCTACAAGTTAGCATCAAACACAACAAAGGTTGTCAGTTGAATGGCGTTTTGAGCTAACGTTAGCAATCAAACAAATAGCTAAACCGTTTTTGAAACTCAAATCTGCACTTGACCTACATTGGGCAGAGACAGGATGTACGGTTTATGAAAAAAGGGAAACAGAGACAGAATTGTCCTGGTATCTTTCTTTGTGTTCATCTTTACTTTATTGTTAGTTTTCCACAAAATCAGTCCAAATAGGTCCTCTTTTACTGTATGTACTACTGTAACAATATCAGATTCAGCTTTGGCCAGGTTTGCGGAAACAAACAAGGAATGTGACTTTGGTTACTGCAATCCTTGCTGTAATAGTACAACACTCACTTATTGTAACATATAAAGAATACTTTAAAAAAAAAATGCGATTGAAAGAACCTCAACAGCTGAGTGTGTTTCCTAGATGGGAATCAGCTGTGAGTGATCTATTTGCATTACTTCAATCAGCAGTTTCTCTCATTTACAGTAACAATGGAATACTGTAAAATTCAGGGAATATATATGTTTCAATTTACAATATGAACAGCTGTTCACTTTGACTTTAGCCTAAGATAGGTTTAGAACATTATGTTATCTGTTCTGACATACAGTGTGAAAGCATTTGCAAATTTGCCAGTAAAAATCCATTGTTTTGGTCTTGGTTGAGCTTGTTTGTAAAAGCATTTTAAATTGTGTGTTAACTGTATGCATTTTGTGTCAAAGCAACAAGAAATGTGTTAATTGTATAGCCTACACAGACAGATGTTGTGTTAACTGTGTTAAGAGTTCAGGAAGATTGTTAAAGTATTGAAAGAATTGTCATAGCAATCATAAAAAACTGTAACATAAGTATGTTCTATTATTCTTTTTTCTATTTTATTATTTTTTAATTTACTTTCTTTGTTACTTGTGTATGGTAGAAAGTACTATCTGGCATTTTCTGACTTTTGATTGATTTTCTGCACTGATATGAACCAACCTCAATAATATATGAAATGTATAAAACTACATTAATTAGTTTAAATAATTGTGCATTGACAAGTAGCTTAACACTTAAGATTAACTGGAAAAGCCCCCCTGACCCGAATCAATGCAAGCAAACACGGAGTAGCTGCAGCTACGTGTACGAGCTTCCACTGAGCTAAAACGGAAGTTAATGGGACAAGTTTTAAAGTGCCTTTGTGCCTCTTTTGCCATAAAATGCAATTAAAATGTCTGGTAGCTGCTAGCTCCTTGCTACCGTCTGGTGTGTGTGTTCAGCCAGGCTTGTGAGATAATCAATAACAACAATCCACTCCAGAAGACAAGTCATGACTTCGCGATGAAAACTTTAAGTTTATTCCCTTCAAAAATAGGTAAGACAGACACTAGGCAGGATATCCTGATGCTATGCCACAATACTGTAGCAGACAATGTATTCACAGCAAGTAACATTTCAAAACCAATGATGATAATTGGGATTGTGTTTATGAATGAATCCTCAGCCTTCAAATAAAAACTAAAAATGTACAATGGAATTACATCTGCATTGAAATAAAATACAAATAATGAAATGTCACTGGCTACAGAAATCCCAAATTACACATGTATTACTGACAACCCTTTCAGAAATAAAGTAGGCTACTTGCTGTACCTGAACATGGGGATTAGATATATATTGTAGGTCTATACCTACCTATCTTTAGTTTATATACATATAATATGAAAGACAAGGAAAAACTGTTAGTGGTACCAACGCATGCCTGATGTTTTAGCTGTTTACTTCAATACCATATCTTCATCCTAGCAGCAAAAGTGAGCTCACTACAACCTCTCATATACAACCAAGTGAAATCAAGGTCAACCCAATGCGTTTAATGTGTCAAATTAACCAAACAGAAATTATCAAACACGTTATGCGTGACAGCACTAAATGGTGCGACCATTTTCATAATCATGATGCACGTACCCATGTTGATAGCTGACTATGCAATTTGCTAAGATAGGAATAAAGGCAGCCTAGTATAAAGTGTCCTGACACTTACCAGTTCCTCTTGCTGATGTGATGTTAACTCTGCTGTCTGTCCCCATCATGACAGCTCTGTGAGCTTTTTTTGCATTTTGCTGCATCAGACTTGGCCCTCTTTTCTTTTCCCTTGTCCCATCCACCTTTCTCCTTAACTTTTCTGTTAGCCATTCTGCCGGCAATTTAATATGGAAAACTGTACATTTTTCTGTCCTGAACTGCTCCTGTTACAAATCTGAGTCTGCGGCCGGGGACCAATCACAAAGTGGCTAGTAGGCCGACTGGTCTTCCTCCGTTTTTTGTTTCACATAGCGTATAAGTGATTGTATTAGCGACCCTGCTGTTGGCTGTTCATATTGCTTTGTTAGACTTTTTTTTAATGCCGACGGCTGTTCTGGACGTTGTAGAGCGCCCTCTGGTGGACAAACTATGCAACGCCAACGCTCCTTAACATCGTTGACAGTCCGTTTTTGTTTTTTAAATATTCATTTATCAGAATCATTTATTTCTCATTATAAATGATTTTTGATAAATTAATTAATAATAATAAATTAATTTTTTTATTTAAAATTGGCCATTAGAAATGCAGATACAGATAGATCGGGAAATGCTTAATACCGGCCGATATATCGGTCAGGCTCTAGTTAAGCGGTACAAAGACTTGCCCCGGCAACTGCCGTTTTAGCTCAGTGGAAGCTGATAGACGTTGCTGCTGCTACTCCGTGTTGCCTGCACTGATTTGGGTCAGGGTTTTTTTTTTCAATCAAAAGCACTCGCATATTTATGACGATCAAGATTAACGTAAAAAAATTATTCTTCTTTAAGTCTGCAAGGTGGTCTAGGAATGTCATCCGTCTTTACTTGGGCGAACCTTGCATGGTGTGGACTGCAAGAGTTTTTTGGTTGAGATGGTACCAAGTTTTTGACCATGTCTGTTGAAATGGTGGAAGCTCCCCTTCATTTATGCTTTAAAAAAATGCTTTCTTGGATTGGTTGCAGTCGTCAGTGCAGCAGTGATTGTGGATGAAATCATTTTGAAGGATGTCTGGTTTGGGTTCAGCTTTTCTGGGGCAGCAATGCCCACCCAGGAGGACCTGCTGATCTGGCTCTTATAAAAAAAAATTAAAAAAAACTCTATTCCACTTTCTCTCCTAGAGAAACACAAATAAATTCCTTTTAATCAGCCGTGGGTTCTTTGGGGGCTCATTTGGAAGGAATGTAATTTATACTTAAAGTACAGTTATTCATAAGGTAAATGTGCTTTGGTAAGCTTGATTTCTCTCTCCCACAGCTGGCCTTTGATATACCCGAGGGTGATCTCGCTGCAGTTTAGATGAAGACACAATTATTAGAGGCAGCGTGGAGGTGGGCTTTGAAATGGTTACACTCTGTGAGAATTGTAAAACTCACGCATCACGAAGGCTATTTCAACAAATGATTAAATACAAATTCTCCGATATCATGAGAGATCCTTGGCTCTCACTTCCTGTCTGTCTTCTTTCCTTCTTGTTCGCTGCTCTCCGGAATGCTGAGGGGAAAAGGTCCTGAGTTCAGCTCCTCTGAAAGGGGATCCAAACCGCGTGCTAACGAGAATGCCAAGCCTAACAGGGACTGACAGCTCATCGCACTGAGAACTGCTGTGTGTAAATGTGTGTGTGAGGGTTGGGGGTTGGTGTCAGAGTGTGCCAAATATCTATGTGCATTTATTATGAGAAGGCAAACATCCTTGGTGAAGCTTAATAACTCACTTATTTTTTCACACACATGCATGCAGGAATGCACCCGCATAAACACACGCGATGAGTTTTAAATTGCACCCAATCACACAGGCGCACTGTCTACATGCATCAATCAGTCAGCAATAATAATCTAAAAGGATGTGTCCCGCCCATCCCCACCTAACTCCATCATGGCCATAACCACCAGCTTTCCCCGCTCCGTCTATCTGAGCTCAGATGAAAAGCAGATGGGTCAGAGGGTAGTGAAAGAGAGACAGGGAGAAAGAAATAAAGAGTAATAAAATGAGTGTAAAGTCAGATGAAGACTAAGGGGTCAAAGTTAGACAGGAGAGATGAGAAAGTGCTAAAGAGAAATTGTCCAAGGAGAAAGTGAGAGAGAAAACAAAGAGGTCAGGAAGAGAGAGTGAGAGAGCTAAAGAGAAAGTGAGACAGACAGAGAGGGAGATAAAGGCAGCTGAGGGGTCAGGCTGGGAGCGAGGGAACAGTCAGCCATTTTCACATGAAAGGAATCCAACCAATCCCCTCAATGATAAACATGTGTCTGTGTCACCCATCCTAGGTCTCTGCTTGATTTGTGTGTGTGTATGTGTGTGCGTGTGTGTGTATGTGTGTGCGTGCGTGCGTGCGGTGTGTTGTTCACCGTTACAGACACTTGTATGATGATACCCACTTTTACACACCAACATCTTATCCACCAATTTAGCAACAGCAAGGAAACATGGTGCATAAGTGTGAACTGACACAAGCCATCACACCCTCGACACAAGATTAGAGCAAGACAGCAAAGCCTAGCATCTCCTCTCCTGTCAACTTTCCTAAAGTCTTGACCTCACCTGCCTTCTAACATGCTGCTCACTTACACCCTCAGGGAGTAGACAGAATAACTTGAACACCCCATGAAATAGGAGCCAAAAGTAATTAAATCAAAATTGCAAACACAGGAATGGGCGGCACGTTAAGTTTGGTCACACAGTGACAGCTTGCAGGACACTGCTTATATGATAACGTCCTCCAATTTTGGACTTTACACAGACAAGATGGTTGGCAGTTGGTCAATGGCATAACATAACTGCAACATCCCTGGCTGAGGGCCTTTGTTGCACGGCGTGCACCTTTCTCTCCCCTTGTAGTTTGTGGAGACACCTTATGGAACGGACTGAACAATGACATCAAACATAGCCATAATATCATTTAATTCAAAATTAAAGAAATCATTACTTGATCAATACCGAAAATAATAGACAGGAACATAGGAATGGAATTGTTATGTAAGGGTATTGTTGTATCTTGTTGTATTGTTTGTAATAACAATAAAAATAGTATGCTGTATTTGCATATTGCATGATAAAATACAAATAAGCTATTTGTTTGTACTACTTCTCAAACTAATCCCTTTACATACATATAGTTTGTCACTTTTAATCTTTTGCATGTGTTGCTGCGCTTTCCTGTGTAACAAGCATAGTGTGCGCTGTGCATGAGCCAAGGCGCATTTTACTAATGCGCTGTTAAAATAACAATGAAATGCTGCGTTACTGACTTTAGACCAGGTTTTTGTGGTCAATGGCGCGATTTACTTTCTGCTGCTGCTAGATAACAATATGCCAAGAATTCGCCTGAACACACCTCCCTGTAAGACCAGCACGCCCATGGGTGCAAAGATGGGCGCAGGTCCATTTGCTATTTAAACGATCTGCGTTGGTCTTAAAATAGCAAGGTCACTTGTGTCGGACTTTGCGCTGCGCTGCGCTGGGTGCAAGATAGGGCTCTATGTCTCTCTGTTTGTTTGGCATATTTAGTCATATTTTTGTTAAGACTAGTTCTCTTCTTGACTTATTAAATAAATTTGCACCTGCATAGATGATTTGAGGCAAAATGAGCCAACATCACAACAACATAACAGTTGGGATTTCCAGACGTCTTTTATAGCACAAATGCTACTGGCATTCAACCTAATATGACTCACATTTATAGCAGTGTTTGCTGTTGAGGTAAATGTAATTTTTTCTTAAGTGTTGACATTATTTTGTCTTCTAGAGGTTCCCCCCCCATTTCCTTTAATCTTTTATCCTCTCCTCACCAGTCCCCTTCATCTCCTCCTATCCTCCTATAATTCCGTCATTCAGAGATCTTTGCAGTAAAAGTTGAGGTACCCCCAGAGACGGAGGTTGAGAGGAGGGCCTCTGTTGCTCTCTGTTGACTCAACCACCTTCTTGGAGTGTTGCCATGGCCACTGCCAGCCTGGATTGAAACAAACCAGGTTGGGGTGTGGGTGGGGGTGCGGACAGAAAGAGCAGGGGGTCAGTGAGGGAGAGGAAATGAGGTGGCGAGAAAGGGAAGATGACCTGAGAAAAAGGGAAGAAAGAAGAGAAACTGGGAAAAGGAGGGTTTTGTTTTAGCGGGTAAACATTTTTGAGCCAGTTCCTGTTGTTCAACAGGTAATACAAACATCTGTGTGTCTGTGTTTTTTTTTTATCTTTAAGGTCCATCATGTGTTTATATGTGTATGCATGTTAATACCAGTGTGTGTTTAATTGGGAATACTTTTATAGTAATTTAACTATGGCTGTGGTGGACAGGGTATTTATTTGTGGGAGCTATAGAGTACAATCATTCTTTTCCATTCTTCTATTGTAACCCTGAACTCTGTAAAGCATCTGTGTGTGTGTGTGTGTGTGTGTGTGTGTGTGTGTGTGCGCGTGCATGTGTTTGTGTCTTGAGCCATTGAAACCAATGCTATTCACCCGTAACCACACACTGCCGATCGGGTCACTGGCACACACTCATGCATGCATAAGAACATAAACACTCACAGAGACACACACACACTCAGATTGCGGCACTGCTTGACGTGGCTTCATTTCTACTCAATTGACTGACAGATATTGTTTTGTTTTCAGTGACCCTCAAGTCGATAACATTGTGTTGGTGTGTTAATGTGTGTGTTTGTGTGTGTAAGACACATAATATTCACATTTTAAGTACACTGGAGCCACAGCCTCGACTTCAACGCTTAATTACTGTCACCGCCGATGTGAAGCTGGTACTAAACCAACAGTGATCTAGTAAAATCCCAGTGATAATTAGGATAGGCTTTGGCCCAGGGGGGAGTGTGGTGAGATGGAAACTGAGAGCTTGGTGCAGAAAAAAAGGTCTTGTTTATTTAGACAATACCACCAGTAATACATATATAGACAGAGGGGATAGTGAAGTAATGATTATTTTTTGGTCCACGTCAACACAAAAGATTAGTTTGAGTTTGGTGAAACACATGTCTATTTTATAGCTCAATACATCGGAGGCATAGCATCTCTTACAATAAAAAAATAAACAGCTCTGGAAACTCACAGCAGCTTTGTTTAACCCTTGTGTTGAAAAAAGTTAGTGCATTTTCTGACATTTTTTTTCAACGTTGTGGGTCCTTTTTTTATGTTTTTTCCAAAGTTATTTGATATTTCTAATGATGACATTTTCAGCTTATTTCGACGGCCCATTTGACGTGATGAAAAAACTGAAAACAGGTAAAATTTGACCCGAGGACAACATGAGGGTTAAAAAAATGTTTCCTCTGTGGTGAGACTTGGCCCATTATGCTGGTGTATGTGTGTGTGTGTGTGTGTGTGTGTGTGTGTGTGAGAGAGAGAGAGAGAATGTGCTGATTAGGAACTGCACTTCCAGTTAAGAACTGCACTTCCAGTTCTTAATCAGTGTTTTTTCTATAACACAATACAAGCTTAAGTTTTCCAAATCAGATTTGGAATTGTCAGTCCCTCCAGGATTTCGTGGGCTTTTTTTGTGATTGTTGTGGCCCAAAATGCCTGATTTTGCAAAAGCTTTTAAAAATTTTAGATAAAAGTTGCAATGTCTTTTGTTTGTTGCGATGAAGTTGCGGGAGACAGAGAAAATTTCAAAAAAAGCTGTGATTTGCTTTGTTTTGTAGTGCTTTAAAAATAAAAAGGAAACTTTTCTTGAGGCGAATAAAATTACTCTATGCTGAGTTTTCCTAGTAACCATACCAAAAGGCTCAGGGTGCTGCAAATGGTAGTATAATGAAAATTGCTGGTGGATTTAAGACAAAAAGTTATAATTTATTGAATGAATCAAATTTTAACATGTCTGTCAGTGGCTTGTTGATCAGTTAATTGTCAGTTCATTTCCTATAATGGCCTGGGACACACATTCATACGGTTTGATAAAGCACTTATTGGACTCTAACTTATTATTGCACTTACAATAACAAGTATAGCTGTCCTCAATTTAGGTCATCCTGTTTGTCTCATCTCTGTTTTTTCCTGCATCCAGCATGTGTGTGTGTGTGTGTGTGTGTGTGTGCGTGTGTTAGTCGAGGGAGGAACTGAGCAGCCCCGCCCGTTGCAGAGAGCCGATAGCAGTGAAAAAGCGGCCGCTTCAGCGACATCAGTACATTAATATTAAAATATATACCGGTTGGCAGAACGGTCTGACATGTTTTGCATGCTCTTTCGCTGTACGTTTTGTTGGTAAATATGAGATGTTCATAGCAGAAAGAATGAAATGAATATGGCCACGTACGTGTGACGTCAACCCGTTTTCACTCCCGCTTGGTCATTGGCTCTCAGAGTCACATACTGATACAAAGTCTGCCAGGTAGGACTGCTGGGAATGGTTGAAGTCATGGGAAAATTTGCAGAAAAGTTGCGGTAATTGGTCAAAACTGCGAGTCGCACAGGTCACGGTGATTGGTTGAATTTGCGACATCGCGAAATCCTGAAGGGACAAATGTTGAGTAAACTTGGAATTGCTGCAATTAGTTGATTCACTCACAAAGCGCAGTAAATCCCAAAAATAATTTTTGCATTGAGTTAATTTTTTACCTGCAATTTTGCCCAGTTGATCAATAGCACGCCACCTTGACAGTGCTGACCTTTGAGGGGACAGAGAGGCGGAGAGTCAGTCACTTTGATTTAACCTCCTCTGTCTGTAAGAGTATAAACTGTTCCACAAAAGAGAAACTATGCAAACAGTTTTTAAAAAGTGTCAATGGTACAAATACTTTTTTAAAATAAACTGTGTGAACTTATCCTTATCCCACAAACTCTTAGCTTTATTTTCCGTTCTTATTTTCCCAAAATGGTGTATGAACGGTGAACAAAATGCCAGGGCGAATAAAAAAAAGTAGAGAAATAGAGAAAAGCTTTTGTGATAGACTAGCACTAGCCTGACTGGCTAGAGCATTAGCAGTTAGCTTGATACAGCAGCTCACAAACTATGCTCCTACAAGCTGTTTATTCCAAAGGTTTTATTTTTTGCCTTCTAGTGAAGACAAACTGCATAAGTTGTAATTTTGTTTATCCAGCACTCCTCCCGTCTGCTTCAGCATTCCTCTCCATCCGTGTGGCCTGTTTGAAGATTTGTGGCCCATCTAAAGCCACAATCCTGTGATCTGGTGGTCGGGTTGACCACAAACCCTCAGCATGGCCTACCAAGTCTGCCCTTGAGCCGCTGTGGGCCGCACAAACGCACACACATTCATAGACAGATATACCCACATAGGTACAACTCAAACCTACAGAACTGAGTGCTCTCACACACACACACACACACACACACACACACACACACACACACACACACACACACACACAATTATGGGTCTTTCCCACATGCTGATCTCTTCTGTCAGAAGCCTATGCTGAGCTGTGGTCCAAACCCAATGTTTTCCTTAATAGAGGGTATTGGTGCTAAAACTATTAGAGGCAGCAATCATAGTCTTAATCATATTGGATTTCTTTATACAAAGCACTTTCTCTGGGAGGCTGCAGAGTTGGTAAAAGCTCTGGGTGGTTGACGGTTGGATGAATATGGAAGTGTGTGTGCCTCGCAAGCAAGCAAGCCAGCAAGAAAGAAAGAAAGTGTGGTTACACTTCTGCAGTATAACTCTGTGTTCATGTATATGCATGCTTTTGAATATAGTAGTTGGTGCCATTTAGCAAACTGTGGTTCAGTTTTGGGGTTCCAGACTTAAAGCATGTAGTAACAGCAGATACCTGACAACAAAGCCACTACAGAGATCAAGGATGAGCCAAGAATGTGACAGAACAAAAATAAAACTTGTAGCAGATATGTGTCACTGATTCATCAAGGAATATATATTCATGCATGCACCAGACATGGTGAAATTCAATTCACTGATGGCGCTATGCTAGAATTATTACATTAACTCACATTGGATGGTGCATGCAGACAAGATACACACACACACACACACACACAATTACTAGGATCTATCTTCATCAGCTCTCAGCTTTCTCAACCTCATTCTCTCTCACACCCTTCCACACACACATACGTGCATACACATGCAAAAATGAATCGATGTTGTAAATAAATTGAGAAGAAAAACATTCTCTAAGCCATGGCGTGTGCACAAATCAACAGAGCTGAGAGCCTAAGCTGCAGATTTATTATTAAATGCCTCTGATGTGACAGCCAGCACTACTGCTAGCCAAGGCCAGTTGTCCTCGGGTCAAATTGACCTGTTTTCCTCTATCAATGTTCTTTTTAACTACCCAATTACCCAAAATAACATGATTGATTCCACACAACGCTCCTTGGCAAGTACAAATCTCTACTTTCATTAAGTGCGGGGTGTCGTATTCAATTTTATAGCATTTGGAAAAAAAATAAAACTGTAAGTGGTTTTGAAATAGTATTGAGTAAAAGTTAATATATTCCAGTCTGTGATTATCTATCAACATACATTCCTTTAATTTTAGCCTAAATAATTCCTAAATTCTGCTTTTCTAACTCAAACAGGTATAATTTCCTATAAATGAGGTTTATTGACCATAAATCCCAAAAATAACTGTAAAACTAAAGTTAATAAGTTAGTATTATGTAGCGTTGAAAACGTCAAACTTTCCGTCAAATTTTCAATTTTGACGGAAAGACAACATGACAACGCTAGAGGAAGAGCTACTAATCTATGGTCGGTGTGACTGCATGCTGTTGAGATGCTACCTTCCACCTCTAAACCCCTGGCAGCATAGAGGAGCTATTTCCCATATCACTGGCTCTCTCTCTGTCTTCCACACCTCCCACTCAGGGCTTCTGAGAGTCTTGTTTGTTTGTCTGTTTTGCTCTGTCTCTATGTTGGCTTCCCTCAGCTGCCTCTTTCTCTGGCCTCCTTCCTAACACACACACACACACACACACACACACACACACACACACACACACACACACACACACACAATGTCTCTATTTTCTCTGTCTCTCCCACACAAACACAAGCAAACACACACAAATCCTTGTTGTCTCCAAATCTCCCTCCTCCAACATTGATTAGTTGCTCCGATGATGCAGGGCGAATCATTTATGGGCTGCTCGTGAAAATGATTTATTCTTCCTCAGTTCAGTTTTGGGCAGAGGCCTGATGTGGGCTTTAGCTGTCAGCATGAACAGGTTTTGTTAATTAATTGCAGCATAGTGAGGGCAAAATTGCTGAACCACAGTAATTAAGAGAAGCACTTTGGAAACCTCCTGGCTGACGTTCATGAATCTCATTATTTTGTTCACAAAAGTTGTCCTTTTCAGGACACCCATGTTGGGATATTTTGAACCCTTTTTCATTTTTAAACAATACAGCTCTTGAAGACAATTCATATGTATGCGGTGGGTAAGTAAAACACCATTTCTTTATACATCATTTTCAGTTTTACACACATATGCCTCCCTTGCATCTTTTTTCTTCAACTGTGTTACTTCTGACTTCTCCTTCCCTACTTTGGTCTCTATCCCTAGCTGAACTTTCACTCCTCTGTGAAGGTTGCTGTTGCCATTTAAAGGCCTCTGTGAGGATGATTGAGTTTTGTGCAAGTGTGTGATTTCGCTCCATATGATCAGTCCATGTACTGTGGAGTGGATTAAGAAGTGATCAAGTGTACCAAGATTTCGCCAGTCAGTCCAGCACATGACACCTTGTACACTGACTGTTAGTCTGCTCTTCATCTGCTTTTCATTCACACAGAAAGAGAGTGAAAAAAATAGAGAAAGAGAAATGGCAGGAGTTTGCACCGTGTCTGTAATCAAACCAAGGCAGCACAGAAAGCTCTTCTTATACTGTATGTATGTACGTCAATGTTTGTGTGTGAGAACTGTACATTAATTTACTAGCTACCACAGAAGTAACTTGTTACATAGCTCAGCTCTGACAATGCGCCGTCTAACAAATCAAAAGCCTTCCGCACTTTCTGTATTTTACACATGGAGAAATAGAAAACAAGCGGCCACCTTAAAGTTTGGAGGCATTTACTCTTCATCACCAACAGCTATCTTAGCCACGTTGATTGCACATAGAACTCTGCAGAGTTTAAATATGCACACTTCATCTCTGAACAAAACCCAGCTGGTTCATGATCATGGGCTTTACCAGTGGCTAGCTAGCCAGACAGCACGTAACGAGACAACTTAGGAGTTACTGGAAAGTGCATTCCTAATCTTTTGGCAGTGGCGAAAGAACATGTCTTGGACCAGCCTAACATACACGCACACACACACACACACACACACACACACACACACACACACACACACACACACACACACACACACACACGTTACGATGTACAGAATGTGGCATGGCAGGGGGTTAATCTCCCTCTCATTACTGTAAGAAAAGATGCAGCCAATAAACATTTTCCAACACTAAAATACTTTTTTTTATATTTGTCAAACACAGAAGAAGTCTCTCTGGTGGTCCCACAATTGTTAAGTGCTGGCAAACCTCAGTAGGCGATAGTTGGGAAGGTTGTATACTGTACATTTGTATGTGTTTGTGTTTTTCTTTCCACGCTTTATCTAAGGCAGCTTGTTCCCATCAGGAAGATGATTTGGAAACTGCTGCCTCATGGATGTGCTGACAGGTTTTGAAATGACGGAGGAGCTGGACCTAGCTCACTGTGTGATTCCCCCTGAAAACCTTTCTTTAACACACACTCACACACGTATACTGTTTGATCACAGTCTGTGTCTCAAAGGTATACATTACCATCTTGTCTGTCTGTTTTTCTGCAGACCAAATACGCTTGCATGAAATTGATAATTTTTCCTGCTGATTTGCCGTGAAATGGTGTGCTTGTGTGGGATTACGCTGCATTTGCTTCAGCATTGAGTCTAACAGAGCCATGACTGGAGGAGAGGAGAGGAGAGGAGAGGAGAGGAGAGGAGAGGAGAGGAGAGGAGAGGAGAGGAGAGGAGAGGAGAGAGAGGAGAGGAGAGGAGAGGAGAGGAGAGGTTTGGTCTACTTACTTGTCCTTCTACTGCTACAGTCTATTAGACAGTCTGCACTGTGCAATTTGGACAAACTGCAGTGAAGACAGACATGTGGAAACACCAACACAGTACCCACATGCATGCATGTCTACACACAGGCAGCAAGTTACATGTGCATGTGTGTGAGTGTGTAAAAAGTGGAGCACAGGAAGGAGGAAGGACATATAAGCTAAATAAACAGAGATCAGTGACAGTGGTGGAAGGAGAGCCGCCATCAAATGAAAAAACTAAAGAACGAGGGATTGGGTGGGAGAGGGAGGAAGGGCTCGTTGTTGAACTGTATAATCTAGAGATTTGTCATTTGGAGCGCATAACCTGGGTGGGGAAAGGGAGGAAGGCTGGTGATTGAGGGTTTGAAAATGGATGGAAGATGAAGAGACACACGTTGTTTTTGGAGAGATGGGGACAGGGCAGAGGATGGGGGAGCTTTAGTAGGATGTAGAAGGGAGATGGTGGAGGACAAATCTGCCCAGCTGCTCTCCAGACCTGTTAGACAGAGGAGGAGGAGGAGGAGAGGGACAATAGGTCTGCTCCCTCCTCTCTACCTCTCCTGGTTACTGTAACTGTAAACATCTGGCATGTATGCCCCCATGCTCTCTCTTACTTATTTTTTTTGCTCCTCATCCTCCATTTACCTTTTACTACTTTACTAAAGCACACACGCACAATATGCAGATGTTAACTCGTACATAAAACCTCTCAATCATATCCCTTTGATATGAAAATATGTTTTTTATATAGAGATGGTCTGCTGCATCACACTCAATGCTACTAAAGTGTCCACTAGTCAGTAGGGGTAAACCGATCTGCCTGTCAAATAGTGCAAACAAGAACAATTCCATATTGAATGCTTGCTGAGGTGCACACACAAACTCACAAAAGGAAAAATCTGTTTGACAGGCATTTTAACATCATGACAATGATGTGTGACACACGCACACACAAAAATTATTCACCTGGACAAGCTCCTACTAAGAGTTTGGACAATTGCTGTTTCTCAATCTGAATCCGAATTTTCCTACATTACACAATTTATGTTCATGCAGGAGATTATGTGCTGTGCTCATGTTTCAGACGGACCTCAGATGTGGACTTTGCAAAGGACAAATAATTCTTTGGGAATTATTCTGTCTAAAGCCATTAGTCCAACTAAAACAGACTGGGGGAGATAAGAGAGAGTGGTCGGATCCTGGTTAGGGGCTGGGGAGGCATGTTTTAAACATACACGGCTGTTTCTGCCTGCTCTTTTCTCAAGCATCAGAGAAGACCCAGCTCATCTGGTTTGGATAGCATCACACATCATAATGGGAGCCGGCTAAATCCAATGGAATTCTATAAGAGTTCTTGCCTTGAAAGAAAAAGGCAGACTGTGAAATGTGTTAGGATTAGTGGAGGCCATGATGTTAGAGGTGGACTACGAGCTTTGAGGGAGATAAGCTTAGAGTGACCTGATCTAGTGTAGATCTTAGCAAGTCCTTTAATCTTATTTTCCTTAAAACAGCTGAGTGAAATCTGAGTGCAGTTTATTTACTTCCCATAGAAAAAACTGTTTCTCGAAATAAAGCAGATCACGTCACTAAGAATGATGAAAATTATACTTCACACGCATTTCTTTATTTCTCAGTGATTCAACAGAGATCATTTTACTGACCTAACAGCTAAGGTATATGCTGCACTTTCAACACATTGTACAGTCCCTCCAGGATTTCGCAATGTCACAATTGCACCAATTCACGCAAATTCAACCAATCACGTGACTTTGGTACAAATCGCAGTTTTGACCAATCACCGCAACTTTTTTGCAAATTTGACCAATAAGTTTCTACTTAACTTCAACCATTCCCAGCAGTCCCACATGCCAGACTCTGTATCAGTATGTGACTCTGAGAGCCAACAGCCAAGTGGAAGTGAGAACGGGTTGACGTCACATGTGTGCGGCCAAATTCATTTCCATGTTTCTGACGAGACGTGTGATTTGAGCATTTCACATTTACCAACAAAACGTACAGCGAAAGAGCATGCAAACATGTCAGACCGTCCTGCCAACCTGTATACATTTTAACATTAATGTACGCTGTAATGATTTTTTACTCTGATGTTGCTGAAGCGGCTGTTGTTTCAATCCTGTCGGCTCTCTGCAGTGGGTGGGGCTGCTAAGTTCCAGTTGCAAATGACACAGACACGCACGCACGCACGCACGCACGCACGCACGCACGCACACACACACACACACACACAAAGGTGGATGCAGGAAAAACTGCAAATGCGACGTACAGGATGACCTAAATTAAGTCGTTATTGTTATCGTTATTGTCGTTACATTATCTTTTTTGTTTTAAATCCACCAGACATTTTCATATTATACTAACATTTGCATCACTCTAAGGCTTTTTGTCAAGGCTGCTTGGAAATCTCAGCCCATTCTCCCCAATTCAAGTTTTCAAAAAAATCACAACATTTTCTGTAACTTTATGTAAACATACAAAAAGCATTGCAACTTTTATTGCAATTTTTTTTTACAAAAGCTCACGCAACATCAGGCATTTTTGACCAAAATAATCTAAAAAAAGACAGCAAAATCCAGGATTATAAAAGTTGCAATAATTAAGTAGCATAAGCCTAACCCTTTAAAAAAGATTAAATACATTTTTAATATATTTTTGGCCACTTATGGGCACTGCAAACACCTGTAAATGTGACTTAACACTGACATGTTATCACTTTATAAAAAGGATTAATTCACAATTTCTAATATCGAGGCGAAACAAAGCAACATTAGCAATGATTTGGAGTCTTGTTTCAGGACATTTTAGGAATGTATGTCCAATATTCAGTCTTCTTTTAGCCTGAGGAAAATATCCAGCCCTCTAGCTGCTAAATGCTCAGCAGCTAGTTGCTAACCTTGTCTGTCTGCTGTTCATTGCAGAGCTTTTCCATTTAAAAACAAAAACCTGCCTGCTGCGGTTTAAAACAAGGTTGATGAAAGTGGTGAGACTACACCCAACTGTTTGGCTGTAAAAACCAAAACAAATGAGCTAAAAGATGCTAAAACTCTGGGCAAAAATGGAACAGATCATTTTTCTGTGGGTCTGTCATGAGTTATACATTTAATGTATTGTCATTTGATCTATTGAATATAAAAATACTGATTAGTGCTCATTTTGTTTACCTTTTGTGTTTTTGTATTTACTTTTGGTGGCATCAGACAGATTTTCCTTTCTCTGCCTGTCACCTATACCTATTAGTCTACTCCTGTTAGGTTCCGCTGTGTCGTCCTAATATATTTTCACACAGACTAATTCCTATTCAACAGCTTTGTCCCCTTACAGTTAAAAGAAAGCAAAAGCTAGCACAATCCCCTTCTATAATTTTCCACCACTCTTTCACACCCTCTGCTTGTGGGCATTCCCGGTGAGGGACCAGCTGTGTGCTTTTTCAGTCCAGATCAAGTGATACTTTATTATTTTCTCTGTTTTCTGAGGAGCCAGGAAAGCTGGGATGACTGGCTCAGCGGCAGAGCTGCCAAGTCAAACAGTGGGGTTTGTTTGTGGACAAGTGTAGGGGCGACACCCCACCCCCCATTCACTGGAGACTTATTAAGAGGAGAGACAGGAGGCTCTGGGGACTGGAGGGGCGTATACAGTATGTGTATATGTATGGGTGCCTGTAGGTCTGGTTTTATTGGAGGGAAGAAGATAAACAAGTGGAGAAGAGCAAGCAGAGTAAGGAGGATAGTAGTGGAGGTGGAAAGAAGGAACTTTAGTCAGAGAAAGAAAGGAGGAGAAAAAAATGTATGGGGGGCTAAGAGAGGGATAACTCCCATCATTAGAACCTCACCCCCTGCTTCAGAGTGGAAATAAGACAGGACGGAAGGAAGAAGGAGGGGAAAGAATAGGGGGCTTTCTGCGGATGCAGAGAGCAGCAGGCCTTTGCCACTGGGATTGTCCCTCTGGTAATCCCTGGATTTCCTAGGCTGAGGCAGGAGGTAGACAAGGCAGAGAAAGAGAGGGAATGAGAGGAGAGAGAAAGGAAGTGGAAAGAGAAATAAAGGCAGAGATAAAGGAGAAACAATATTCAAAATATTGGCACTATCTGGAAAATATCTGAAATGTCTTCTCATTCATTTTCTGCAATATGTGGTTTGTGTCAAAGGTTTGCTCAAAGGTTTGGGTGCTTATGGGTGGTTGTATATGTGAGTGAGTGAGTGAGTGAGTGAGTGAGTGAGTGAGTGAGTGAGTGAGTGAGTGAGTGAGTGAGTGAGTGAGTGAGTGAGTGAGTGTAACATGGGTATTAACAGGGATAAAGATTTGGAAGAAAGCAAGGCTCTGGCTCGCCGTAGCTCATGCCAGATGTGATGAGTTGAAAGTGCTGCGTACCTTCAAATAACCAAAAATACAAGGCGCCAACAGGCTGTAAAACTATTTCGGCAACACTCTGACGTTGTTGGTTGCGTTAGAGACATTTTAATGCTCAGTGTTTCCTTCAAAGCTCTCGACAGGTTCCATGATTCCCTTGGAGAGAAATAAGAAAGAGAAGGTCTTAAAGGACATTGTTGATAAAACTGTTGGAGACAACAGTGAAGCTATCATGTGAGACTGTCCAGACAACTTTGATGTGGTCTTGTGTGACACCATCTTTCCACTCTAATGAATTCAAGGTGCTTTTTAAAACTAGCACGGACTACAGGGTCAAACAACATCCGGCTTTTAAAATACCTCCGCCACTGCTATATGCTTATTCAAGCATGCCGTCATACTGAGATAGTACAGCTTAAAAGAAAATGGACACAAGGGTGTTTTTTATGAAGTGTGTGGCCATGAAGAGGAGAGCATACTCACACAAATTGGTATCCACCCTTTTTTTGGGGCTGCTCTGTGGGGAATAGGGATGAGCTATCGCACTTCTCCTATTCTTGGGTTGCACTGGATGTTATTTCAACTCCATAGCTCATTCCCTTCCATCACTCCAGGACGCTGTGAACCCAATCCCCTCTTGCCGTCTGTAGCTGGAGCCTAGGGGAGGGGACGCTGGCTCGGCCCAGAGGAACCCAGCCGTGCATGTCCTGGGTCAGGGATCTAGATCTCTTTCTCGGGCGATGAAACACAAGCGGCTCTCAGGAAGACGAGAGTGGTCGAGGGGAACGCCACCACCCTCAAACTGTTCGTACTGTTTTCTTTATCAGAGGCTGATTAAATGACCAGGCACAAAGACAGAGAGTTAAATTCCCTTTCTGTTTGGATGGTCTGAATTCAAAGAGGCTACAAAAACTTTAAGAATCAACTGATAAATGAAATGACGTGTCCTGCCGTAAATACCATCAACATAGCACCATGTTTTCAGCGGTTAACAGCTTCTATTACATATTTACTGTTTTATGGAAACTAAGACCACACCTCCCATTAACCAGAGAAATTAGGAAATGTGCTTTATGTCACAGAGGTAATGATGCAGCTTGTCCCTCCTACGTCTGCTCCACATATGCTTGTTTGGAAGAGGAAAAAAAGGATAATACTAAATCCTAGCATTTTACTTGCTCCATATTGATAGAAACTATAATGATTACCCCATGTACAAAAAATACTTTTCTATTATCTCATAGTTTGAAAATTCATAATACAAAGAGTACTGACCGAGTTTGCAGTTCTTTGTGTCCTCTCAACAGTTTTAAAGATCTCTCTATTCTAACTTCTTCTATGGGGGAAATGCTTTTTGGGCTGCAGGGAATTTTTGAATTTCAGTATCGCAGCATGCTATTATCAGCCACTTTGGTACAGACTGAATTGTTCCTACTATTGGACTGATTGGCATTACATTTTGTACAGCTATTGGTTTCCATAGCAAGAGTCCTACTGAAATTGTGGTGATCCCCTGACTTAATCTATCAAACTTTTAAGTTGTCCTTTATGACTAAATGATAAACTAAGATGGTAAACATTCATGGTAAACATTATACTTGCTAAACATCAGCATGTTAGAATGCTGACATCAGCATTTATCTCAAAGCACCGCTGTGCATAAGTTTAAGGCTGAAAGGTTTTACGTTTGAGGGTTTTAAAAACTAAAGTGTTTAGAGGGGAAAATCACCTTTTAGTGGAACTGCACAACTCACAGACGTGTAGTCTCAAATAGACACTGCTGCATTGCATCAAAAGGTCACAAACCAAAAACGTTGGTAACCATTGCAGTTAGGCCATCCATGTGATTTCCTATAGTAGCAGCCAGTGTGATGATTAAAGAGCTGGTGATTTATTACTGTCATGATGTTCATAACATCTGAGAGGACAACAACTGAAAACGAGGAGTAGGAAAGAGATGATGAATCTACTGAGAGAAATAGCTTTGTTTAGGAAAGAAGTAGATGTGTAAAGGAACACACTTTCTCAGAGCTCCAGCCTGACAGTGGCACACACCCCCATGCTTTCATGCACCTGACTACCTGGTTATACCCAGAACCCATGCCAGGCCTACTGTATACCCGTACACCAGCTAACCCGGACGCTTCACTGCACTAATGGAGAGGAATCACCTCCATCTGTACAACACATGCCTCACTCATAGAGAACAAGGCTCTTTTTGTGTTATACCATTCTTTCACACGTTTTTATCCTCTGGATAGAACAATTAAAACGTGTGGCTTGGGGAAAGTGGGCATTATGGAGGACAAAAGATGGAAGCAGACAGGATTGAAACTTCGATATCTGTGCATTTACTGCTGTTGTCAATGATGTATGCTTATAGTGAGCTTTGACCGACTTATACTGCTGTAAAGTGAAAAAGTCCTGGGTATTATATTCTCTTCTCTTTGCCAGAGTTCAGTGTTTGGCCTCTACAGTTTGACACTTCCTTCTGTTGTATTGCGGCCCAAAGCCCTTTAGTACTATCCATCAATCACATTCACCAATTCCAATTTAAGGCGGTATAATAGGAGAGTGATGTAGTCGACGAGTGAGCTCTCTCGGTTCCAGTGCCTTGTCATCGGCACCTACTCATGCTTTAGACCTGTAAAACCTTCAAGCAAGCTAACACTATTGCTAGCAAACAGCCAGGATTTAACGCACTTCAAGATCAATTGCTGCAATGCACACAGATGTTGATAAATTACACTTTCTGTTCTCTTTTTTATGTTGCTCCCACTCCTGCCCTACCCCATTATTTTCATTGTTTTCTGTCCAAAGTTCGCTAATGAATTTAATTTTTGGAATGCTGCGCTCAAATCGCAGGTTCCAAGACCATCCGTATGCTCTGCTCCTTCCAGCTTTGTTCTTATAAAACGTTCCTTTAATCACAATGGGAGTTTCTCACGCATGTATTAGATGAGACGCGGGGGAAAGACCTGCAGTAGTAAACTATGTGGTGAGCAGAGTCAAAGTTAGTTACACTGAAAAGGCCTGGCTGTAAAAGAGCCAGTCTGTCAGAGTGAGTGGACCACTTCAGCATGAGAACACCCACTCTATCAGCCAACATGTGCGTGCGTGCACACACACACATCCACATGTATGCGTATACATGCGAGCACGCACACAGAGAATGTTTGCATTTCCCCCCTCTCCCCCTCAGCCTCTTCTGCAGTGATTGACATGCTCTTTCATTCAGCCTAGCACAAACTCAGGCACCATGGTAACAGCTGCAGAGATGTTCTTTCCCCAGGAGACGGACAATATTGAAATAACAACTCCCTTAACAACGCAACCACACACACACACACACACACACACACACACACACACACACACACACACACACACACACCCACACACACACACACACACACACACACACACACACACACACACACACACACACACACACACACACACACACACACACCTACCTGCATCCTTACCATGCATCCTCTACTGAAACTTTATGTGTGTTATTGCTGATGCTGTTTGCCGTGTTAAGCAAAACTACCAGAACTGGCAACATTGCAAACAGCCTGGCAGGTGTGTGTGCTCTACCAGCTCCAGCCACTGACTCCATCCCAGGGCCTGCTTTGATGTTTTTCTTGGAAAACCCTTTGAGACGTGGCAGAGAGCCCGGTGGGTCAAGGACTGTGGGCAGTGGCAACTTACTTACACAGAATTAGCATTTGCAGAAGCAGAATTAGCTACTGTAGCTAGTTAGCCACCAGGCAAAACTACACTAGAGGTATTATCCTCTCTGGGCCTGGCATCACACTTCAACAAGACCTTCAGTTTAGAGCTATAAAAGAATATCGTGTGAGATGGAAAAAGAAGCTGAAATGAGGTATAGTGTTATTACTCAAGCGGCAGGGGGACTTCTGGGTTTGGGAAGTCTGGTGCTGAGATATAAACTGAGGAAAGCACAAAGCCATATTTTTTTCAGAACTGAAAAGGTCACAGGTTTGACCGAGGCCCATTCCTGGATTGTACACCTCTGTTGAGGCGACAGTGCGGCGCTGAGCATTTAACTAAATGTGCTTGAGGATAAAATATGTCAAAAAGAATAAATAAGATGAGACTTAGTTCTTGGTTGTGCAGTGGGAAGAAGGTCTCAGGATCCAATGCTGGCAAAGAGATGAGAGGAGGATGGACACTCAGACAAGAAAAGGGGATAATGTGATTTATAAATGCAGTTAGCTCATCAGCTGTCTCTTTGCATTATGGAAAAATGAGCACTAAAGCAAAAATGAGCTTACAAGACTGGTTAGCAAGCACAATGACCTCAGAGAGACGGAGAGAGAAAGTCACAAGGTTGAGCTTAGAGCTTGCTTGTGATTATCCCAGCGAAAGGGTTACCTGGAGTTGAAACATTCAATACGCACGATATGGGCATTTATGATTGCGAAAACATAACTTAATTGCGTGAATTACGACTGAGACTTTTGACTTCGGGCTCAATCAGTTATGCAGCTGTATCGGCCTTAAGCTGCTCCACAAATCATCTGGGCCTGGATGCTGACATTCTCCCTGTAGTATTTTCCAAAGCTGTAGTCAAGGTTACTTGGTAATTAGGATCGTAGACATGGATCAGCTTGTTTGAAGATATGATGAGCCCTGTCACTTATTCTGATCAAGTCAACTGAAACTGTCCTTGGTGCAATGTAGAACTGTGTGAAATCTGCTGTATACAGAAAGAGAAATATATCTCAGATAACACACCTCTGGTTCCTGTAAGAGAGCTCAACAGTGATTGACAACTCAGTCATGCTTGCCAGGCCAGTCAGAGGTGGCGTGGGATTGTAGAGGGCGGGAGCAGCAAGGTTAACCCCTGGTGTTTAAGACAGCTGTGGAGCTGGCTGGCGGCTGCACTCTATAAATTCTCTCTAAAGAGGGTTTACTTATGATTTTAATGGCTGCTGTAAATTTAAAGCACCCTGGCCTGGTGAAAGAGAAAGAAGGGTTATTTTTTAAAGGGTCTCTCTCTCCCTCTCTCTATATATCTATCTCTCCCTCTCCCTCGTTTTCTCCTTCCTTTAGAAGAAAGTCTGTGGAGTTTTGCCATGTCTCTTGTGGTCTGCTTTTTACCTGTAGTCAGCCTGTATGGAAAGCATATGAAAATATCCTGAAAGAAATTATCACGCTGCAAAACAACTTATATTTCACCGACACTCAGGAATAACAGCTTCATTGTATATTAAGATCACATTGTACTTCAAAAGAGGAACACTGGCCACGCTTGCACAATTTCTTCCCCTTCCTGGCAAATTCCTCTTGGGTGCAGAGCAGAGAAATCCGAGTTTGTGGATGCAGAAAGTAACAGCACCCTTCCTGTCTTTGCGTCTCTCTCTCTCTCCCTGCAGGTGCTGTTTGCTTTGAACCAGACACTGCTGCAGCACGAGAGCGTCCGAGCGGGCAGCCTGCAGGGCTCCTACACTACCGAGGACCTCATTACTCACTACAACTGTGGAGACCTCAGCTCCATCATCTTCAACCATGACACCTCGCAGGTGGGTCTACTCCTGTAAAATTCTCAGATAACCAGCAGAAATGTTACCTTAAAAAATCATCCCAAAACAAAAAATAATAATAAAATCAGTCACTATTTGCTTTCCTTTGTGTTAACTTCTGCAGCTTCATAAAAGATTAAATAGAAAGACACCATTGCAAAAAGAGCAACATAAAGACTATAACATCAGTATGAACAGCTTGCCAAGCAAAATACAAATGTCATTATTGCACTTTGATCAAAACCCCCCAAATGATCTCCCGTATTTTCCCCTGTATAAAATGTTCTATGGTCCAGCAACGATCTGCTGTATAGTGTTGCCCCTTAAATGGTTGATTTGGTCTTACTCGACTAAAGCGTGATTTATGCATCTGCGTAAAATCTACGCTGTTGCTACGTACATAGGTAGTGAAGACACAAACCTACGTCGGACCCTACGTAACTACACATTGCTGCGATGCACGTCGCTAGGCCGTGGCTTGGTAGCGTTGCATTTCCCCCCCGACTCATTTCCTCTTCTTCTCCATAAACAACTTCAAATCAAAGAGAGGGTAAACCTTTCCTGCTACAGATATTACCACCGTGGTCAGAAAGCACAGGGGAGACACTTTGTTTCTCTCACTGTGACTCTAGAGAGTCGCTATTTGCTCCGCAGCTAATTACGCCACTCTCTCACTCACTCTTCCACACCACACACACACACACACACACACGCCGGCCCTGCTCTTAGATCAATGCACACACCAGCGCACAAGTATAAACATCAGGCCACTTACATAGGCTATGGCAAAAGCTCTGCGTGGAGCCTCCGCACAACCAAAAGTTAAGCTTAAGACTTCTTTGGTCAATTAGTCACTTTTATGTTTTTTTCATGGTGAATGACTTATTTCTAAGAAACGTATTAGCACATGTCTGGCAAACACAAAATTTAAAGTGGTGCTTTTTGCATGATTCTTTGTGAAGAAACTGAGTTTCACGGATCTGTCGATTAAATCAGCAAATTGATTAGTTGTCAGAATGTGTTAGTCCACTAAGAATTTTTTTAGCGGACGACAGTCCTACTGCTGTAAAGTTCTTGTTGGTTTATGCCCAAAACCGAAAAACCCAAATCTGTCAGACCCCTGATTTGAGTTGGCAACCGTCTCATACCTACTTCTCTGCCATTATGCTATCGTCACCTCAAATTTTTAGGCTTGCAAATCAATTCTGCAAAACTGCACATTGCCATCTTAATCCCTCTTAGCCTCAAGTTACTTGATAGTCTGGCACTTGAATAGCTCCAGCCGTAAATATGCCATCTGACCTCCTTTGACTTTGTGTTTCCTAACATAGCCATTGCTCCTTCAGCGAAGGCCTCCTCGTCGGTCTTCACACCCAGCTCTGCTAGCTGTCAAAAGGCCATTCAAAATATAGCACACACACATACATTGATAGAGCGTTCAGTAGCTCTCACTCTAATTCTACCCTCGAATGCAGATTTACTGGAAAGCCCTCTGCCTAAGTCAATTATGCTGTGTCAAGGGGCTGCTTCTAGCTCACCCAGTAAGAGCGTTCACCCCATGTAGACTGAGTCCTGCAGTGGCCTGGGTTCGATATCTGACCTGCGGCTGTTTGTTGCATGTCATCCCCCATCTTTCTCCCACTTTCCTGTCTATCCACTGTCATTAATAAAGGGAAAAGCCCCAAAAAATAATCCTCCCTCACTGATCCTGAAGTCTCATCAAACCTAACCACACCACGTAACCTCAAGTCAGCGCTCAACTGCAGAGATTTCACATCATTTACACAAGATACACACACAGTGAGAGAAAGTATGCACAACTTCAGACACATCTCACCATGCCTCTCTGTTAAACCTTGACAAAGGACATATCTCCCTTTTTTTTTTTTAAACTCCCTCGCTGTCTGTGTCTATCCATTTCTTTTTCTCTGGGGGTCATGAAAAGCTTGTTAGCCACAGTCACCTACAGTCGCGGCTACAGTCGTCTCCTGCGTGAGTGCTATAAATCATACCAGTTCACCGCTACTCCTTATGTCATAATAACACGTATTAAAATTCTCCAGCACATGCTAGAGCAATCAGACGCCTGACTGTAGTGCCTGCTTCTGTAGCCTGGTGATCTATAGCAGGTGTGTGTGTGTGCCTGTGTGTGTGTGCGCGCAAACTTCTGAGGCCGTCAAAGAGCAGGTGTTTTTTGAAAGATAGGAACTAATCCAGAGGCCTCCGACACTCCTGATGCTCTCCTTATTTAATCTTCATCATGTTAGAAAGAGACCAATGATGGGCCTCAGAGCAAAGCCCACCTGAGTGATGCTGGACAGGGTAATGGTTTTCAATACTGAACTGGTCCCGGATCTATTACAGACATAAAGTCAAAGATAAACAAAGAGAGAAAGAGACAGCTTGATAAGAAAAGAACAGGGGCATAAAACAAGGTTTATGTAACAAAAACACAAAGACAAGTAGGAAAGAAGTGACTTCAAAGAACTGCTAACTGCAAAATGTTGCCACTGAATAGTTCACATGGAAATTGCTGTAGATGTACAGTAGCACCAAGATGAAAGTTGATAGAAAAGAAAGGTAGGGAAAGGTAAAATGAAAGGACAAGAAAGGAAAGGTAAATAAGAGAAAGGAAATGGAAAGGAAAGAGAACAGATGATAAAAACGGCCTTCAAAGAGACACATTCTAAAAGAAAAATAGAAGAGAGTAAAGTGCTGGCAGTACAGACGGACTGAGCAAGTGAGTGATACCAATAGTGAAAAAGCGAGGAAATATCTCCCTGTCACTCCAGATTTCCTGTGCAGGTTGCGATACAAAGCAGCTAATGGCCTTTCCTGTGATAAGTAATCTGTATTTACCGCTACACTCCCACCTTGACCCCTCTCCGACCTAACACTTTTTTCTCTTGTCATGAATCACTCACGCTATTCTCACTCATCATCAGAGCAATGTTGAAGCATTCCATCTCCAACTCTCTCTTATTCATCCAACTCTGCTTTATTTGATTTATGAATCATGAACCTGTCAATCCAGATGAACCTGGGTCATTTGCCCTGAAAAAACACACAGACACTAGAAGGCTTCAGGCTTGTTCATTCTGGCTTTCTTTCCTCACTGAGTAACTAGAGATAAGTGAGTAATGTGGCTTATGTCACACAAACCATTTGGATTTGATCAGGCCTTGAAATTAACAACCATCAACCTGCCAAGTGTGCGTAAAACTGTGGCAGATAACATCATTGTGTTACCTGCAACAGTCAATCATTGTGATCATTTAATTCACAAGGAATCTGCATACATGGTTTTATCTTTGTGAATTGCAGAAGCTAATCATAAAAATAGAAAATTTCTAAACATTCCACAGAACTTGGAGATCTGTGATAAATTTAAGGTAAAAATATAGCTAGTTTTTTTCCTTGGCCGCTTGAGAAAGTGGACGTGGGGCTGTCCTCTTTTCCCTGAAAAATGTCCCGTTCTTACACACCGGTATTAACTGCCTCCACACACATTTGATGTGAATGCTTGCAAAAGATTACTTAATGATTTAGCATTGCACTTTTATAACATTGTCAGACTTACGATGGACAGTTTAAAAATCGGAAAGTATCAAAATCGATGCAGCAGAAACAGAGATGACATTTTTTATTCCACACATTCTTCTTCTATGCCACAACCTAATGCCTACATTACCCACAATTCTATGCAATGTCTGGGATTCCCCAAATGTTTAGTCATCCGCCACAATGCTGACTAAAGTGATCCGATATATCTAAACTCATCAGCTCTTCCAAACCCACTACCTGCTTACTGGACTCCCTTCCTACTCCTCTCTTGAAGTTATGCCTCCCCGTTCTCTCCCCCTACCTCACTAACCTCTTCAACTCCTCTCTGTCCCTTGGAATTGTCCCCTCTGCTTTCAAAACTGCTGCTGTCACCCCAGTCCTTAAAAAACCCGGTCTGGATCCCTCTTCCCTTAATAATTACCGCCCTATATCCAACCTCCCCTTTCTGTCAAAAACCCTCGAACGTCTTGTTGCCTCACAACTACAAACTCATCTCCTTGCCAATAACCAATTTGAACCCTTCCAATCTGGTTTTCGCCCCTCCACAGCACAGAAACTGCTCTGCTCAAAGTCTTCAACGACCTACTCACTTCTGCTGACACCGGTTCCCTCAATATCCTTATTCTTCTTGACATGAGTGCAGCCTTCGATACTGTGAGCCATAACATCCTGCTCACCAGACTCAAAGACCTTGGTATCGAAGGTACTGCACTCACCTGGCTCCGCTCCTACCTTTCTGACAGATCTCATTTCATCTCCCTTCATAATCACACCTCTGCTACTGCCTCAGTTACCCAAGGCGTTCCCCAAGGCTCCGTACTTGGTCCCCTTCTTTTCATCATCTACATCCTCCCCCTTGGTCAGATACTCCGCCATTTCAACCTGAACTTTCACTGTTATGCCGATGACATCCAGATCTACCTCAGCACCAATTCCCCCCTGAATCCCCCCCTCTCCCACATCATCTCCTGTCTGTCAGCGATCAAAACCTGGATGCACCACAACTTCCTCAAACTAAACAGCAATAAAACAGAATTCCTCCTCATAGGCTCCAAATCCACTCTCTGCAAAGCCAATAACCTCACTCTCACCATTGACGGCACCATTGTTTCCCCATCTCCCCAGGCCCGCAACCTTGGTGTGATATTTGATTCAACCCTCTCCCTTGAGCCTCACATTCGTCAGGTCATCAAAACCTCCTTCTTTCACCTTCGAAATATTGCCAAAATCAGACCCTCACTCACTCCCTCTGCTGCCGAAAGACTTATTCACGCATTCATCTCCTCACGACTTGACTATTGCAACTCACTACTCCTCGGCATCAGCTCCACCTCCATTAAAAGGCTCCAACTGGTTCAGAACTCAGCCGCACGACTCATCACCCGCTCCACATCCTGGCACCACATCACTCCGGTTCTAAAAGAGCTACACTGGCTTCCCATTTCTCACCGGATCATATACAAAATCCTGGTCCTTACCTACAAAGCCATCCACCACCTTGCCCCATCATACCTCACTGTGCTCCTCTCCCCCTACCAACCTTCACGGTCCCTCAGATCCGCTTCAGCCGGTCTCCTCTTTGTCCCCAAGTCAAAGCTCCGCAGTTTTGGGGACAGAGCCTTTTCTAGGGCAGCTCCCAGGCTCTGGAACTCCCTCCCCCATGAGATCCGCATCTCTGAGTCCCTCACCATTTTTCAGTCCTCTCTCAAGACCCATCTCTTCTGTTCTACCTATCCTTAGTTTTTTTTTTTTTTTATTTTATTTATCTATTCTAGTCTGTAAAGCGACTTTGAGTTTGAGAAAAGCGCTATATAAATTCAATTTATTATTATTATTATTATCAATTGAGGCATTGTAAACAGACTTTGATGTGTAAAATGTAATGCACATCACAAATAGTCCATGACGTTCCACTTCTGGTACTGCTTTGGTGCCGCAGGAAATTCTGCCGGATGCAAGTGTTTTTGCCGATGTCGGTTTCCTTCCGCTTTCTTTGTGTTTATGAGGACTTTGGTTAGCTGCTCCTCAGATCTCCGCAGGGTAAATCCAGACAGCTAGCTAGACAATCTGTCCAATCTGAGTTTTTCTGTTGCACGACTAAAACAACTTTTGAACTTACACATGTTCCACCAAAACAAGTTCCTTCCCGAGGCACCGAGCTGAGCTTAGCACCGCCCATGACGATTGTGATTGGTTTAAAGAAATGCCAATAAACTAGAGCACAGTTTTTCTACCATCCCGGAATGCTATGTGGACTGGCCAGACCCTCCACCGCAGCAGGTGAAGATGGTCTCGCAAAGTAAGACTACATCACAAAGGAAATAAATAAATATGCCAGTGTGAATTACAACCTTTCAACCATTATGTGAAACATAACATACTGTAGGAGGGGCAGCTAAGGCGGTGAGAGAAAATGTGTCAGATACAGATTTTGGATGGACGCTGGAGAGCAGCACCTTGTTTACATGTGGTATAATTAATCCCCTCATGTACCACGCATTGATTTATGCACCATTTCCAGCTGTTCTACTGTTTTGTCAACTTGTAACTCACTTTCAGACAGCGACTCTTTGTATGCATGTGTGTGTTCTTGTCACACTCAAATACAACTCCAGATGAAAAACATCTGCATATGTGCACTCAGAGGCACAATGAAGACTCAAAAACATACTGTACCACAAAACCCCAAGTCCTTCTTTCTTAAAGGGGCGCTATGCAGTTTTTTTTCCACGCTTTTTGCTCGCAGGTTTCTCTATAGAGCTCCCCCTACAGCTTCAGAACAGAGCTCCTATGTTTACTTGTGTCTGACTCCTTGCTCGGTCAATCTGCAGTTTCCTCTTTCTCTGTTCCTCCAACAATGCTTTCCTAAGTTTTGTTTTTTGCCTGCTCAGCCATGATGATAGTGTGGAAAAACTTGGAAAAAACTCCATCGCTACCTTGTTAGCCGGTTCTTGAATGGGCATATAACCATTCCAATGACTCCGAAGCTGTTTAGGTAAGGTAAATTAAAAACTGCATAGTTCCCCATTAAATCCCTCCATCGTTTGATTCTTTCCAATTTGAGAAGATATACTGAAGGCTGGGTAGCTTCAGGTGTACTCCTGGTTTGTACAAGCGAAACCAGTGAAGGACAAAAAGTCAGTACAGAAACAGAGATCCCACAGAAATACTGTATTAACAGGGGGAGTAGGACTGCTCAGAGGCCAGGCTTACACTCTGAAACTCTTTGTGCATAATATTGAGGCTTTTACAGATCCCAAACCTGTGTATGCCATATGTTGATTTTCAGCAGATCTTTAGATAGCACTGCCATCCTCAGGTCCTGTCAAAATAGGCTGATGGGCTACAATTTTCTAATTTAAAACTTCTTTCCAAAATAGGAATTACAACACAAGGAAAATACTTTTCGGCACCACAACAGCAAAAACAGTCCTCAGTTAAGTAAAGACAGCAGAAAGAATGCCAGAAGAGGGAACAGACCAAATGGAACATACTCTGGCGTATTGGGATTTCATCTATCTCTAATATTTCACATGTTATTGCATATACAGCATATATTAACAGAAAGAGCCAAAAAAAAAAAAAAACAGGTACAATGATACCCTGACAGGAAGTGAAAGACCTAAAGACAAACTGTGTGTTTAGGTTACCACTGACCCCTGCTCATCTTCACAGATTAAGAGCCTGTTGAATCCACTGATGCAGCCAAGTGTGGAGCAGAGCCAGCATGGTCTGTCTCTGCCTGCCTGGCTCCACATAAATCACACAGCAATTAAAAACACATTCACACACTCACACTGGTGGATACACTGCACTTGCACACGCACATTCACACACATGCAAAAACATTAGTGTACACAGTCACATAAAAAAATGCTTGCAAGTGCATACACACATACTCATGGTGCTGACACTTTTCTCCCCTCTATCTCTCTCCTTCATTCTCATTTAAAACCAGTCTATACAGCAGAGCACTGCATTGGTCATTTTTTTGTCAAGCTGTCACGTCACAAACACTCCCGGTTTCCAGGTCTCACACTCACAGGGTAACACACACTTGCCAGGTTGTCACCAACACAGTCCTCTTCTTTCTTTCCATCTCATTTTCTATCCTTCTCAATTTCTTTTAACAGCAGTTCTTTCATTTTGTGTTTGATGTATGCTTTAAATTAGCTTTTTACTCTGCGGTGGATTTTTTTATCAACAGTTTTTTTAAATTCAAACTTTCTTTTTCTCTCAGCTGCCTCACTTCATCAACAGCTCCCTGCCCGCTCATGACCGCATGACCGCCCTGCAGATCGACAGCTACTTCCGCCAGGAGCTCATCTACAAACGCAACGAGCGAATGGCTCGCCGTGTGTCTGCCTTGTTGCAGAGAAATCCCAACCAGACATACTTTTTTGCTTTTGGTGCAGGTAAGGGAGTCTCAGATACTGCATGGAGTGTGTTTAGAGTGAGATAAAGGTTTAGGCCACTTCAAAAGCTACAATGAATGACCAATGCTCCGCTGGTTATGTGATGTTTCTCTAAACAGCAGGCCAAACTATAAGAATCCATCATGGCAGCAACTCCAACCTGAATCTCTATTTTTCCTTGCGTGCGTGTGTGTGTGTGTCTGTGTGTTTTCATTTAATTGTGAAGAGAGATCAGGTTTGCTTTGGTCTGGAACACTGATTCTGTCAGCACTAATGTCTGTTTATGGTGAGCAATTTGCTCTTTTTTGTGTTTGAAAGCAAAGCTGGAGAAAAAGCAGCACAATAATAGTATACAATGGTTCCCAGAGCTCTGGCATGAAAAACTGGTTGTCTATACAAGTACACACACAGAGACACACACACACACAGAGACACACACACACACACACACACACACACACACACACACACACACACACAGAAGTCTCAATTCCATCCAGCTCCCACCTCAGAAATGAAAAAAAACATGAGCTGTTTGTTTCAATTAGCATTCCTGGCTAATGTTACTAATGTTTCCTGAATGGTGTAGTGTATCCTGAGGGAAGTGCATGTATCTCTCTGTGTGTATACAGTACATGTAAGTGTGTTTGCCAACAAAAGCAGGTGGTGGGTGGGTGTATGTTTACAGTATGACTGTGTGCGTGTCCATCTGAAAACGGGTGGTACTGCCTCTTGGGTGTGTGTGTGTGTTAGCATATGAATTATGACTGTGATGGAGGAATGAATTGGTGGCACTAGGTTTATGAAACAAAGAATGTCACTTGAACCTCAGAAAGCCAACTAACCCAGTCCAACTCCTTAGGCTAAAATAAGCACTAAGGAATTGGAGAGTAGCAAGAAAGTAAAAAAAAAAACACCATGTTTACTATTACAAGTTGTTAGCAATGTTGTTTTGTTTAATACATGCAAAGGGATATGAGAGGGTATGACAACATTTTTTTAAAGCTGGGAGATAGCTTTGTCAAAAGCATACTGAAAGAGTATTATTTTTAAGATCATGGATGTGTTGTGTTATTTGTTATATGGCAGGGTAGCATCTGTGTGATCTGTAGACCAGAGTTAAAACGTTGATGCAGCACTGTGCTGGTGTTTAAAATATGTGACTGTGTATGCCTCAGACATTGTCAGCTTATATTAAGCCAATCACAAACAGTTCCTTGTGAGCGCTTCAACTTGGAACAGATTGATTAAGTGATGTAATGGTATGCAACATAGTTAAAAACCTGTATAAAACTGACCTTTTACATGTACATCGGTCACCTGTTTTACTTCATAAGCCAGCTGCAATTTACTATTAAAATCTGTATGTAATGCAGCCTCATGTTTTCCAGATTGCATGTGATTATAGCAGCTATGTGTTAGCTTACCAGTGTGTCCAACTTGGCCTGGATAGACTAGAGGTAAACATGTGTGTGGGGTTACCTACAGGCTACAGCGTTGTGTGTGAGAGAACTGACAGCTAGTGTGAAGTGATAAGAACCATTACAGTTATAGCCTGACATACATACACACACACACACTTGGATTCATACTTAAACATCCATTCAGTTCTTGTATACGTGTATGCTTCATAGTATGCTCAAACTAGAACACACACACACACACACACACACACACACACACACACACACACACACACAGACACAGAAGTCTAAGTAAAGGCCTCAGGAAGACAGAGTCAATGAGGGCCAGATTTACGTATTCTAAGAACAGAGAAATGTACATGTTCATTTTATTTTGCATGTTCAATCTGCTTGTAATTAGTGTCTGATTTACTATGACAGAGGCTAATTACACAACTAGTTACTGGGGCTGCCTTCTAGGTTCATTCAAGGATAATTATTAAGCTAAATGAAAAATAAAAAATAGTAATACAAAAACAAATGCATATAAAATGTGTTATGGCATTTCATAAAATTTAAAAAGACTGCAATTTTGCAAAATTAGTTAGATAGGTTTGTAAAACTGTGGCAGTGGAAGTCATTAAACATTCTTCTAAACAAGAAACTAACAACTGAAAAAATAGAAGACTGTAAGCCACTTACTGTGATGTTGTATGCTTTTGCCAATGCCAAGTAAAGTTCAAATTTTATGACCACACAGTTACAACTTAAAACTAATTCATTGCAGATCTAGAATACATGTTATTAAAACTAAATCTTTTCCACCACATTTCTTTCTTTAATTTACCAGCACAAAAACTCTTATAATGAATCCAGCTAACACCTGGCTGCCACACTCATTATGTCTCCTACTAATAGTTTCTATCTTTTTGTAAATGCATGCAAAAGGAGAGATGCACTTTGCTGATTATACATAACTGGGTTTTGAACATGTGTCTAGATGCAGATGTAACAAAAGTCAAAAGGCTTCATAAATTAGCCTTAATAAAGTCCCTCCCATGCTTTAATCACAAAGCTTCCTTTCTCTCCTCTCTTATTGCTGCCTTTAGGACGCTGACTCATGTCTTTACAGTCCTGTAACTGTCCCTGCAGGTCTCAGTTTCCCATTGGTCGTAACCAGCCATGAAATTTTATCATCCAATGATGCCAGGACGTATTAAGCACCGACTCAGACTCCCAGAAATCGGACTGCGCTTTTCAACATTTTAGAGAAGTAGTTCTGGAAGTGGTCAGGCTTGCTTTGTGAAAGGTCTGCTTTAACTCTGATTACAATCTAACCACAATGCATATTTAGAGCAAAGAGTAAAGATAATAAGCCATAAGTAAAGATAATAGTAGGTGTGAGGGTTAAGACATACAGTATTTTTAATAAATATAGTCTGCGGAGAACAGCCATTTTCAGGCCAAATGTGGACGTTCAATAATAATATCAATTAAATCTTTGTGGTCATTTCTCAGAAAAGCACATTAACGTGTGAACTGCAGGCAACAACATTATGTACCTCATAGTACATGGCTTATTATTGTGGATTATGAAATGGAATGGTCATGACTTGTGATGATCCTGGTGCTGTTTGTCGATTTAAGTCTGAGTCAACTGGTTTTTGTGTTTATCAGGTTGCATTTCTGCCATACAAAAGATAAATATTAATGGCCCCTCTAGCTGCCTATCCCTTGGACCCCTCACTTCCAGCGTGAATCATGTCCAGAGCGCAGAAGGAAAACAGAACTGTTGGGAAAGAGCCGGGGCAGCGCTCATGTCAAGGCCCTCTGGAGTATTACCGCTGTCGTAGGCCGGTTCAGGAGTTTTTTCACAGGGTAATTAAACTATTTGACGTGTGTATTAAGTGGTTCAGGCAGGAAATCCATCTCTGCTCAGCTCAGCACCTTACTTCCCAGCCTCCCAGTTTCCTTTCACTGTACACCTACACCTTCCTGTAGCATAAGTACTTTTACTGTATGTTCAAAATATATGCTTTTGTAAAGCAGTTTCTAATTTTTTTTCTCCCTATTTTTCTTCCATCCTACACACATCTGCATGCACACACAGGTCGTAAGAGACATTCTTTATTTTCTTCACTTTTACTAACAGGTTATTAGAATGAATTACAGACGTGAAAGAACTTCAGCAGGCATAATTGAATTACCCCAGGCAGGACTGAGTGAGCAGCATTACTCTCTCACTGGAGCCCGCTGTTGGGCTTTATAACATCCATGGTCCACAGAAGCAACTCAATCAAGTTACAGTTACACAGCCAAATATATTTGGAATAGTTGAATCTAATGAAGTGCGTGTACATTACCATAAGCCTACATCGGTAAAATTCGACTAGTCAGTATTGTTTATTACCATTGTATTAAATACAAAAAGACTACATGTAATGTAAAGAAGTTGCTCGCAGTCATGAACATTATCATTTAATCCTGCAGCTCTAAGAAGCTATTTAGCTTCATTTACAGTAGCTTGTTGATTTTGTGTATTGTTTTGAGTCCTAAAAAATATAATAGTCTACACTACTCTCATGTCTTTTTTAAAGCAGCAACATCAGTTCTTTCAGTGATAAACAACTGTGTGCTACCAGCTTAGCAACAAAAAAAGACTAAAGTTGAATAAAGTTAGCCGCTAAAGTCATTTTTGTCAGCCATTACCTAGTAGAAGCCAAACCAGAGTATATACTGACATTTGAAACATGACGTCAAATGGAATTTCTCTGTATCTGCTGGACGTGTAAGGCAATAATGTGCTGACACATTAGCCACAACAACTTTATGAGGTGATAATATTAGCGCTGTGTGTCTGTCGGCTTGTTGACATCTTGCTAAATAAGCTAATTCGCTGTATTGCTGAGAATTAGATGAGAAGATTGACATCACTTTCATAGCTGTCCATTACATATGAAGCTAGAGCTAACCGCCATGGGAAGGAAATGTCAAACTATCTGTCTCCTCAAAGTCTGTTATCCTTTTCCTTTACACCACTGTGGTCACTGCCGTTCACTATCACTATTATGTAATGGGGACCAACCATAGGCACCCACCGTCGCATGATGATGTTAGCGGCCTTCGTGGGCCAAGTGAATGCATCACTGTTTCCCCTTGGACAGAAATCACAGCACCAAATGATGGAAAGCATGTTCCCAGACACATCGTACACACATTGGACACTTGTTCTGTTGCTATTGTAAACATATACAAGCTTCAATGTGATTTTCCATCATTCACTCAGCAAAATATGCATTCTCGTTGGCCTTCTCTCTCTCTCTCTCTCTCTCTCTCTCTCAATCACACGCAAACAGCATACACAGTCATTTTCATACACAGAGAGTTATCATTTGTGCTGACAAGTGAAGGAGTGCTCGGAGGCTATAGACAGTGTGTTGTTGGAGCTCTGTGGTGTGCTTCAGCAGGTTTTCATTTGCCAGTTCTCTGGCTGCTGCTGCCCAGCCTTATTGAAAACATCCCATGGAATTTCCTGACGCTGCCTAGACAGCATACACACACACACACACACACACGCACGCACACACACACACACACACACACACACACACACACACACGTGTCTTTGTATATTTGCCACACAAACTCATGTGATTTGCAGAGATATTTCTCGCCAAAAAGAGTAGTTACTGTCAAAAATACACATGTAGCATTGTTTGTTTTGAAGTCTGAGCCACTTTGGATCTTGCTGCTGAAAGTTGTTTTTTGTGCGCATCTTCTGCTGCACAGGCCCATAATAGCCCATTGTGCAGGAGAGCGAGCCCATATGTTTTGCAGTTGCTTGTGGTGTTGTGGTGTTGAAGTGATGACTGAGGGAGAGAGCCTGCTCGGCGTCCATGTCACTTTGTCTCCGTGGCTTTTCCTTTCTTAGTGCATATCTACTTTTCTCAGCCCTTTTTCTAATCTGTCTGCTGCTTGCTCTATAGTTTGTCTTTAGCTCTAATTCCATCTTTTTCCTTGTCTCTCCGTATGGCCTGTCACTTCAAGATGCTTCAAGATCTTTCTGGCCCCTCCTTTCTGTTCAGTGTTGCCAGATATCGCGAGACAAATAAGCAACCAGGCCTGTGAAAACAAGCCAAAAACTAGCAACTTTTTCTACATAATAAATCTAACATACTGTGTGCACGGTTTTACAGCCGTGGACAGATTGTAAACTGTGGGTACAGATTGTCAATTTCCATCCATGTGGACAGATTGGTAAAATGTGCGCAGTTTTGCAAAACTGTACACACGGTACAGTTTATTTATATTTCTCCCCCCTGAGCTTCAGGACAATGACCACAAGAGGGAGTTCAACTATCGTTTAACATTATTTAATGTTAGAAAACTGACGGGATATCAAATATAGACACTTTTTACCAGTGCTTTTGAGTCGTTGAATCCATTATTTTACTCCTTTCTCTTTCTCCCAGTCTTTGTTATATTTCTTTCCGTATTTCACACACTTTATCCCGGGCATTTATTCCTCCAAAAACTCTCCTACAGTCCAGTCACCATCAGTCGCGACTCACGCGTATTTTCATTTAAACACCACTCACTGATGTTTTCCTAACCAGAAAAAAACTGATTGCCCTGCTCTGAGGGAAGAGGCAAGACAAATTCCTACATTTAAATAACTGCTTCACAACTTATTATGGAGCTGGGAACAAGCCCAAATAAGCAACTACAAACATGCCCAAAATAAACTACCAATATTTGTAAGCGACTTTACAGAAAAACAAATCCCAAAGTCACTTATAATAAGTGGATTTGGCAACATTGTTTCTGTCATTCTGCTGCTGTCTTGTCTTTATTAAACTGACGCCACCCCTCACTGCTGTCTAGCATTGTATCTTCTCTCTGTCTTCTCCCCGGCATGATGCAGGAACATTTTATTAAGTGACGGCGATGCCATGTGTGCATCATGTGTTGTCTGCTGCTCAGGGGAAAAGACAGATAGGGAGGGAGAGATATATATAATTAGTGCTTTCTTATTGACAGTTTGGACTTGTAGACATGTAAATGTATTTTTAAATTGTTTGCTGCAGGGTATGGGCATTTTAAGTAATTTCCATATTTTTGTACTTGCATTAAATTATTATAGAGTAAAGAAAAATCTAACATGAGAATATGTTCTGAAATGAGATTTTGCTGATGTCTTGAAGTTGTGTGGGATCATTGGAGTTGTTTTCCTCATTGTTAAACAACCACCATTGTCGATGAAAATCTATCTAACATGAAATAATGTTTATGGATGAGTAAATGTATTAAAGTTCCATTCATGTTACATTTATTCATGTTATGTAATTTCATCATAATAAAATAGCCACAAGTAATGTTAGCTAATGTAACATTAACTTGCTAACTTACCATTAAATGAGTCTACTACACATACAACTAACATACTGTAGCTAACGTTACAGTATATGGCAATTAAACAGTGTAGCCCAGCGCAGTTATCCGTGGTCACAATCATACTAAAAATAACTTTATGAGCATGGTATGCGTTTTTTTAAGGTTATATTGATGCCGTACAATTTAGCTTGGTGGCTGGAATTAGCCACTTGTCATAGTAGCACATAGTAGTAAGACATTGACAGATACAATGTGAAAAAAGAACAAGCAAGTTCTCAATATGTTGACTGAATACTGAGGTCTAAATCAAGTAGGCCTATTTGAGTACTCACCATCACAGAGCCATCACCATTTACAGCACCACCATCACCATTTACAGCACCACCATCACCATTTACAGTGCACATTTTAAACCATCTTGTCAAATTTTGCACATACTTTTATTTATTTGTTGTATATCTTTTAACAGAACTTTAGCAACTCCACTATCTTGAAATGACAAAACAATGTTTCATTGTGCACGTGAAACTGAATTGGAAAAGAATTGAGGCCTAACAATATAGTTTAATGAAATGTCACGTAAAACACGTTCACTTTGCTATCTATCGAATGCCTAATGCAAGTACAGTACATGTGCATCCCATCTGAATCACACATACACATTGTGCTGTTTTTACACATTTAACAAATAGATAAAGCTAAAATAGGTGTTTTTTTTTTTAAATAATGTTACTAATTAAAGGACCATTTACTATTATTTCATACAAATTCTTTTACCCTCTTCCTTTATGCTTTTGCTGGATCCATGAGCTTTTCTTTCTATGATGAATGTGTGTGGTAGAGAGATCAGATTTTTCACAGGTTATGTCCAATTTGTTTCTGCTCCATATAAGCAGTTGACTTGAGCTGCAAGAACACATACCTTTTAACTACTGTAACAAAAGAATTAACTCTGTTGTGGTAGCCTACCCATGTTAGGCTATGTCCTTTTGTAACTGTTCAGGAATGTCACTGCCAGTTTGCGTGAATACGTCTTATGGTAACTCTTAGCTACAGTGGTTGAATTCCTACCTCTAATGAAATCATCACAGCTCATTAGCTTGTTCAAAGATTACACACTTCATTTAGCAACTGAAAGAACATTGCATAGCCTTTATAGAGCCAATAATCTTAATGCTACATTTCATAAACACATAGATGCTTCAATCTTGTATGCTTTGATCTTTTGATCATTCCTATATGCACACAGCAAAAACTATGCAGACCAAAGAATACAACAATACAAAGGTTCACTTCTTGGGATCTACGTAGTGTACTGCTGGTTTTCCTACTTGGCAGTTAGTTGCATTCACCTGGTGTCCCAGGTGTAAATAAGACCGTGATTAAATGGTAAGAATAAAAACCAGCCAGTCTCTGGTCCTGAGAAACAACTGATGTGAAACATTGGTTTCTGCCAGCACAGGCGCACACTGAAAAACACACACTCACGCATATACACAAGCAAGCTACATGCACAACCACATGCCTACACACTTACTTTTATCTCTCAGCTCATGCCCGCTGGGCAGCATGTCTGTGTAATGTATGCCAGCAACACACACATGCCACGTCATCAACACATACACACACAAATATGGGCTTCATTAAAACACATAAGCAAGATGACACGCATGTAAGCATTTGTATTTTATTTTTAAAGGAAGTCTGCAATTATTTTCTACTTCACATGAAAACTCAATGAGCCTCCTTCTTAACTTCAACTTTAACTAAAGGGTGGAGGAGAGGAAATTAACTGATGGTGCAAGAATGAGATGAGAAAGATAAAGAATGCCATGAAAAAGAGCTCTGTTAGAATACCAAGGCTTCTTCTATCGTGTGTGTGTGTGTGTGTGTGTGTGTGTCTCCTCCACTATTGACCAGCTGCAGCTCTATACTCCTCTTGCCCCAAGCAGGAAGAAATGGTAAAGCAGCTGACAGGAACAAAAACAAACAATGAGGGCAATTTTCAATTAATTTTGTTAGCTTCACTCAGCTCAGCTCCCTTCCTCTCTCCATTTCTTTGTTCTTTTGTATTCCTGCTCTACTTTCTCTCTTTCCCTAGCTGCATCTTTCTGTTCTTCCCTCAACTCATTCACTTTCTCTCTCCCCACCATGAGAGCTTTGCAGACTGCAGCGGCAAGCTCACACTGTCTAAATATTTAAATGTGGGGAATCACTTTAAAGCTTCTAACACTGAACCTCTAGCCTTTCTGACATGAAACGGTGTCAGGTCAACCGCATGCAGCAGCCGGCCTCTGGATGTGATCCCCCTCCAACTCTCTTGATCTCACTATTTGACCAGAATTGCAACCAGAACTTGGACGTGAACAGTCCCGTCAACAGCCGTCACTTGTAACACATCCATATGGTGGAGGAAGGAAGACAGACCTCGTGCCACATGCATTGGAAGTGAAGTCATTATGGAGATGGGAATAAGCAAGAGATGTTGGAGGTTGATGGGGAAGACTCCAGATTGCCAGATTTCCCTCCTATAAACCCAGAGCCGAGCAGAGACGTGGAATTTACCATCCTGCCTGGTCAGATTTACACATCAAGTGAAAGCGCTGCTGTTTTCAAGGCAATGGTTCAAGTATTTCTGAAGTGCCGTGGGTAGTTGTTTCTCCAGCTCCACTCTGTTAATCCAAAGGCTGCTGTGTGATTTATAGAGGGATCCCAGTACTGTAAAACTGGAAATGGAAATGCACAGCAAGGCGCAGGGATGCTGAGCCTATTAAAATCTTTGTTGCATTACTCATCTGTTGTTAAAGGAAAAAGTGTTAGTGCTACACAGGATAAGTCTGAGAGAGACATTTACCAAAATACAGGTACACAAATACACATGATCACCCACCACTAGTTACAAGTTGACAACTCACACTTAGCACATTAACAGGGAAGAAATTAAAAGGTCTGAATACATTTATGGAATCCTAACAAATGTAGATGCTTCCAAACAAGGCATGAGGAGTGACTAAACAGATTTTGATGAATATGAAAATGATGCAGCCTTTGCAATCAACGGATCTCTACCCAATTGGCCCTTCGCTAAGCCCCGCTCCACTGAGTTGTGTTGCTACGCCTGTCAAGTTTTTTGTTCTCTCATGCAAATATGTAGTTAACGACCCTAAAAGTGTCAAATTTACCACTCGAAATGTGCAGTGGGTTTTGATTTCACACAGAAGGACAAAAAAGTAGGCTTCTTATTTCTAGACTATGACCATTGATTTTTTTGGCTGAAATGCCAACTGTCCATAGCACATTTTATCAGCTATAGCAGGCGTAAGCTTATGCTTATGTCAGAGCTGGTGGAAAACTCTCCAGCTGATCGAGCTGATTTGATTCACAACAAGAACCTTGTAAAAGGGTTTTAAATATGCACATGAATCATGATATAATGCTAAAAGACCATGTGTCCATGTGACGCAGGTTTGGCTGAAGTTGCTGGTGTAAACTCCAAACCAAGTAAAGGGAAGGGCAGAGCTGTTATTGTTTCTTTAAACTGTCATATAGTAGTATTTTGGCTCCCACAGGGTACCCAGGCCTAGTGACCCAAGGGCTCAGGGGGCCCTTAAGCCAGAGCCTCTGCCCAATGTCGCTGTTATTAACTTTGCATTTTCTGTCGCATAGTCAAAGGACTTTCATGTCAATAACAAAAACTCAAAAGTCTTGAGAACCCCAAAAAATCTTAGTCAAAAAAACAGAAGGAATAGCCCAAACTTCCACCCCTGGTCTCTCTGAATGGGGCCCCTCCATCATATAACATGGGTCTACAACTTCATGGCCGTGCAGTAGATTTTCGCAGCGCTTTTATACATGCATGCCCAGGGACCTATTGTCTGATAATTGGCCTATGCTACAGGGTGGATATTCTAACCCTAACCCACAGTTTTAGACAAGGTATGGTTGATAATCTATGATTGGACAGGCGCTGTTTTGGGTTAGGGTTTAGAAAACTACAGGACATTTTAGACTGACAAGGGAAGCAGCGTTCTTCACCACCAGCAACGTCAAAACACCATCTTTTATGAAAGAATGGTGTTCATCATCGCTCCCGTAAAGGTTAGAGAATAAACACTATTTACAATTTATTACTGAATTGTACATATTACTATTGTACAAATCTTCTTTTGCTTTTTCAGCCAGCTATTATTGATTATGGTGATCTGTTGTGTATGAATTCCCCATTGATGTGTCTTCATATGTTGGATGCTGTGTATCATGGAGCTTTAAGGTGTATTTAAAATTGCCAGGTTGGCTCAATGGTAGAGCAGGCGCGCATAAACTAAGAGATTTATGCCTTGATGCAGAGGTCCAGGGTTTGAATCCAACCTGTGACGATTTCCAACATGGCTTCCCCCTTTCTCACCTAGCTGTCCTGTCAAAAATTAAGCCCAACAAAATAATCTTTAATAAAAAAACAAACAAAAAAGTTGCAGACCCCTCACTCATCACTATACACTTTACTCCACAGTGATTTTGCCCTCTCCGTCAAATTGCCGGCTTCCTCACCTTGATATCTTCATATATAAAGGGCATTATAGGCAGGCTCCCGTGTTACATATCTGATTTTCTTTCCTTTACACAGAGTAGTTATGGTTTACGGTTGCAGAACACTATTTCATTGAATGTACCTCAAGCCCGGACAGGGTTTTTCAAAAAGGCTTTCATGTTTGCTACACCTTCTACTTAGAATGACCTACAGAAAACACTCAAAATACAGTGACTAATTTCCTAAAATGATGTTAAAGGTCATGTTAAAACCATAGAATATGAGTCCATCCACACATGCAAATGTTTATTAACAAATGGCACTTTTATTTAATTGAAATGCACTTTTTTATATGTAACTAATGTATTCTGCTGCTGTTCTGCTTTTTATATTTTGTATTGTTGACTGTAATCTTCTTATTGTTGTTTTTTAGGTATAGACAATTTTAAGATCTGTCCAGGGACAACGGCTAATTCTGGTGCATTTACAGCAATGTTAATTAACGTACACTGTCCCTGTCAAATAAATTACTAAATTCAATTCTGCTATCTTCTAGGTCTGTCTTGAAAAAGAGATTTTATATCTCAATGAGACTAACCTGGTTAAATGAAGGTTAAATAAATAAATAAAATATTTTACTTATCTTTTTAATTGTATATTAAACTTATCTTTCTTTATCTTATTTCTTTTTTTTTAATTAAACTTGTTGTACGTGGCCTTATTGCACCCTGCGTCGGAGAATAACGTAATTGCTCTGTATGTCTGGCACTTTTGAATTGACAATAAAGTTGACTTGACGGTCCAACACCTGACATTTTTTTCCTTTAATTTGTCACCCAGTTGACACCTACACACACAAACAAACAAATCAGCCTGCGCATACACTCACACTAGAACACGTTTCCAACCAATCTAAAGACGAACACACGCTTGTTAACTATAATGTAGATTTAATTTTTCCTCTCAGTTCACCGGGGTTTCCTCATCTTCTCATCACTCGTCCATCTTTCAGTTGTTCAAATGGCTGGAAGGCAACAGCTTGTGTTTATTTGGGACATAATGTAGCAACAGCACCCAGCATGCAATTTGGCTGGGTGGAGAACATACGTCAATGCAACCCTCCACGCCCTCTGATCACACTCTCCATCTATCCTCCTTTTCCACCTCTACTCACTCCCTCAAGCCATTCTCCACATCCATCTAGTCTGTCTGTGACCTTCCTCTTTTATCCACTACTAAACTGCCAATTTCTACTCTCCTCCATCAACTTTTCCTCTCTTCCTTTTCTTACCGTTTGTGCTCTGATTGCAGTTTTCATATGAGGTGGTCTGCTTGCAAGCCATGTGGGATGTTTTAAAACCACAAGCATGCATCAGTTCATCCATTGTTTACACAGTGTAATTGCAAACACATTTGTTTGTGCAAAACTGAAAAATAACATAATTCTCTTCCTGTGAGTTTTCTTCATGTTTTGGACCACTCTTTAATGCTTAACTGGCTCTCTGTTTCCATTCTCCTCCTGCACTACTACCAGCTTTTTTCTTTGCACTTCAGAGGTTGTCCAGAGGAATGTAGAAAGAAAGGGATGAATAGACATAAAGGGGTTCATGGTGAGACTGAGCCTATGATGGAGAGAGGTAAAAGAGAGCTAGAGAGATAGGAGTGTAGGCCCCAGAGGTGCTGACATGGCTGGAGTCGAGACCAAGTGGCAAACAGAAAGACATGCTGGAACAACTCCGTTTGCAACAAACTAATTCCTTCATAGTCAAACTGGCATTGGAGGAAAAACGGACAGACAGAAAGTCAAACATATAGAGGATGGAAGACAAAGCCACAGTGACAGTCTGGAAAGCCAGACAGATAAAGAGATAGGCCTGGAGAAAAAAGGTGGCTACAGTAAACACAGACAGACAGGGGGAGAAGTAGAGTCGCTACTGTAAGTGGAAATCAGGATGGAGGGGTTATTAAACAGAGGAGTAACTGGGTCATTAACTCTGCTCTCAGGAGCCACAGGAGGGGAAACACCCTCTAAGGTAATGTACACATTGCAAAAAGTCTCCTACTTAAAACTGAATGTTTTTTTGAAAAAGAAAAATGTAAGGCATATCTACTTTATTAGAGTGACGACAGCAGAGTTGTAAGAAAGACCAGAGGGTTGGGTGATGTGTGAAAGTGGTTGTAAGTGGTTTAAAGCCACATTACCACAAGTTACATTGCTTCTGTCTTAAACTAAGAACACTGTCACAGAATATTACAGTTTTTTTCCAACTGCTAACAAACTAAAATGACATGCATATAGCACATTTATTTAAACTGACATACAGAGAGCAAAATTTCTTCTCAAGTCTCCAAAAGTCTAAACACATCTTCTGCTTCACACACTTTGCAATTTAAAATGGCACTTTACAAATGCACTGAACGTGGTTCTCTGCATAAGACAACAATCTGACATAAAGTCATGTTTGCCATTTCAAAACACTGCCATTCCAAATGACACTGCATGATTGGCCAATATATGTGTCACCTGGCCAAACACCTTAATGGTTAATTGTTATCATCTCAATCAGGAAGTAAGCACTATGAAAAGACCACAGGTGAGTGCCTTTTTGTCACAACAACAATGAAGACCCAGCTGCGCGGCAAGATGCTGCCTAATTATTTTTCTTGCCTCTTTTTTTTTTAAATATATATACACAGTACATTTTTTCTTTTTCAGTGTTTGTGAAGATCTTTTTTTCAGACCAATGTAGACATATTTGCTGTGCATATGTTGCACTGAATTGTTTGGAGAAAAATGAAAAAAAATGTGTGGGTGTGTGGTTTTGTGACTTGTGTTTTGATAAAACCAGCCTAGTTTGCAAAAACTGTGTTTTAGCAATCGGAAAAAAACACTGTAAACACTGTGATGTACATGATGGTAAAGACTGAAGCTGTGTCCCTATGTCCCAATTCCATATTACTATTAAAAGGTGCCCTGCCACATGTATTTCATTACTATGTGGTAATGTCTGAAGTTCTACCATGGACTCTGTAACTTGGTTACCTTGTTTCAAGCCATTCTAGTGTGGTATAGAAAGCCTGCAGGAAGACTCAGCTCCATTTGTGCCATTTCTCATTAATATTCAATGAGTTAAGCTGCTTGACTGTGATTGGCTAACAGCTAGCAAATGAGAGCCTGGATATCAGCATCATTTACCAAGCGCAAATAAAAACATATTTTTGTGGCAGGGCACCTTTAAATAAGCTTTGAGTATGTAGTTCACACTGGAAAATAATAGTATCCTCAAAAAAGTCAGTACTTGAAGATGCTTGAATTTTGAGTGTGCTGTTGATGTATTGTCCCACTGACCTGCTGTCACGTCCTGCCTCGTGCTTCAAGTCCCTTTTTCAATATTTAACCAAGACCGTAGTCTTTCCCTAACCTTAACCAAAGGCTCTGAGTGGAAATACAGGAACTGCTCACACCTGCAAAACATCAAAACAATGGTGATACAGCACTAGGGGGAAAAGTATAATGTCTTTAGAAAAATATTTTGCCTCCTAATTGTTATTTGTAATTGGCACAGGCCTTCCAAAGTCATCGATGTTCTATTAAAGTCTGTTTGAAGAAAACAGAAAAATACAGTATATAACAGGTGCTCAATATTTTGGACATAGCTTTCTGTACATTATATTATGCTTTCTTCATGATGACAGTCATTGTTCCTCTTTTACTCGTTTTAGATATAAAGATGTGATTAGTTCACTTCCTGTTGTGGCTTTTGAAATGCATCTTAGACCTGTGATGTTTACAGCAGAAAATATCAAATCAGGAGACAAATACTTGTATATAAAATGCCATAGATTATTACTATAAGTAACTTTCACACACACAGCACAAACATGTTTTGCAGTGTACTAGCAATGCAGTCAACCTACGAGCGATTAGGACTCAGCTGACCTCTCATTACGTCTTGGCTAATGGAGCCCTTTGTTGGGCCTGCTCTCTGCTTCAGAGGCACCACACTGTTTACTGTGTGGTTAGTCCAAAAACAAACACACTTGCCCGCCCGCCTGCCTGAATCCCACACAGACAGTACACACACACACACACACACACACACACAAACACAGAATCATCTGTATGGAAAGAGCTATTATCTCTACCAGTCACTCACCCACACACTGGGATGAACCACAGAAACAAACAATACACATGCCACTGTTGTCAGATGAAAAGCGTGTGAATAAACTTTTTTCCAAAAATCCAAATTTTTAGGAACTCAGTTAAACATTTTTGTTTGTTTGACAAATTGTGCCAACTCATGGGGAAATCCCTCAATTTAGGTTCAAACATCAAGTTACCAACATTTGAGAAGTAGTGTTTATTGCCCTTTGCTTGTGTGTGTTTTGTGTGAGAGGCATAAGTGTATGTTTGTAGCTGTTTGTTTCGTTTATTTGTGTCTTATTTTTAGCTCTGTGTTGCAGACTAAAGTGTTTGCATTGCTGGCCTGTTTGTTTGTGGACCCAGTAGGTTGTTTAAAGGTCCCATGGTATGAATATTCACTTCATGAGGTTTTTTAACATTAATATGAGTTCCCCCTGCCTGCCTACGGTCCCCCAGTGGAGAAATGGTGATAGGTGTAAACCGAGCCCTGGGTGTCCTGCTCTTCCTTTAAGAAAATGAAAGCTAAGATGGGGCAACCTGGAATCTTGCTCCTTATGAGGTCATAAGGGGCAAGGACACCTCTTCTTTCTCTGCTTTGCCCACCCAGAGAATTTGGCCCACCCATGAGAGAGAGACATCATGGCTTTCAAACAAGCAAAGTGGCAGTTGGTCAAGGCCACACCCCCAGCCTCTACCTCCCCCACCCCCTCTCCTCCTCAAAAGCTACAGACTCAGAAATGGCACATACGAGGGAAAGCTCATTGTGGGACTGGCTCTAGTGGCTGGAATTCTGCACAAAGGCTGCATTTTGGGAAAGAGACTTACCACTAAGACCTATATTAAAGCATCCAAAAAGCACCATGTCATGGGACCTTTAGGGTGTGGGTGCATGTTTACAGGATCATGTGTACAACAAATGGGGTATTGGGTATACTGAAGGGGATACTTGGCAGATTGAGTGCCTTAAGAATGTCAGATTTACAGCAGGGGTGTCTTATAAATGAAAAATATGTGGTCGTCTGATGGCTGCAAAGAAAAACTACAATTTCATCATACAAACAAACAAACAAACAAACAAACGAACACACTGCTTGGTCTAAATGTGTTATAGATGAAAGTAGAGAGGAAATCAAGTCAGCTTGACCTCACACCCGGCTGTTCTTCTCTTCCCCCGGCCTGCAGAAATTAATGAAATAGCTGCTTGGCACAGATATGAGGGTGTTTAAAACTGTCAGCATGCGGTCACTGACTGAGCTGACTTTGGCCCCAGCGTCTTGTTATGAGAAAGGGTTAAAAGAAAAGAGAGAAGAATGTAAGAGGAGAAGAAAATAATTACTCAGGAATTTGTGTAGTGGGACTTTTTGGAGTGTATACATTTTCTCTTATATTATTATCTTTTAACTTTAGTGTTATATGCTACTGCTTAATGTGTACGTAATGTCAACCATGGAGCACACCGTTTGCAGTTTTCCCCCAAGCATGCATGTAGCAGGCAGGCTACTTATACATTTGCAAAATGTGATATTATGTGATAGACTAAGAGCAGACATGCTAGCAGCTCTATGAGGCTATACACGTTGATGCACTCACAATGGCAATGCTAACATGCTGATGTTAATCAGATATAATGTTTGCCATCATGCGTTTTAGCATGCTAACATTTTCTAATTAGTACTAAATACAGTGTACATCTAAGGCTGACAGGAGTGTTGCAGGCATTTGGTCAAAACAAACCCCAAAGTATTGGACAAATTAAAATTTCTGCCTGATGGCGGCACTAGAGAAAAGGTTGTTATTATTACAATTCATCCTGAGGGGGACATGTGTGTACCAAGTATTATGGAAATACAAGTCTTCATTTGCTGGGGTTTTCTATTGAATTTGAAGAGATTTAATTTACCCTAACCCAGAAAGAGTTTTTACAAAAACAAGGATAAGAATCTTCATCTCTGCAATTGTGAGGCTATTTAGTCTGCATAAGTATAACAAAACAACACACACACACAAATACATACATCCACCTTCACCCAGACAAAAACTCACACTCTCCCCTCTGTGTAATCCCCTTTGAACTCACCGACACTCTGTTGTTAGACGCCTCCTCTCACTCCACAGCCTATCCCAGCGCTGCCTTTGAACTTGGCTGCCAAGAAAGTGTAACACTGCGTGCCTCTTTCTTTGACTCTCAGGAATGATCAGGAACATTATAATGATAAAAATTGGCAGGGGGTGAGGAGCTGAGTGGGAGCAGAAGGCCCTGACAAAAAAGCGAGTTAGAGGCTCAAATAATGTCAACGTGTTGTTAATAAGGTGCAGGAGAGAGCTGAGTGTGTGTGTGTGTGTGTGTGTGTGTGTGTGTGTGTGAATTCCTGCGGTGTGCACATTTTTGCAAGCGCACAAATATGAATTCTTCTATTTGGGTGTGTGTGTGTGTGTGTGTGTGTGTGTGTGTGTGTGTGTAACGGAGGGTGATGTCAGGCTACATTAAAGCTTATTGCTGGGTTGAGTGATACAGGATTATCGGAGGATGGGAGAAATAAAAAGAAGCTTTTATCAGCGTGGGGCTGGGGCCCGCAGGTTTAATGATGGTCTGAAGGAATTATATATAAGGTAAAAGAAAGAGGGGCAGAGGGGGCAGTTAGGATGAGTGCAGACAATATGCTATACTGTAAAAATATTGTGTTTCTTGTGGGATGTCTACAATCTAGTGTTGATCCTGGGTCCAATGTTAAAGTTATATATATTATACATATATAAATACTTAAGTTACTGTTATTGGCATCAAAATGTTTCTCTATGAAAACCCATCCAGGTGTCGTACAGACAAAATGAGAGCTCAGCAAAAAAACAAAAAAAAAAACACTTGCTTGAATATTGCCCTATTGTCCTTTGATCTGTCATGACTTTTGGCCTTCTGTCTACTATTAGGTCACTTCCTGGGGAACCACAGTGTACTGGACATCCTGAGACAGGAAGGCTATGAGATCGTCCACGTGCCCCCTGATCACCAAGAGCCGGTCACAGAGTAAGTAGTCTCGCTTTGCCAGACCATCCACACGCTGCTGAGCGGAGAAGTGTCTGGGGAGTGAGGAGCAGTTAATCATAGTCCTCATAATTCCACCGGAGGTTGAAATTCAAACACAAAGAAAACAAAAGGTAATGGACATCGGCAAAAACACTTGCATCCGGGGATTTCCTGTGGCACCGAAGCAATCCTGGAGGCAAGGATATAGACTACAAAGTGAATAAGCAGAGATAACAAATTGTTTGGCTAAAGTGCCGTGCTTACAAAGAACCAATCCAAATACAGCAAAAGCTGATGTTTACTTAGGCTACAAAATCACAATGATTGTTTGACAACACTGCATCTGACAACATGATAATAGAACAGACTTTTATTTTGCGCAGTAATCAATCACAGGTCACACTTCAAACCTTAACATCCTGACAAAAAAAAAAGACAGTGTGATTTCATGCTCGCATCACACCATTAATGTTATGGTAATATGGACTGTGAAATAGAGCATTTGTGCACTGTTAGTTTTTGGCAGGCGTGCATATCCATCAACTCCGTCGGCCCACATCTGTCTTATTCTCTCTAGAGTCTAGAGCTATTTAACCTTATTTATTGAAGTGCAACACAGATACAGTCCAAATTGTGCTCTGTAACAAATAAAGCAAAGCTATGCAGGAATCATTTAATACCTCATCAACTGGCTCACCTTCCCCCCAACCCCCTCCCCTGCCTGGCAAAGGCGAGCTGCCATGGCCTGGTCAACACAAACACACACTTACGCATGTGTACACAGGGTGAGTGGAGGGATGCACAGTGCCAAGGAGCAGGGTTGAACACACACTTACTGTAAACTCCCACAGATGCTTGGAGTCCTGCAGCAATTCTTCATAAAAAAAACTCTACAATTCCTTTTAATTTCTCACTCTGTGTGTGTGTGTGTGTGTGTGTGTGTGTGTGTGTGTGTGTGTGTGTGTGTGTGTGTGTGTGTGTGTGTGTGTGTGTGTGTGTGTGTGTGTGTGTGTGCGTGCAATCTTTTGGCACAGTGCAGCTTCCCTCTCACTTAGGGGGTTGATCCATGAGCCCATAAAGTAGTAACAAAAGCCACTTGAATCAGGGCGGAATTGGAAACAAGGGGCATTCCTTTAAAAAACAGTAAACACATCCCACATCCCCATCTGTCCATTCAGCCGGGGATTTTTACGAACTTTTCCCCGCAAACTACAGCTGTAAGACCCAACCTCCCTATCTCCCTCCACCATGTTTGCAGAGTTGTGGGCTATAGCCAGTGGTTCTGGTTTTTGAAGCTGACACGTGGACTGACTTACTGTGGTCACAAAACACTTGCATTCACCGCACACACACACACACACACACACATTAGGGAGTTTTAGCTCCTTAATACAAGGTAACATGACAGACGAGGAAGAACACCACAAGATGGCGGACTGAGAGGAGTTTATGAAAGCTGTTAGACCTGGAATGTTTTGGACCGATTTGCAAAAGGTCTTTAAGAGCGATTAAATGACTGACAGGTTTGACAGTAGCTTGACCACAGGCCTGGAGCTATCATCACCCTGACCAAAGGGGGTGGAGGGGGGTTCATGTCCGTAAAAGTAAAAGTGCAGACCACTGAATTTATGATGACCGTAGGGACCAAGCTAATTTTTAGTGAACCTAGGAAATCATGACCAGGATCCATCCTACGATCCATAATATTATGTTTAGTAGCATATGAAATATCGTAATATAGTGAATCAAAGTTTGACATGAGCATAAGAAATTCAGAACTTTTGACTTCACTGCTTGTTTCAGTGTTACTCCCATAGGCGTAATTTACAGGGGAGATGGGGGTTACAACCCCCCCAATGACTAAAACTGGCCAGTGCAACCCACCCCTTATAATTCCCTTTCTATAAATAAATACATCACAAACATAAATTGATGCAGAAAAGGCACAAATTGTTACAGAACAATTCACCAGAATGCAGAAAATTAAGTGTTTGACGCTCAAAATGTCAATTTTGCTTAAAATTGGATATTTCAACCCCCTCTAATGTTGAACCTAAAGTTGCGCCCTTGGTAGCCCCCATAGATGAGGTGTACAGTTGGTGTGTTTTTATGTCCTACCTTAAAACACAAAGTCACATGCAGGCCACATTGACAGGAAAAGAACGAGAGAGGACAAAGTATTACTAATGGGTGAAAGAAAGAGGCGCAGGGCAAACGTTTTTCGACGAGAGGCCAGCGATTCTGGGTGGTCTGCTTTGGGCAGATGTCAGTACAGCCACACGAGTTACAACTTCCTCTTATGTTGCCTGCTGGGTATTTCTGCCACATACAGCGTTTAAAGGGCAAGGCGTCCTATGTGGTATTCACGTCCTTGACTGAAGTCAAGAAATATAAGTGGAAAGCAATCAAGTGGTCAGAAACCACAAACAATAACATTCAAAAAGAGTCTTATAGTTTCAATTACGATCAGCGCAGACACTAAAATGCTTATTTTCCATCTATAAATCAAACTTTGACTACACCAAGTATTTGTATGGTCAAAAAACCCAGAGTGGGCTTTTCATGAGTATAAACTTATATCCTCCCTATATGTGTATTTTTCCTGCTCCAGGAGCAAACCAGGTAAAGAGCCTGCAGTGCGGCCCAGCGAAGAGGGCACCGACACCAGCACAATATCTCCCGACAGCTGGCTAACCAGTCCAACAGACATGGAGCTGGAGCTGGACGACCCAGAGAACATGCCCGGCCTCGGAGACGAGGAGCTGCCTCACATTCTGCTCCCCGACAGCCTGAGCCAGCTGGAGGAATTTGGACGACACAAGAGGCCTCGCAAAGTTCACCGTGGCCACGGGAGGCCCCGCCTCTTCAGTGACCTGTGGGTTCGCATTGGGGATAGGTGAGATACCTACAGTATGCTGATCTGATTACTATAGTGATTTTTAGCTCTTTGAAAGATATTCATCTCTATAAACCATTCACATGGGCAGAAATAGTATTTTAGGCGGGCCAGTTCAACAGTGAGTGGGCCATTTTCAAAAAGACGTAGAAGTAGCAAAAAGGACAAACTGAAGAAAACAGCAACAATTTTACTTTCTAACATCTACTGCATTACAACGACAACAGCAGTACTGTCTACAACAAGCTCAGTCTAAAAAGTTTATACACAACTATATAGACAAAAACTTGTTGATTTTAACCTATTCAGGCTAAAATATATTTGCATCGACAGAACCATCAGCATTGGCTCTGCATAGCACTGTTACAAAATTAACCATTTTATTGCACAAAGTCGCAACTAAACATGAACCCAAACCGCAGAGAAGGCGTTTACATACTGCATGACATATAATACCCTACATCAGACAGAAATTACACATAGAACATATCCTTTGTGCATTCATAACAGCATTGTTGCTTCAGGACTACAGTCAGATCATGAGCAGCAAATGCGTTACCAGCCGTAAAAGAAAATCATAGAATGAAAACTTCTAGCCAAGCATTGTTTGAATTATGAAAGATTTAATTAAAATTATCCAGGAAATCTTAGACAGTGCATTGAGTCCACGGCAGTGACAGGATCAAAGAAAACTTAAAAACTCTCACTCACAGATAAGTTACCTTCTTATTTAATATGGACAAAACACAAACGCGTTTCAGCTAGAAGCCATCATCAGTGTTCACCATTTCTTACTACATTGGAATGTTACTAGGTTACTTAAATAATAACGCAAGAAGCATGAAACACATTTTACTTAATGCTACCTCTGTGAGGGCCTCCTCTGTCGCTGATGGGCTGTCAGCTCTGCTGGGAAAATGTCTGCACACGCTGCAGAAAAGCTCGTCCTTATTTACACTCTAGTCCATCCAAGAAAACTGTCTGTACCACTTTGGTAGAATCCATTGTTGTCACGGTAACTTTTAACAGTACATTGCTTAACAGAGCAATGGTACATTGTCTAAAAAGCCAGCTAGCCAGTTAGTCTGCCTGTTGTTACCATAGCAACCACATACGTTCCAAGGCTTTCCAATTGTTTGATCCTTATTCTGTGGATGAAACAGTTTCCTTTTAATCAAAAGAGAAGACACATTGAACACACAACTAGTTCTGTTATTATCTTTTTCTTTTTTTCATAACAAAACGTATTTTGATCTAACTTGGCTGGATGGGCCAGTGAGTAAAGTGGGCAGACCAGTGACGCCCTGGCCCATTACTGACTACGAGCCTGCTATAAAGTACCTGAAGGTGTTGTAAAGTTTTTGGAAGTAGCTGCTAGAGTGATATTCATGAAGACTTGAATATAGATATTTGATGAAAAACAAACTTTGGTGCTTGATACATTAGAGCACTTGTATATAAAGTGGCACAGCATACTGTTTATCTGGCAACTCTTGTATAATTCAGATCATAATGTCAACTACCAAGTATACAAGTATAATACATTTAAAAAGCTGGCATTTTTGTTTAAAGATGATAAATTAACATTAGTGTGGGTTTTTTTCTGTTTATTAATCATAGTTGCAAGCAAAACTGTGATATATTGTGTCCTCTTTCCAGCAGCACTACTCCACCACCTAACGTGAGGATAATAAATGGCTATGTGACAGTGGAGCCTCCCCTGACCCATCAAGAGCAGCACAGACGGATGAAGATCTCCGTCACAGGGCAACATCCCAGCCCAGCTTCCTCTATTCCAGCCAACCCCAGCTCAGCGCAGCCAGCCTCAGTCCACAGCACATTCACACTGGCTTGTATTTTAGCCTGGCTTCTATCACACATGCTGTTTACCTCCTGACCACAAGACAGCGTTATCTCGCAGACTAACACTACAGACACAACTGCCTCCATACCAGCGCAGTGGAATGTACCTGATAAACAAGGGTTGACCATCAGCACATGTAGAAAAGAGATAGAGGAAAATGGCCAAGCCTGCTGTCGGCCACCATCTACAGGGAGGGATCAGCTCCAGCCTGCCCAAGTCTTAACAGAACTTGTCAAGTCTCAAAATGTGTGAAAGAGATCTCAGCCACAACACAAGCAACAAATGAACTGTGTTGGAGTCTTCAAAATTCATGAAAGTATTATGGTAGAATAACAAACTTAGCTCAATGAAGATCTGTAATTCTGAAGCGTGAGGTGGAACTTTCTAATGAAAGCTGTAATACTGTATAGGCGAAAAAGACATTAATAATGAGAGTAGGACATACTAATACCAGTTATAACTCTGTGATAAATGAGTTGAATGCTTACAGTCAAACAGTACTGTGTAGGAGGTGGAGCACTCAGTTGCCACTTTTTTGTAAATTGTGCATTTTGTTCATAAAGAAAATTGTATATTTATTATTTCTGGAAGAAAAGAATATATTTTCTTGCTTTTTAAAGATAAATAAAAAAAAAATTAAAAAAACTTTGAGAACTTATAAAGTGTAACAAGACTTCTTTTTTTCCAGTGGACAGATTATTTGGGTTGAATGTTTATGGCCAAATGTTGGAGGAAAAATAGAGTCAAATAGATCAAATCTACAGCAGCCTCTTAAAGACCGCCAGCAAAAAATAAAGACCGATTCCCCCATGTTTGCTATCTATGTACATTCTTATTATTTGTAATATTGATTAATTACAGTAATTGGGCAGAATTTTGTAACATGTGTACATTACAAATTGGCTATTTATAAAGCTGAAGATGCATCCTTTGTTTGTGGACTCTGTGACTACTCTCCTTTCTCATTTGTATTGTTTTTACTGCATGAACTGCTTTAATGCCTTTGCCATCATCTGTGCTTGCTTGTTTGTGTGCCACTTGTTTGTATGTCTTAATCCTTTTTGCTTAGGCCTGCTGTCATTATAGATGTAATGTAATTTATTTTAATTTGTTTGTATTGTATTTTAGGATGCCTATTGTCAGCTGGCTGGGGATTACAGCTGGAAATTAGCCCTAGAGGCTAAAGCTGTACAGTTAATTAAGGAGGACTGTCCACGGCATTATAAACTAAACTAATTGTGAAAACAATAAAAATGTGAATGTACATTAAGATAGAATTTGAATTAAACAACTCTTGAATGCAGTAAATGCCCATGAATGATAAAACATAACAATATAACATGGCTTGTTTTAGTAGGAAAAGCACAGCTGAAAGTGACAACCTTAACGATGGCTCAATTCCATCAAGTGTCCCAGTGAGCTATTTTAGTGAGTCAGCATGCACAATACCAGGGCCTCTCCTAAGGGGAATGCAGCCATCATTAATGGCTTTGAATACACCTGTGCTTTTCCTACTATGACGTGTCAACATGTCTGTCTGAAAAAGGTCTGTTGACCGCAAGTGCAGAAAGGGGAATCATGTGCAACCTGTGATCTCAATCTGCCACCTGCTGGCAAGTGGTAGTAAAACACCACTCACTTTGAGCCTATATAACTAGTTCTACAGTTGCAATGCTCCGTAAAATCTAAATCATCTGACCTTGGAAGGGAAAAGATTAAAGACAAATGCAGGAAAGAAGGTTAGATATTGGGGATGTGTGAAGTCAGAGGGTTGCAGCTTTTCCTTGCGATAGTAAGACAAGTGAGTTTAGGAAGTTAAGACGTGATGACAAAGAAAACATGAATGTATGCATTAGTTGGAAGGCAATATCAGTCACCAACAAACGGGCATGACATGACGCTCTGTTTGTATCAGCTGATTTGAGTCCACAGTCACAACATTCTCATATGAACTTTGGTTATAGCAACTGGCTTCTCACATTGCTCTCTGAAGATGCCTGGCTGCACTGTGCTGATGAAACTTCACTTTCAAAATTGCTAAAACGTAGTTGTTTACTGACTAAAAAGTGCACAAAAATACATGAACGACACATTTGTGTGAAATTAATGCTTATTCAGTGCAATGAAGAGCTGTGAAACCAGTTGAAACTTCTCTAACGGACCATTATGAACAAATTGGCTGATTGCACTCAATAAACTCAATAATTGTTCCTAAAATCTTGTGAATGAATGACAATTTAGGGCCCAGTCTGTAACTGTCAGTTTAATAAAAAAAAGGGGCAAAATCAAAATTGACATGAATAGTGTAGAGCTTTCTCATCCCATCATTTTAACTCAGCTTATATTTAACAAGGGAGGAAGTTACTCTTTAAAGTAAAAGAGATTATATATTGACTCTTAAAAAAAAGAAATGTGGCTCCTATAATGTGGCAAAAACCAAATGTGACATACAAACATCCACATGGACTATATAGTCTATAGGCTGGAAAAGTAACACAAAAGTAGAGAGGCAGTGGACATGGAAAGATGGACGCTGAGTATCATACTGCTGACTCCACAGTGCTCTGATTGAACTACTTAAAACACAGAACATACTGATTGTACACAAGGAATCCATGTGTGGAACAGAAATTATAATATCAACATTTAGTGACAATTTAAAGGAAAGTCAACACACACACTGTGTTGCACTGCTGTATTTAGAACTTTTACCACTAAGTGGCGCTAGAGTCTTAAAATAACTTCGGCAACAGCTCAAACAGCACAAAGCCTTAAAATGTTTAAAGGCCTCATAACCAGAGCCTAAGACTGAAGACCTGCTGAAACAGAGGTAGGCATTGCTTTATGGGTACCTTATCTGAATTGAGAATGTTTATAGTTCAACCAAAAATTATACAATCAAATATGATGTAATAGTCAATCCAATGAATAATATTTCATTGTACATTTCAGATAGGCCGATGAAAACTGGACTTACTGATCTGATTTAAACATAGTTCAGACATAGTGTTCATATTCTATTTTGAAATCACTGCAAAACAAATATAGGTACATTCACAAATATTCTGATTTCTAAATGTATAAAAGTTGTAGATCTTTTTTATTTAAATTAAGTCTTTTATAATCATGCATCATTGTCACTGAACAAAAACTTAATTTAATATTAAGTTTAATAAGAGCATTTTAATCATGCAAAACATTTATACAATTGTTGTATTTTATTCCAATTCAGTTCACATTTCTGAGCACTTATAGAACAAGAAATGTTGTTTTATGTCTGATTGCATAATAACTCATAATAAAACGGGAAAAAACATGATGGCTTCTCTTACTTTTACGATATGGGATAAATAGTTGTTTTAATCTTCTGTTTGCTTTAACCATTTAAATGTATCAACTATATATTGTATGCTTATAGCTAGCTTTAGATCAAAATCCATTTCACAATAAGTGACTGATGTAAATTAAGCAAACAAACAAAATTAAAAGATCTATATCAATACTTCAGAAGAGCAGAGCAAATGAATATAGTTAACCATATAAATGAAGCATATTTCGCAGAGTGAAACTTATTAATGTGAAAAAAAATAATTAGTACAAATAAAGTGAAGTAAGGCAAACATGTATCTAATATAAAGTATAGTAAGTTTCATTTTGATATAGCTTTTCTACCTCTTAAGATGTTTTAATTGCATGCTTCTAATCAATTTTTATTGAACAGTATTAATAATTACTGAGCCAATTTTAACTTTACACTTATCTTTCAAGAGTCTTCCCAGCTTAAACATTCTCCGCTGAAACGGTAAAATAAAGTGAGAGAGTGAAGAGCAAGTTTTTTAGAACAAACAGCTTTTTCGCCCCTTAAGCCAAGACAGGACAATATTTGCCTTAGCTAGAATACCATTTTCCCTGGACTTTGGGGTGTTGTTTGAAGGAGTGGGGGCCTTGACAGGGTGCTCTGAGGGCTGACCCTCACTCTGCCGGGGACACGCCGCCAGCCGCATATAAATAAAAGATTACAGTGAAAAATCAATTTCTGAGCAAACTCATTAAAAATGCCCCTCGCCTTAAATGCTTCCCATTTCCTTCCATTCAACCTGTTAACGCTGATCTGTCCCTGAGACCGACCAACACCGCCGCCTCATCCCACCCCAACCTTCCCTCCCCCCCCCCCTCTCCCCTCCATCCTTCCTTTGCCCTGTTGCTCTCCCCCGGTGGTAATTACTTGCACAAGTCGTTTCTTGCCCTTTGATTTGCACCGTTTCACAAATGAAGGTTAAGTTTGTTTAACCGTGCTGGATTTGCCAGTCATGTTAAAGCATATAATGTGGCAGGTCCTTGGTTTCTCCACACACCTCCATCACCCTATGGCCTACCTCCCCCCCTTTTTCCCTGTTGGCCTGGGCCTCTTTGGAAGGAAGGGGAGGGGGGCAGCTCCAAGGTTAAGGCTTACTGGGCCTGAGGAAGCCTGCAGTGGATCGAGCTTCAGACTCACTGACTTGACTGAAAGGGGACAAGGAAGTTGTTAAAAGTCACCTTTAGTGAAAGGATTAAGAATCAAACTGCTGTGTTTGCCCTGAGAGGATGTTATGGTGCTCTCAGTAAGTCACTGAAATGATGTAGAGGAAGATATAGGAGCAAGATAAGGGATCACTTGTTAACCTCCCTCCAAGGTCTTGGACCTACTTGTTATATACTCCTTTACAATATATACACATGGGGTGCAGTAAATTGCTCAAAGAAAGAAAAGAAATGCACAATAGTGAAAGACACACAAGGGTTGTCATATTTTGTCTCATCTTTGATCAAAACCACACAGCGAGTGAAAGTCACCAGAGCCAAGGTGACCATCGATCTCAGGCAGCTGGAGCTGTTAAGAGCATTTCAAGTGGGTGTTTGTTAATTGCGGAGCTGCAGCTCACACACTGATCACAACAATAACACATGGAGGAGTTTGTTCTCACACAACCAACACAATGCAGAACCTTCATAATCACTGCAACGCATTGTCTCTTAGCTAGTCACATCTATTGCGGCAACACATGTAGGCCTACAGTATGCACTAAAAGCCATGCAAAGGAGCAGCGGCTGTTGTTAGTTGTAGCTGAAGGATGTTTACCAAATGTCATTTTTTAACACCGGATCTGGAATTATGAGTTACTGGTAACGTCTGACTACCCTAACCATGTCCTGTGTGGTGAATGTTACCCCACATTTTATTCTCTGTCTAGCCAAGGGCAGCCATAAAGCTTTGGGAAAACAAAAGTGTGTTTAGCTAGCTCTCCCCCCTTAGAGATAATCCCGCTGATAGTGAGAGCTCCACTAACTTGCAGCTCATCTGTGTTTGTGCTGGTTGAGACATTACTCTCTCCCATTGTCCGAGTCCCCTTGAAGATGTGTGGCTTTGAGCCATTGGATTGAGCTGTGGCCTTGTGGTGCTTTAACACAGGTCAGGTGCAAGTCTCCAAGGCAAGACGGCATCTGCTGAAGGTATATCAAAGCTCTGTTCATAATAAAGGCGTCATGTTATGCTGTGCAGTTTTGATTTTGTGTAATTACATTCACTGTGCAAATGAGCCTCTTCTTGATAATTAAAACTTAATTAAAAAATGAAACAAAAGAGACAATAATTAAAGGGTAAAGCTGGTGTTACTTTATTTTTCAGCTTATTAGTCAATGACTTTGTAATCTCTGGAGGACATCACTGAGCATGCTCGCGGATGCAGCTCCATGTTTACACTGCCTTAGTTTAGCAGGTCATTGTCTTTGTACTAAAGAAATATGTCAACCAATGCAACAATATATGTGTTTTTAGTAGTTTATAAGTAATGGGACAGACAAATAAGCTATATCAAGTTATAGGTATGTTACTTTTCTACCACTTATGGTTAGTTTTGATATTTTTTTGTAATACAATTATAATAAAAATATTATCCCATCCGTATCTCCAAAGATTAATGGGCAACTTTAATGTACTGCAGCAATTATAAATTACATGCATAGTGTGCTGGAAATAAACTTGTAAATGGCGTGAAAAGTAAATACAGATATGTTGCACCACTGTTTCTGCATTTCAGCATGCAGTGAGGCAAAATAGTTTAGGTAGAAGGAGTGAATGTGTACCAAGGAGAGTAAAGTAGGTACAAAGGAGAGAGGAATACCATGTGTGCTTGCGTGTCCATGTGTATATGTGCGTGTGTGTCCTTGTGTGTGCATTGAAGGATGGTGGTGAGAGTTGTGTTTCACAGTTTTTTGCCATGATGCACTGCTTTATTATTCTGCACAAGGGGCACTTCACATGCGGAATGGGTTCTCTTTGATATCGACAGCAGCTTGAGGGAGAGAGTGCACTCAAAAACAGGCGCGAGCGAATTTATTCTGGGAAAAAAACAGATAGTTGTGTACTTCCCTGGCAGCGGTTGCCGCACATGCGGAGAGCCAACTGCTTTGATGCTCCAGCGGTGACACTCCACACGCTAATGAAATATGGTAATTATAGCCACATGAAAGCCCTCCTAGACAGAGCTGGAGAAAGGGTATAAAAAAACAACAAATATGACTTTATCCAAAGATACCCACTGTGATTAATTCTCTTTTTCATAAACATATATTTTATGCCGTTCACTTGCGACAAAGCAGTGTGGGCCATCAGTTGACCCAGGAACTGGCGAGGGCGAAAGGTCTGCTGATTAAGAACCCTATTGTTCCCTTTCAATAGAAGACCCTGTCTCCTGGAGAACACAGGACGGAAAAAAAGACCTCCAAAGAGAGTACTCTATGGGCCGTGCTCTGCTGCTCTAACTTAGGCCCCTTTCTTTGCATCAGTAGATATTTTTATTTGAAATTCACCCAATCTGGACTGCAAAACTGACTCCACAGCACAAACACATAGCCATGTGTTATATAACGCCCATTTGTGAAAAAAACTTGTAACTTGATTGTAGGAGATAAGAGATTTAAAGGAACATATTATTTTTAATGTTCACACAATGAAAATGTGTGCAATATGCCTGCATTTTTCAGTCAAGCGCCAACAGCCCGACATATTACCAAGAGAAACCAATCAAAGTTCACAAGACAAGGACCACAGCTTATGTATTTTCAGTTACTTTTTTTTTTTTTTTTAAATGGACATGATGGTATGATTGTGCTGGAAGCTGGAGAGTGGGGCAGATTTGGATGGATGGTAAATTTGGCGGTAGGTTTTTTCGGAGAGGAATGAGAGACAATTTGGCTTTGGAGTATAGTGGTCTCTCTGCAGATAAAGACAGAGACGTCCCATGAGGGAAACCTGGAGAAGAAGCAGAGATGTCACAGAGGAAGGGTGTGAAAAAAGCTCTTAACATCAGGGGAGGAGGCTTAACTTAGCACATCTTCTTTGTATAGTATCTTTACGCTTTTCTTGTCTTTTCTTAATTCAAACAATGACACATTTTCTCATCGTCCTATATGAGGCGATGTAAGAACTTGCGATCATCTAGAACTTTCACGGGGTTTACTTTTTGGTCTGTCAATGGGTTTACCTTAACGCTACCTAGCAGATCAGCGACCTCAGTCTAGGTGGCGCTAATGCACCGAAACACTGGTTGCTACCCACCATAAAACGAAAAGAAGAGCCAAAAGAAGAAGAAGCAACATCGGTGCACTTGTCAGCCAGTCAGACTGCACAGATGGCCAGTGTTGGGAAAGTTACTTTTAAAAAGTAATTGGTTACAGTTACAAGTTACTTCTTCCAAAAAGTAACTAAATTAGATACTCAGTTACAAATTCTAAAAGTAACTAGTTACTTCAGAAAGTAACTAATGCGTTACTTTCAAGTACATTTTTAAATGCTCAAATGTAACTTAACAGAACTTACAATACATGTGCATGTTCCATTATTTATAATAAATCTGAATATTATAATGAAATTAATACAATCTACACTTAATACATTATTAACAGAAACTGTACACAAATCTAAACTCTTAATGTTGCTGTGGGACAAAGTGAGACTAGCCTCCAATCAGATGCCATGTATGTAGATATTATGTCTAGTGGATCGATACAAACAACGTAGATGTTTTGGAACTGTTGACATTTATTGCCCCTCAACAGGCCATAACTGGGCAAAATAAATAATGCTTATTAAACACTATAGCAAAAAGAAATAACAAATATATACAGTCTTTGTAGTGCAAATAACTTAAATGGCCTGATTGTTATACATTTGCGTGTGTGTGTGTGTGTGTGTGTGTGTGTGTGTGTGTGTGTGTGATAGAGCGAGGGAAAAGTGAGAAAGTGACAGCGATTAGCTTCGGATCAAGTAGCCACTCTAGAGTGATAGTGCCTATGTTTTTCTGACAACGGTGTAAAATCTTTAGCAGGAAAAGTTACCCCCCCGACCCCCCTGACTTCATAACGCCACACCTGTCTCTCATTGACTGACTCGCTTGTGTTTTCCTTTACTAGGCCGTACTTATGAACACCGGCCCAACTCTACCTCTGATTGGCTTACCATGAAATTTTACTCTATTTCAGCCAATCGTCAGCATTTATGTTCTTGTCTCGTGCACGGCCCACTAACTAAGGAAGAAAAAAAGTCTTTGCCTCTCAGCTCAGAGATCAAGTTGGTCTGATGAAATAAACAGCTTCAATTATAATAACAGGCCGCATTTTTCAATCACTTAGATTACTCATTACTGAAAAAAGTGACGCCGTTAATAACGCAGTTATTTTATAACGTCGTTAATTTATAATGCCGTTATTCCCATCACTGCAAGAGGCAGAGAGTAATAGGTCACAAACTGACAGAATGTAAATTGCTCTGATATTCTCCTTACACAATGTTTCGCTTTTACAAAATGATAGTATAACTTTGATTAGCGTTTTAGTGTCCAGAGCAGATGGTTGTCTCACTTTATTATATATTTTATACAATTTATCAAATGACATCTATCCAACTTTGTAGTCTATGCACACACACGTGCACCCACGGAAACCCTGAAAGCTCTCTCCCAAGTCCAATTAACATACAGTATACTTCACTTAAAATAAAAAGTGAAATTCCACTTATATACCTAGCAGGTAAAAACAAGTGGAGTGACATGATGCTTGTCGCTGAGGAGGAGGACGGAGAGAGGGGGAGAGAATACAAGGGGGGTGGAGTGTGTGTTTGACCATCAGTGTTTGCTCTCAGTCAGACAGCAGAGCAGCCCCCCATCCTGTCACACACACACACATACTTTCGCCTCGCTGACCCACTCTCCCAAGGGATGGAGACCTCCAGCTTCTAGAGGCCAGGGAGAAGGTGGAGGTCAAATGGGCTCTGATAAGTCCTGCTAATAGGATGGTCTATGTGTGTGTGTGTGTGTGTGTGTGTGTGTGTGTGTGTGTGTGTGTGTGTGTGTGTGTGTGTGTGTGAATAGGGTTGTGGGGGTCTGACCAGCTAACTGGGGCTAAAAGCTAAGAGAATAAACACACAGGGATGCACTGCGCTGATCCACATGAACACAAAATGCACAATATATACACACACACACACACACACGCTGTATGCATGCATGCACACTCTTTAAGGTCAGAGCACAGGGTGAGAATGTTAAATGGCCAAGCTGGGGACATCAAATATTTTCCTTCCCATCACTATCAGCAATCCACCTGCCTGAAATCTTGAAGTGTGTGTGCATGTGTGTGTGCATGAAGAAGAGAGGGTGCCTGAGAAACATATATAGGCTTAGCTGACTACTGAGACAACTTGGCTTTATTAGAGCACACACTGAGCCAGACAGACACACAGGCAGACAGATAGACAGACAGATAGGTAGGTAGGGAGTGTGTGGGCGCCAGCAGTCGGAGGAAACCGACAGATCACTCCCCACCCTGTGTTTCTAATACCCCAAGCTCTTTTTATCACTCTCTTCCAGGTGTATCCAGGTAACTCCAAGGCCAGGCCGCTATTAAAACAACAACAGTCAAGGTAACAGGTAATTGCAGAATGGTACTCGTAAAACAGCCTGTTTGCCTACAGCTGAACTCCGCCCCGCTTGATGTAGACGCCACAAACGACAGCTCATAGGACAAGGTGACATGGCGTGGTATTGCTCTTCTGCTTGCTTGTTCCTTTACATGCTCTCTCTTCGATTCCCTTCCTTGCTTTAATTGTTTAGCCTTAGATACAAGCTGTTTTTTTTAATTCCCCTCTCTGCTTCTCACTGTCTTTATCTCTCCCCCTTCAGCGCCCATATTTCTCTGACTTTATGAGTAACTCTGGTTCCCTCCCTCTTTTAATGTTTGATTCCAGGTGATAAGAGAAGACTAAGGGATGAGTCTGACTGCACTGGTTAATGTGGTCAAAGGGCAGAAGCTATGCTGGGGAGTGAGGGGCCGACTGCAGCCGGACCGTGCTCGGCTTTTGGGCCATAAATTGTGGATGGTGGCCCTTAGCCAAGCTGCCTGCATACAAGCCAGGAAAACATACATATTGAAGCAATTGTCCATATCTGCCCGAAAAGTCATTATCTGACAATCTATCAAGATATTGATCAAGAGTTTGTTTATATCTACTGTCACATGTACTTACCCTCTGAACAGAGATAAGATTACTACTTCTCTCTGCACCCAGGCCAATAAACACATACGTGCACACGCCCGTGCACACACACACACAAATGCTGTGAACTGCTGCAAATATGCCATGTGTATATTGGTACACATAAATAAAAAAAATAAAAAACATTGTATACCGGCAACACATGAATGGATGTAACCTCACACACACATGTACAGTACAGTCCACTGTCAAACACAGTCACAGTCCATCTCCTCACTTTCAACAATCACTTGTTTGTTTCAGACCACAAACAAACAACCCACTCCCCCACATAGTGGTCATTGACACAGACTCTCCTCTGACTGCTCTCTCTAACTCTCCATCTTTTGCTCTCTTATCCTCCCTAACCCCTCTCCCTCTTTGTCCCTCTCTCTCTCCCGACTCTCTGATTTCATTCCTCGCCCTGCTGCGGCCATTATAAATTCATTGTATGCCGTCGTGGCTGATTGAAGTGATGGGCTGATTCCTCAGAGCTCCCTGTCTGATGGAGGGTGCTATAGCAAATAGCCCAATGGGTCTGTTTAGATAACACTGACCTCTCGCAAACCACCGCCACGTCTGCTGTGAGTGAGCTTTGTGGGACTCACTGTCCTCCCCTGAGTGAAAGCGGAAAACGGAAAAGGGACATTTAAAAGGAGAAGAATTTATTAATTACAAATGGAAAGTTCAAGTTGAAGAGAGAAAGAATGTGTTAGAGAGATGAAAAGAAAGAAAAGGGACGGAAAGATAAGGATAGGGGGTTAGAGAGGGAGAGTAAAGGGGAGATCTCGGGTGGGCAATGATTTGAAGCGTATTGTAACTCCCACCTGCCCTCTCCATGAACAAAAGTGTTAGTCATCATCAGGGTGAATTGTGAGGGGAGACAAGAGGCCGCTTCGTTGGTCCCCCTGATCTGCATTCTGGCCATGAGGTTACCAGGGTAACGAGTACAGTACACCGCGGGGCGAGGAGGGTGAGGGGGGCATGTAGAGGGCACTCACCCTTTTCCTTGGAAATGGATATTCATGCCTTTGTTCTGCAGGGGTTACGATCGTGTTGATTAGGGGAAAAAATCTGTTTAAACAGCCCGCCCTCTCGCCTGGCCTCAAACATCATGTGGCCGACAGGGCTTCACCTGGCCAGCAGATCAGCATTCAAACACCAGTGTTCACTGAAAACGGAGAGATAATGAAAAGCAAATAAATAACCTGGTAAAATAATTCTTAAAAACACGAGTTGGCTCAATTTCTTCCCTTGCCCCCCCGCCCCAAACAGCCCATTGACCTTGTCTGTCTGTCTGTCTGTCCAGAAGCTACAGTATTCTCTGTTGCACAAACATGCACCAAATATTTCATAAGTCTGGATAATACCTCTCTTTCTGTCGGCTACATATAAATTCATGTGTGTGCTGCTTGTCGTCATTGTGTAAATGTGTATGCATGTCCGTATCTGCGGCCTTGTTTTTAAGTACCCATTTTACAATACACATCAGAACACATATACTCCGTCTTGAAGTGTGCATTTAAAAATAATGGCCCTTGGCATTATGCAACTCTTTGCACACACTGAGCCTGTATTAAAAGTTACGGAGGGCAATATCATGGCTCATCTTTGAAAGCTGGGGGCTGTAAAACATCATTGTAACTCCCTCATGTGACAAGATGTTTTACAATCGCACCATTAAAAGCTATTAAGAAAGCGTGGGCCATGTAGGCTATAGAGAAGCAGTTAGTGTAGGTGGCATGCTCTCTTTCTCTCCTGACGCAGCACTGACAACAAGGCATTCCTCACTGCAAGGAGTGCAGCTGCCCTAAAATAATGTTGCTCTTTAATTAAACTATCTCTGCTGTGCAGTGTTAAATGGCGGGGGAGGCATGCACATAGGTATCCTTGGGCAAAACAATGTGTGGATTCTGAGTATTGTAGGTTCTTTGTGTAGCAGTGGTGTGGATACATTTGGAAGAACTATTGTGTGTGCATTGATTTTTTTGTGTGTGTGTGTGTGTGTGTGTTCTTTCCAGACTAATCACCAATTAAAACAACCCTTTGCTCAGTGAAAATAAGAAACTGACCCTTGCGATCACATTTATGAATCAACCATGAGATCTCATTGCAGGAATCAGGTGAAGCAGCTTCAACTTACAAGACTGAAACCTGGTACAGAATATTGTCCCGGTTAAACATTGTGCATAACCCAGCACTGTGGTCTCACCACATTGTAAAATAACAGACATAATGTATACGCATCCGGCTGCATCACTTAAACAAATACATATGTGAATTTTTAGATATTTAAAATAATATTTGTTCAGTGCCTACTGTTTGTTATAAACAAACTGCTGAACGCAAATGTAGATATTTGAGCACTAAACCCACAAAAAGTCTGAATTATAATTGGTCTGCAATGGTCCCCCAATAGACTACTCCGAGGGTGTCATTTCCACTGGGGACAGGGGGGAAATATCCCCCCTCCACCACCACCACTTTCAAGTTAGTTTGATATTATTTTATTTATAAATCTCAGTGATTGGCCCCTATTTTAAGCAATAAATAAAGTAAGACATTTTTTCTTGAATATAGTTTAGTAGCCTACTGTTCTTTCTAAAATAATTTCATTATGGTCAATTTAGTAATTTCCTAAATTTTGCACCACCATAGTCCCTAGAAATGTATGCAGAAATGCAGGAAATGGGATTAAAATGGAAAAAAATGATTCTGGGTGGAGGACCCCTGTTTTGTGTGCCACTCACTTCTCAAACCAAAGTTACACACTTGGACTACTTTAATATTTGTGGAATGTGCAGATAAAGTTGCCTTTAGCTTATATATTCACGGCTTAAAATTGGAATCAGCATCTAGGCTGCCGAGTACTGTCTGTATGGACAAAAAAAAAAAATCCAAAAACATCGGTTTTATGTATGGCTCGAGTTGCTACAGACAGCTAACGCAGCCTGGCAGCTACAGCGCTACACTCTGGGGGTATGAACATGATGGAGGCTCATGAACATGCCTGGCTGTGTCAGCTGTTTTCACTAATGGGAGAGATATTATTTATATATTTATTTGATTTGGCCTTGATGTACCTAACTGTTGTTTATGGTACTTTCACTTTCAATTGATTGTTTGAAAATGTTTTATGGGATGGTCTAAACTAAAATTGCACATTATACCTTTCTATTCATGTGTGGCATGTGTTACGTTATTATTACGTTTGTATAGATGTTTATACATTGTACAGATTTTTATTTCTTTAAAAAAAATAGTTTTGGATTAATAACCCCTTTGTTCTATTTTTACTACATGGGAAAACCCTGTTTTACAGTTTTTTTTACTGTAACTAAGTAACTTTTACTTAAAGTAGGCTACATTTTAAATTACCTACTTGAGTAATCTTTCAGATAGGTAATTTCACTCGTACTTGAGTAATATTTCATCAAAGTATTGGTACTTTTACTTGAGTAACCTACAATTTTTTAGTACTTTTTCCACCTGTGATAATAGCATTGTTGATAAAAAAAAAAAAAAAAAAGAAGAAGAAGCTACATGCTGGGTAAACTCACTCTTGCAGAAATTAACGTATCAGCCTTATGCTGATCCAATAGTCAAAAACGTAAATCAAATTAGCTGGGGTTCGTTTTATGGCGGAATACATGACGACATTAGTGGGAGTTTGTGTCGGGATGATCGCTTGATCCAGTGCAGTAACTTGATCCAGCAGCTTCTGCCGTCTGTAATTTCTCTCAGCTCGAGTAGCGGTAGGTCAGGCCAACTACTGCTGAGATTTGAGAGGAATAAATCCGCTATCTCCGTGTTGATCCGTGCCCTGCGGCTTCGTCTACCCGGCCTCTGCTGCTTGACAGAAAGTTGGCGCACACACAGCAGTCCCATTTTCACCCGAGGAGCACCGAGACAAAATCGTCCGCGTTGTCTTGTGAAGGGCAGAATACGGACACGAACACATCGCTGGGAATAATCCCGCTACTGTTCATTCAAACGGGCTCGACCTGCTGTTCCTGCTGCTGTGCCTGCACTTCACCCTGCAGCCGCTAGGAGGAGGCATGGAGGAGGACAGACTCCTCTTCTCTGCACACAGGACTGAGAACTGCAAACTCAGCTGCAGGGAAATCATTGTCATCAAGGGTGTACAACTAAAAGTGAAAAATTATCCCATAAATAAGTTGGTATATTAAAACTAAATAAAAAGACTAACTAAAAATCATGTAGGGATAAGAAAATATAGCCTATAAAAATAGTGTTAGGTATTATATTTATAGACATAGGCCTATATAGGCCTATGTCTATAAATATAATTTAATTTCACCTTTGGCTCTTCATGGTTCAGCCAGTGAGAAACTCCAGTCAGAGAAAATAATCATAATATGGAGAGTGGGTTTTAGAAAAAGGGCCAAGAGAAAATGTCATTTAGGATTCAAGATTCCCATTTGGCCGCCTGAAAGAGACTTAACGCCAATTGTCCTGCTGGTCATCTCACTCGATAGAATGCAAATGTGGAGGTCTATAGGGCCTGGTGCGGGAAAGCCATTGATTTGGGATGAATACAGTGGCTACTCTCAGGCCCTTCACAGTTATTAGGACTAATAGAGAAACATAAAATAGTGAGAGAGAGAGAAGCACAGATCTGCACAAATGCTTTAAATAGCTGGCTACTCCACAGGCCTCTCGGAGAGTTTGGCTTGCAATTTGCATTCCTTTGTGTGACAACTTGTAATCCTCCCCTCAGCATGCCAAGAAACACACAACAGATTTATTGTCCCAGTCAACAAATCGTTTAAGTCATCCCAAACCTATTATTGCCTAATGCAGCGGGAGCCCCCCAGACCCATGCACCGCCTCGTCTCAACCACCGGAGGCTTGCAAACACAGACCCCTCGCAGCCAGGCTTTGTTGGCCCCGTGGTCTATTCGGACTCGATGTGGAGCTTTATATCATCTACGGGCAGCTTGGGAGGTTGAGAGGGACAGAAACCGTGGCTGAGGCTCAGACAGTTTGGTGTCGGGACAGCAGAGCTAAACGGACACGAGGTTTCCACTGCTGTAGGCCCACACAAGCTGTGCTTAGACTTCACACATTTAAAGTGCATGTTTGTGAACAACGCATGTTTATTGCTTTAGAATAACTTCAAATCAACGACCATGTTGCAGCCAACACAGATTTTGGAGTTGATTTTACCCTGAAACATTCAAATTAAAATATAAATCACACAAAACAGAAATTACTCAATCCAGGCAAGGTTACAATTTTCTATTTTTATAAAACATCTGTGGGATATTAAATGGGATATAGGATTTATTCCCCTCTTCTAGTTAATTCTATCTTGTCATCGTTGTTTTTTATTGTTTTTTATTCTTGCTACAATTTCCATGTTCAAACATGGGCAGTATCTTAAGTAAATCATCACGCGTCATATTGTTTTTGGACAATATGACCTAAGCATGACAGTTGTTTGGTCCTGTTATTATATTTGATGGAGTGTAACCACATCCTCACGTGTCTGCAGGGAAACCATAACAACACTGTATTTTTGCTTGTCTGGGACAGGCGTGGACTGACTGACTGCTGTTTGTTGTGGGAGGGAGACAGACAGGAAGATGCTTTTATGCACTTTTTTATCTTTTAATTCTAGAAAAACAGATATTTTTATTTTGCTTTTTTTTTTTTTTAATTCACACCAGCACTTGAGGCAGAAAATAGGCTTCTGAAGAGAACTGAATTGAGATATTGAGTTGAATTAAAGTGAACTGAATTCACGTGAATTGAAGTGGGAGTAAAAGACAGATAATGAAAGAGTGCGAGGAGCGGCAGAAAGAGAGACTGCAGCCCATCTGTGTGTCTCGGCCTCACACCGCAGGACTCAAACGCAGGGTCAGCTCAGAGAGAAAGAGAGAAGGGGGAAGATCTCTCCCCCACCAGTCATCTTCCCACAAACACAACGGGCCTTTGATTCGTTTGTTTGGACACACACATTCATGTCTAATTGTTGTTTTTCTTTTTTAGTGTACCCCACAAGGCGCACATGCATCATGCAGGACAGGCAGCGCATATGGCATCGGTACTCCTCTAAAACCACACTAAACAGAGCTGCACAGGGCCAGCGTTTCCCATTGCATGCAGAGCAGCAGGCTCGGGCTTGCGGCCCAACAAGCGCCATTCCTTCTCTATGGCGATCAACACAATAATTATAACGGAAGTCAATGTTCGTTTTAGCATCAGTGAAGAAGATGCCTGAAAATATATCCTAACAAGCCCCTTAGTCACGCATTCGTTCTCAAAATTATAATTTTGTAAAATATCAAAATTGTGGCAAAAGGATTAACTGTATAATAGCCGATTTCATTTTTATAAATGCAAATAGACCTTTGTGTAAAATTCGGCAAATTTTCTTGCCAAATTCTACATTTTTCTTAATATTGATGCTTGTTTCTGGAAAGCTAAGATAACCACCACTACACCTACAGGAAAGTTACAGGCCAAATATGGAGCCAAATGTTTTACACTTACAGCCTCCCTTATCTGAGCCAGTCTATCTGTAACTCTACAGTGCAATGATACGGCCATTACTCTGATACACTAATGAGACCCGAGGAACTATAATGGTAAATTACAGCCTTTAGCTGTCTGCCTGCTGCCAGGCTGCACAGACCAGCAGCCCCCACTCATTTGTCATAACTTCACCCCCTGCAACAAAGGCTGATCGGACTATTTAACACCCATTTTCAAGGTCCAGCAGAGGCTGTATTTCATTCTTTTTTTTTTTTTTTATTATAATTCGTCTTTATCCTTATTTAAATGTCATTCATTGTAATGAAGTGAAAACAACATTATGCAGGTGAATGAAGGGGTTAAGAAAATAATTCTCCATGATTGTACCAAACGTGAAACGGCATGAGAGATGTATCACGCAGTCAAAAGCTGAAACACATGTTCTCCATTTCCATACAGTCACTGCTGCTGACTGTGATCCATACACCAACTCCTGGGCCACCAGATAACATCATCCATTAGATCATACTTTAAGACTTAAGAAGGAAATCTTAATTGTATTAGCATCATTTGCTTCAGATAATAGATTGGAATAATAACATTAGGTCCAATGGTTGAATAATTGATTAATTTATCTAAATATATTTATTATATAATTAAATTAAAAGGTTAAAAAATTGTGCTAATAAACCAAATACACTTACTTTGAGTAGAGCTAAAATATAAAAATTAAAATACAAATTATTTTTATCCTAATCATAAAAAACATTTTGATCATCTTATTATTATCTTACATTATTAGTATTATCTGGTGTATTAAAATATTCAGTATCCTATACCAAAGAGATGGCCTTAACACATTTTACTAATGTGTCCTTACAGAATGAGCAGCTGCGGTCCGTTGAAGTGTTGCACTGGTATTTATCTATTTTGTCAAATTACATTTTCTCAGAGTGCGTCAAGCCCAATGAAGCCTGGATTTGGAGGGATGTTTATAGTTGTGCTTGGCAGAGAAAGCAGGCTTGTTTCAACATTGCAGAACCTCATGTTTCAAAGACTACTTCTAGAAGTTTATTTCATTTTTAAATCAAATTTCTCAGCTCCTGAGCCTGGCAAAATTTGCTATAAATACCCCCATCTATAGGCCAATATTCATCACACGGAAATATTCAAATTCACAGCCGTTTTAGACAGTGCCTCCTTTGATTTCCAGGACATTTTATTAACAATCAACATGCCTTTAATGTGAATATTATATATAAAAAATAAATCATACTCCTACACTCCTCAGCTGAATATGATCAGGAAGCCTTGAAAAGCTAAATGAAGCAAGAGGTCAAAACCAAAGCATCTTATTTGGAAGAACCGAGGGCCTAAATTAAATACGTCTCCCTCAGGGCAAATGTGAAGCCAGAATGACCTAAGCGACATAAATTTCGTCTGAATACATTTGTCTGGCCACACGGCTCCTTGCACACATGCCCTTGGTTAGGTTGTCTCCTTTTGCGAGACTTCCCACAGATTCGCCGCGTAACTCAATCTGTCGACAATCAATACGCTGCCCAGAGCCTATTGAATAAATACATTATTCAATTATTTGGAAAGCTCTGCAGCATGCATCCCCTTTTTTCATCTCACCAGAGGAGGAAATCTAATGCAGAAATGGAGTCAGATTTGGCATGCTCTCAGTGGTGCTCCAAATGTTATAAAAAAGGAAATTCATTCAGAAAGAAAATTCACTTTTAGTAGACTTTTGGGCACTATTTAGTACAAATTACAATCCTTCAGTCCTGCCAGAGGAGTATATTCCAGTGTGGTGCTAGCAGAGAAACAGGTGTTTTTCCTTGGTTGTTGGGAGGGTCCCACCATGGGCTTGAGGACACCGTCATCCCTGGTCCCCCATTCTGCCGCCTTGCTTCACCTCTTCTCTCTTCTGGATGGCCTGCTGCTCTCCCCTCCCTCGCTCCCTCCCTCCTCCTCTTCTTGGGCCTTTGATCAAAGCTGGCCTCTTTGCCACAGCTGCCCATCAGGGGGCTCTTCACCCTCACCTACAACAACACCGCCTGCTGGGCGTCCCTCTCTGATGCACACACATGGGTGCAAACACACAGGGGCAAATGCAGGAACCCACACATAGATTCACACGCAGATCAAGCCCCCCATCCACAAGTCCTAGAAACCTTTTTTTTAAGGAAACAGCAAGTTGGATGAGACCCGAGGTATGCTGTAAACTCAAGAAATATTAACCATCTTTGCATATGTGTGAGTCAACTACAGAGGAGAAACAATATGTCTGTGTGCGTGTGTTTCTCTGTGTTTGTCAGTGTCTGAGGTTTGCATATGGGTTCACAAATTCACACAGGTTCATATGTGTTTTTGCCAAGTGAAAGAGACAGGGAATGTTATCCAGAGTGCATGCTATGCTTTCAACTGAGCAAACATATTATGCACTGGGAGCTGCATATTCCACATACAAACAGACACCAGACCAAACAAGCACCCCAGCTTGCTTACATATGTACGACTGTACTAAGTTCCACCTGTAAGCTTTTATCTGAAGGCATGGTGCCCAAGTTACTTCCTCTTCTGTACTTGACCTCAAAACTCCTCTCATTTGGCATGTGTTCCCCCAATTATAGACATAAGAAACACTTTGGTCTGCCTTCCAGAGGCACTGAGAGCATTCCAGAACAGAGTTTTGAAAAACCCTGATGTTTTACTCCTCGTGGTGGCACATTGTTTTTTGACTTCTTTTCTTTGTCTTCCTTGATGGGAGCATTGTTGGTTTTTCTTTGAAAATCCTAAATTCACTGTTCTTCTCCTCCAGAACTGGAAGTAATCCCGTCAAAACATCTGGTGATGACTCAGGCTGCATATCAGATACACATCACATGTGATTCATTATCCTGAGGTTGGCCGGTCCCAGGCAAATTGGACTTTGTATATTTTCAGACCCATACATATACATGGGACCCGGCTGTGATGACACATCGGCCCGATGAAAGTGTTTCCAGTGTTTGTGTCCCAGTTCAAAGGGGTTGATGGGTACCTCCACTGGTGATGTGACACAGGAAGCACCTTGGGCCAATCCTCTCCACCCTCACCTGTGCCCCAAGCCCCTGTCACCCCGCCCCCCTTCCCAACACTGCTGGGGTCAATTAACTAATTAAGTGCCTATTAAAGCATTAACTGCTTCCCGGAGGATGTGAGGTAGCATTGGGGCTGGGACGAGGAGCAAGTGGCCACGGGGCTGAACCGGAGCGAGTTCAAAAGGGTTTTATTTCATGAAAACACAATGACAAAGAAGAAGGTTGGCCAGTGTGGACAGAGTGGGTGGCTTCAGTACATTTCACATGCCGTCACTGCATGGTAACAGGTCTCAAAAAATAAAACATAGATCCTTTCCACCCATTTATTAACTATGACGTAAAAATGACATGCTCAATGCATAAATAAATGAATTCGGTATTATTGCAATTATGTTACAATATAATTCAATACACAATACGACTTCAGTGTTATAATTGTTAAACTATTTCTAATCACCTGCCACAGGTGGATGCAAATAAACAATGCTTGGATTTCATAAGCCTATCAGGTGCTGCAGGTGCTGTGTGGGTGAAGGTCACTGCTTCAGCCAAGATAAGACAAACATAGTGAAGTCTCTGAAAGTCAGTTAGGTATACCTATCTTCCTGATACCAGTCCACCTGACACTTCATGCAGGTTAAAATACGCAATAACAACTATTTCTAAATATTTGACCCAAGTCTGGCTGTTATCCCTCGCATAGACACAACTACTGTTAACACCTCTAGCACTGTGCTGAATATAGTGTTCTCTCTGTGTGTGATTTTTTTTTCTCTCTCCCACAAACCCCCGCTGCTTGCTTGGACTGTGCTTAAACCTTCAACGGTCAGAGTTGAAGGGGGAACTAAGAGTCAATGAGGTAAAAAAGCATGAAGGGCGATATCCATACCTCTTCAGGGTGTGAGGGGTGAATGTACAGGACGAAGGGCGGATACATAAGTAGCAGTGCATAGCAATGTAAAGCTCAAATGTCTCCCTTGTAGAGTTGGGGGTCAATGTGCTCTTAGTTCACTCAGTTTAACATGTCCTGTAAAATTGCAATTCATTCAATGATAACATACACCTAATCCCAAATCACTTCCTTATAGGTTATTGCAGCAATTTTATGGTTATTTTCAAATTTTATTTTCAAGAAAATCGCTTGGTAGGTTCACTTAGAAGAGAATTAAACTTGGCTGCCTAGCAAAGTGGATACTGCCCCCTGGAAAACAATTTTTCTTTCCTCTAAGACCCAGGTCCAAATCCTGTCTGTTACCTATACGTCCCTTAGAGCTGCCGCGATCCAACTTCACTACAATGCCTGCTCCCAGCAAGCCTGTGGAAGGGGTAGCCTCAGCCCTGCTCGCTCCCCACAGTATCAGTTAATAGACATTTTTCCTCCACATTTAGGACCAACAGGCTTTCTCCCTGGCTCCCCTTCACACTGTGTTTACCCAGGCAGGACGCCACCTCCCTTTTAGCTGGTTCACAGGGAGTTCTTGGGTTTAAACTGGCCGAGTGACGCCTGAGTCAAGAAATCACATCATCATGACACGGCAGAGAGGGTAGCGAGGAGCAACATTAGAACTGCTGCCGTAAAGAACAAGGAAGCTAAACGCAGACCACTCTTAATAACTTTCCATTCAGTGGGCAAACAAGCAGCTTCACAGGAGATGGGTGTAGGGCAGGAGGCAACCAGCGAGGACAGATGAAACGGATCAGAGTAAAAATATTGTCTGAGATTGTGATGACTTAATGATGTAATTCTTGCTGAGTGAGTAGGTTAAGCTTTAAGATGTAATCTATCTCACCTTTAAGGCATTTTGGTAAGACAGGGGATAATTAATGTGAAGCAAAAGTTTTCATAAGCTCTGGGGCTTCCAAGGCATCCGTACAAATGTTATGTGAGACAAGAGGAAAGGGGAAAAAGACACCATGGGAGTGAAGACTGTGAGGAGGAGTGACACAGAGAGGAAGAAGACAAGGAGTTGGTTGGAATGTCCAAGAAAACAACAACCCAACACAAGTGACTGCAACTGTTAGGCATTATCATCTTTTTGCATGGCCAGAAATTCCTGCAATGCACATAAGGATGCACGGGCACAGACATACACACACAAGTGGACAATCCAAGGAATGTTGACAGCAACTGCTCCTTACGCGCCTTCAGTGTTGAGAGGGAATCTATGGAATGGTACCATGAGGAATTTCAGATATCTAAAGCAATCTTTCACTTTCCTCCTAGTAAAGGAATTTAAGCTCTTTCTGTTTTGTGAAAGCACTGAACATCTGAGACTCATTCATCAGCTAACTCTGCTTTTGTGCCATCCTGAATCATGCTCCGACTAACCTAAAAACAAGGACAACCGCTTCTGTTCTACATGCAGGAATACAGCCGGTCACAGGTCAACACTGAAACCAGCAGCCTTTTATGAAATATTACCTTACAACCTCTAACTCCATTCTCTCTCTGTCTATCTCTCTCTTTCTCTCTCATCTCTCCTTCGCTGAATGTTTCTTCTGGCACTCAGCTCCCCTGTCTGCGTGCATCAACAAACACATGAGGAGGAACCAGCAACTGTATTAACAGATGGCCAGAGTCAATAAAACACACACAAATCAAGTGTTGGACACATCTGTTGTACGTAGAGTCTGACTAATCTTTCTGTGTGGTTCGCCGGGAGTGATGGAATCGCAGCAGCTCGGCCAGATTAGAGGGGACAGGGCAGATCACCCATGGGACTCCAGGCAGCTTTGTAATGGATCATAGAATGGAGATAAAGCCTGATAGAGGCCGGGGGCATGTTTAAGTCAGATAGCGTCTGTAGCATGGATAAGAGCCAGAAATAAATGTCATCCATCTATCTACTATGCATCCATTAGCTTACTGTTAAGAAACCTTTCTTTAAAAGGGTTTATTGACCCATTATTTAAATCATATTGTAATTTTTACAAGACAACAAAAAGTTAGACATTCTCGACCACACAATACAAAAAGGCGGGTTGCGATATGGATACAATCTTCTATCACGCTATATGTCATTTAAAATTGTGATATCAACATACTCAGGAGTTATAATCTGGAAAACTGATTTCGGAAACCGTTCAAAGACAAACCCTAAGGTTAATGTCTGTTTTTGGCTACTCCAGTGAATCGAGCTATTTCATCACTTTGATGCAACAGTCATGTTAAACCAATATTGCCATAAATGCTAATAGATTTTCCCATCTTGCCCTTTTACACCCAGAGAAATAAAAAAAAAAACCACAGTAAAAACTACAATATATCACAGTTGAAAGATTTACAACCCTGCATTATACTAAATACATTACATTTGCAGCCAGTTTGGTGCTTAATGGACTCACTTTCAAGTGTAACAATGCTAAAACCTCAATAAACTTGAAAACTTTAACGTGGCAGAGCAATTAGGCTCAAACAGTTCTAATGGCTGTGTTAAGTTTGTTGAACTATTTGGGACAACCAACTCACTGACTGTGTGACAGAGTGGAGTATTCTAGCTGCTGGTTGCAGCTAATAAAATATACATGAAAGACAGTGATTAAGAGAGAGAGAGTTAAACTCGAGGTATTGGGGAAGAATGGAAATGGGCAGGACAGAGACATACTTCAGAGAAAAGCATGGAGAGACAACTATTACAAGTATAAAACATAATCCTGATCAAAGTATTGACACAGTGCATCAAAGTCATTATGAGTCACCAATTAGTTATTGCTGTATGCATTTGATCTAAATTATATTGATTTATGTAATTGATCATCCTTTGGGAAGGATTGAGGATTTAATGAGTTACTGTGTCCTGCTAATGCAATTCCCAACCGAGGCAGCAAATGTTGCTGACACGTCCACTCCAGCAACCTCTTGCATCACTGGAAAGTCAAACATCACCAGTGAGATTTAATTGGGAATAAGCAGTTATGGAAAGGCCGGCAGTGCTGTGACTGGAGAGATGTGACAGTGCATGGAGGGCCTGTTGCTGCTGCCGATGATTAGAGGCAAGGTTAATGTTAATCCTCCATTTGTCTGAAAACACATCAAACTAAAATGTACAGCAAAAATGAAATACCGGTGAACGAATGCTGGGGAAAAAAAGCACCAAACATCAAACAGATGTGATCAGATGGGGTTGATAAGCATTCGGGCTCGGTTAATTCCCAACAAATTATCTAATCCAGATGTTGCACTCTTAGTGTAAACACAGTGCCCTGCAGAATCATAAAACAAATAAGCATGAAAAAGGTTTAAAGTTTCAAACGAAGCCTAACCCCGGGCCGAGACCTTTCCACTGAGGAAAAAAGAAAAAGAAAAGAAAAATCCACACCACACACTCCCCCTTTGCTGCCTTCTTGAAACAGGGAAATGTAAATATGGTAATATTTAGCACTTGTTTTAAAACAGATCAGTTTTCTCAAGCAGGGAGAAGCAGAGAGAGAAAGAGCGGAGGAGAGAGAGAGAGGCAGACGGGGAGGAAAAGAAATGAAAAAACCAGGCCACACACGATAGAAGGCCTCCCCAGATATGTGTGTGTGTTCCAGTCTGTGCGATGTGGACAGGCTGCGGCTTCCTCTGTTTGCACACAGTTCCACCAAGAGCTCTGGCCCGGTGCTGATGGGCTTGACACACTCCAAAACACCAAACTGGATCTGTCACACTGTGAGTCTAGAGAGTCAACAACAACTTAACAATAGAAAAACACCACTCCGACGGGTCACATCATCCATCTGTACGCCGCAGCCATTTTTCATGGAGGGCAAATCCGAGGTGGAAGATAAAGGAGGGGGGAAGAGAGAGAAGAGAGAAAGGGAGAGAGAGCAGCAGAGGGAGGAGCAGAAATGGAAACATATGGATGTGTTTAAGGACCACCAGGGAAGGGAAACTTGTGCATTTTCGCATAAACCCTGATAAACTCCAAATATGTAATTACACGGGGTTTAGGGCTCGTCTGTTGCCGATTCATTCAGGAATTTCTGGTTACGTCTCTCTGAGAGTTTGGGTGTAACAGGGCTCTTTATCGTTCTCAAGTGGCGGATCTGCTCAGCTTTAGTGCGGCCAAGCCTTCCACACACACACTCTCAGCCCTGGACATGCTCAGTGTGTGAGAGTGCCATTGTCCCCCCACCTATTTAACAAGGCGGTGTGTGAAAGAAGAAAAAGCAGTCAAAAGAAATACCTCCAACTACATAAAAAAGGCAAAGGAGTGGCACCCTCGTAAAATACCTGCAGCACGTTTAAAGATTTCATCACGTCGCAATATTTATAGTTCTTCAATTCCTTGTCAGTGTTTGTAGCCAATTTGTTGAGCTCCAATAAATAGACTGGCCTATTTATCAGCAGACCACATGGCAGCCATTTATGGCGCCTAACAAGAGGCAGATGTGTTTTGTATATGTTTTCACATGCAGGTTTGACGCGCTGACAGGACGAGACAGATAGCTGAGATGTACAACCTCTGTCCTGACGGCAGGATCGGCTGTAAACATCAGCTCTGATTAGACCGTGGAAAACACAAACATGCCTCTCTGGCCATCCCTGAGCCTTATTTGCCTCTCCATGACAAAGGTTTTTGATTCATACACTGGCTGAGTCACTTTGACTGCAAGACAGACATGCACTGAGGAAGTGTGCACCTTTCCTGCTGCCTGTGAGGCCTGTGCATGCGTGTCTATGTGTGTGTCTGTGTGTGATGTCTATCCTTGAGTGTAAACACAAACTCTGCCTTATGTGTGTACCGTTTAAAGTGTCTATTTCTTTGTACATCCTTGTGTTGTGTGTGTGTGTGTGTGTGTGTGCGCGCGCGCGCACGGTATGTGTGTCTGAGTGTTGCCAATTACCCCAGCTATAAATACAAGATCCCCATCCGTCACTGAGTTTCTGGGTGGCTGCAGCGGCGCCATAATTGGTTTCAGATGGTCACCCAGATCTTTCTCTCTCTGCTGCAGCGCCATCACACCGCCTGTGTGTGAGAAAAAGCCGCAGGGGAGAGCGAGGCAGAGAGAGGAAGAAAAAAAGAGAAAAAGATGATTGACAGGAGTGAATAAATACAGAGCGAGCACAGGAATAAACAAGCAGACACTAAATGTTTCTTTTGTCCTGAAATTCTCCTCAGCCCGAGAGTGGGGAGCATGGGAGGGAAAGGAGAATTTAACTCGTTAACTCAATGAAAGCTCATGATTTTGTAACCGTGTGTTATCATTTTGATGTGATTCATTAAACTCAGATGAGGTTTGGGAGACAGGATATTTATGTCAGATGTGATATGAATGTTGACATATTTGTTATCCGTTATGAAAGCATGTGGAAATACAAAATCACATTTTCTACTCCTGTCAGCTTGAAAATAACATTGTAATGAAACTAAATTACTATAAAATGTGTGATATCTTTTAAATTACTTCAATAGTATATTGAATATATAATATTATACCACTAAATTGCAATAATAATAATAATAGACAGTAATAGTTAGTGGTAATATATAGTTTCTTAATGAGGCTTTATATTCACTCAGTTCAAATGGTTGGCCTCAGGATGGCAATTTCACTTATTTATCTGATGTGTTACTTAAGGCTTTAGTTGAACTAGGTTTAAGTGCTGTTTCTCTATCTGGTCTCAGAGGACACTTGATCAATGGACATATTAACAATGAATTAGCAGACTATGCCTATCGATTAACTAAGCAGAGGACACTGTGACTCAGTGACAGCTGGCAAGTGGCTCAGTCTGAAAAGGTTGAATCAAAGAGGAATTACAAGCAACCACACAAGAATTGTGAAGAATTACATTTTTTTGCCAGAAATATATGCTGTTTTGTGGGACCATCAGCTGACAATAAAACAAGATTCACAAATATAAATATAATAAAAGCAAATTATTTGTTCACAAGACCCTGTGACATCTATCTTTATTTCATCTTTATTTTTTATCCATTTAAGGATACATGAACAATATAAAACACAAATACACACAACGACCACATTACTGTGTATTATCAGGTCAAATCTGCAACTAAAAGACATCCCCAAAGTATAAATATATATATGAATCTAAAATGTGTTTTTTTTTCTTCAAATACCGGTGCAGACTGATTCCACTATTAACACAGCTCACTTTGTAGGCTACATCACTGCTATGGAAGCCCACATCCAAATGAAAAATGTGAGAAAATTACCTTCATTATGAACCGTCACGCCTACAATTTTTCACAAGCAAATGTTCACACTATACTCCCACAATCCTCTTCTAACTGCGCAGCATCTGCGTTGGCCTAGGCTACCTGTTTTCATCATGGCCGTGGGAAAGAAGTCAAGATGAAATGCGGATTTGTTTTCTCTCTCTCTGCTTCGTGTTAATTTGGAGGCGGCTCACCAATTATTACAGACGTTTCGAGTCAGCAAAGCCAAAAGCATGCCGACACGCAGGAATCCTCCGCTATAAATCCATTAAATCCCTCTCATTAGAGCACGAGCCTCCTTGCTGCGAGGCGGGATACAGAACGGGGGGCGCGTGCTCTTCCTCGTGCGCTGCCTGCGCACCGCAGTCATTACCGGCTTGCTGTGGCTCTAATTGCCTCACTTTGTTGACAACAACAACAACACGACGTCAGCGCAACAACACACGCGACGCTCATTTCAACGTCAGTGTAACTCCAACAGAGGTTGTCATCGACAGCGGCGGAGGAAAGGTTTAGGTAAAAGTAGAAAACCAAAACCACACAGTAAAACTACTCCGTTAAAGTGTTGCCTTGAAAATGTTACTTAAGTTTTAAAGTTTGCAAGTATTGTCAACTAAATGCACCGAGTCAACAGTAAATAATGTACAAAATCACACCTGTGAGTGCAAAAAACTATTACATATTATATCATTAGCTTATGAGAAGAAGCATTTTCCTGTTGAAGTTTGTTGAGGTGCTAATTTGTTATTACCTTTTATACAATGTAAGGCAGTTTAATGCATCATATCCAATAATGTATCAATTTGTACAGTAGTATACTAAATTTAGCAGTCAAATTTATGTAATGGAATAAAAAGTCCTAATTTCCAACATTTCCCCAAGTGCACTGTAAAAAGTTACATTAAATGAACTCCATTCATATAAAAACCTCAAATCTTTTACTTAAGTACTGGACGCTACTTGAATATACCTAGTTGCATTCTACCACAAGCTGAAGCTGTGTTTATTACAAAAAAAAAGATTGTGTAAACTATAACCTTCCTGTAGGAACTGTCAAACATCCAACCATCCATTTTTGTACTGTTATATCCCAGCATGCATTGGGAGAGAGGCAGAGATCACTCTGAACAGGTCAGCAGTTTATCACAAAAGCTAACTTGTACAGAACAAAAATGTATTTAATTTAAAATAGACATAGCAGTTATTATTGTGAATTTGATTACTACTGTACCTATCCAACTGTAGGTTAGAAGACGCCATCAGGGGACCTATAACTGAGGGTATTTCTTTACAAGCAGCAATCTTAGTAAGTTCCAATGCAGTGGAAAGCTATTTTACAATATTATTCAATTTCCTATAATATAGTATGACACGCTGTTATTTTTTATTGTTCGACTGGAAAGCAAGTGAAAAAGGAAGCTAAAATAACAAGACCCATATTTTTTCTGGGGCAAATTTATTGCAATCCAAAACATCCAACAGGATCGGTGCTCCATTTTAAATAGGAAAAGTAAGTTGTTTCTATAATACAGTGCAGCACCAAACTTGATTTACACACGGGTCCATAAATCACTGTGACATTTTCAACTGTGTCAGCTGAATCCTGTTTTTCACGGTGTACTCTACATTGTCTGTCAACAAGTGATACGTCTGTGTCAGAGGGGATTAAGACATCAGAGCCATGCATGTTGGTCCTAAGAATGAACATTTGGATTTTTGGATTTAACAACTGAAGGAGGTGGAGTACGCATAAGGGAAAGTGTAGACAAGAAGACAGTGGGAGTTAAAGTGGAGGCAAGTGAGAGAAGCGAAACACTGTGCATGAGCGAGGGAGACACCGCTGGAAGATGGAGAGGTGGTGAGGAAAGTGAAAGGAGGAAGACAGGGAGTTGAAGAAGAGGACAGCAGGCTCTCATCAGGAGGAGAACCGAGAGGGGAGCGGAGGCCACAGCGTGGAGAGGGGGCCCTTGTGTAAATGGAGATGTACTAAACCTTTGCTAACCTGGATCGCCCAAGATAAAATATTTATATATGCTATTGTGTGACGGAGCACTGGGCTGAGTAGAGCCTTAATTTGTTTTTCTCCAGGGTAAATTAATTCCCTCCACATCTTCAGCGGAGTGAACCCGTAATGATTACTGCCCAGTCTCCCTCTGGCCCCTCCTGCAACAAGCACTTGAGAGATTTTAATGGTCAAAGTCCACTTTACAATTATACTTCATCTGCTCCATACATTTCCATAGATTAAAGGTGAAGCAGAAACACTTGATGAACGTTGATCCCTCACTGCCTTTAAGCCTCTAATTTCACTTTCCTATCGCCCTTACCCCCGATCACTCCTTTCTTTCTTAACCCTCATCGTATTCCCCTCTTTGCTGTCGACCGTAAAAACAATTCAAAACACAATACTCACCAATGAAACATTACAGATTTGACCAATGCAGACAGTCAATTGTTCACTCTTGATGTAAGCTACAATGCTGTGCCAAGTGGGTATTTATATGGAAAAATGTAGGACAATATTAACAGTGTATTATATGTACCGCACATCTTTTCACACACTGTATAGATAAAGAACAAGAGACATCTGTGTATGCTAACCATATGTAAAACACAGTCAAAGGACATGTGGTTTGAACATTTGGAGCCCAGCACAGATTGACACTGATTGTCATGCTATTACAGGCAAATAGCAACACTTGCTCGGCAGCCGATAGGGCGTAATCACGTGTGACTAACAGTGATGAGAGAGCGCTACAAAGGGAAGGCGAGATGGTGGAGGTACAGGCTCTTTGTCTCCCCTGCCATCTTACTCCATCTCTGAGTAGCCTGGAGGGGCGAACAGAACGGGAGATGATAAAAAGATGGAAGCCACTCAAAGTTCAAGGCAGAGATGCCCCTTTCATCTATTTCAAGACAATCATGTTGGGTTCTACATGTACATTACTGCAAACTACCAATCTCTGCTTCCTACAGAAAGAGCAAAAGGCACAAAGGAGTGAAGAGGTGGTGGTAGTGGCACAACTAACTCCTGCATAACACTTTTCACTTGTTACTGTGGTGGTTCTGTCTGTGGAAAAACAAGTCAAATGTAAGGCAAAGGGCACATTGCTGTTGAGTCATTTCAACCTTGTCACGTTTATTTTTATACTGCAACAGTGAATACACTGACAGAAACATAATGCCACAGGAGTTTTGTTTTTCATCAACATGAGTAAACTCAATTTTAAATGAACAAATCTGCCAAGGCAAATTTGCTTACAGAACATTTCATTTGTTTTCCTCACAATTAATACTTGCAGCTAAAGCATTAACACACTCTTTTATGGTTATGTTTAGGCACACATTTGTTAAGGGATGATTATGGTCCTGGTAACACTGAGTCAAAAGTGACTTAATGTCAGCATGGGACAGGATGTGTTTACTTTATTCAAATTGAACAGAAGCCATGACGTCATCCTAACCTTAACCCAAAGTGCTTTTGTAGCGTAAACCCAAGGGCGTAAGCCCACCTCCACTAAGCGTAGTTCCTATGGCACCACTCAACAGCCGTTAGCTTTTCCATTGACTGCCATTCATTTTGACAGCGAATAACTTTACATCTGAAGTGTTTAAAGACTCTATTTGTCCATTGTTTATTTTGAAAGAAATAACAATGTATAAAAGCTTCCATTACCTTGTATCTCTAAGTTATGGCTCTGTAGCAGGCGTTTTTGTAAAAACAGGCTAACGATTGTGTCATAACCAAGCGACTTGCTGTTGTATAGTATAGGAATTACTGAACAGTACAGAATAAGCTCACAGGCAATTTCGACTTACAGTAGCTGTTTAGGTTTAATTACTAATTTTAGTTAGCAACAATTATGCTTATGCCTGTGTTATCTTGTTACATGGGGAGAGGGCTAATGTAATTGTCTAGGCCCTCTGTCTCTGCAAGTTTGAGAATGATTTCTCGTGGCACAGCTACCAGAAGACTTACAACTTTCAGGTTGCTCACGTCACAGCTACATCTTCAAGCTCAGTTGGAGGCTGTGCAGTAACACTTAGCCATCACAGGAAGTGCGGCTGTGGCTCAGTGGTAGAGCGGTTGCCTGCCAATTGGAAGGTTGGTGGTTCAATCTCTGGCCCTGCAGTCCCATGTCGAAGTGTCCTTGGGCAAGACACTGAACCCCGAGTTGCCCCCGATGCTGTGTCTTCGGAGTGTGAATGTGTGTGAGTGTTTATCTGATGAGCAGGTGGCACCTTGTACGACACCTTGTGAATGGTTCCTGTATGACGTAAAACCGCTTTGAGTAGTCGTTAAGACTAGAAAAGCGCTATATAAATACAGCACATTTACATTTATGCGTAAACTACACAGAAGACTCGGCATGCAAACCCTGGTCTCTGGTAATTAAACTGTTAACTCGTACAGTAGGTGATGTTATTCATCTGAATTTGGTTGAACTATCATTTCACCTATAAACTTGATGTGTAGTATCTTTAGAAGTTGGGCATGGTGGCTTGCACACTTTTGATATCTTCCTTTGTATTTTTGTACTATGTACAGTACATGTGAGTGGATGTCATATGTCGGAGTATGTCTGAGTGTATGCTGTGTATAAGATATTGGACACCTTAATTTTCTTCTGGATAAATAAAGTATCTCTACTCAGAGCCTACAGGGGCAGATTTTACACTGTGTGTATTTTGTGTGAAAAATACCTTGTGTACGTATCACATATCTTAAGTCCAGCGCCATACTCTAGCACCACCATACCTCACAAGTAGAGAATGGAACCAGCGATGAATCAGGAATATGGATTAGTCAGACTGACCACGAGTCAGTCAGATATCAGGACAGTCAGGGAGCCACAGCCTATGGAGTCATTGTCTGGCCTTTCAGCATTTCCTATACATTTCCTCAGCAGTGGTGGGCCACCGCAGCCAGAAAATTACCAGCGCTAAGCCTAATTTCCTCTCATACAGCAAGTAAGTACAGGGCCAATAATTAGAACTGTTTTGATGCTGCTACATGCACCAGAACCACAACTGGAACTGATGGACAATTAACCTTAACTGTAATTAACCCCAGCCATCACTGATTGTTACTGGAGAAGCATTGTTTGTCTTGAGGTACTCATTCTGCTGAAGGCCTTCAAGAGGCTATTTTAAACCCCAAAAAGACATCTTATTTTTGTTCAGACTAAGATTTCTTTTGATCTTTCTGTCAGCCACACCTGGCTCATAAGATAATCAGTCATAAGGTAAGCAAGGAGTCAGCCGGTGCAGCAGGCAGCCAATCAGACAAATCCCAGGGTAAAGTACAAAACTGTTCCTGCCACGCAGTCTGATAACGTATGCATTACGGCCTTACAGTGGAGCAGCAGCCCACCGTTTAATGAACGTAACCGGAGCTCCCTGTTAAACAAACAAGCCGAACCTGTGAAGAAAACCTCCACATCACCCTTTTCATCTCTCATTAAAAATCGCTTGGACCCCCAGAACGAGCCAGACTCAATAGCCGCCTTCCATTTCTTTAATCTTTCAATTATAGTTACTGTTGCTATTCTGCATATTTTCATAAGGAAACATTAGAGGTTGCTGCTGATGGGTTTTTCCCTGTGTAAGGATGTGAAAGAATTACCTAATTGATTCACCATGGCACCGATGCGGAAGGGGAAGACTGTCTGATAAAGAGATTTCAGAATAAATGTGCATTTGTTTCACTTGATGTCCGTTGCCTCGTCCTTAACCCTTCCCTATTCTACCCCCAAAGGCCCCTTCAAGTTCAACCTGTTTCCCAGTAGAGGTCATTGCAGTGTTATTTTTTTATTTTTTTTAAATATAAGACAAGCATATATTCACTAGCTTTTCTTGGCTACACACACTGCCTTTAAACTACAGTGAAATATTTGAATTTCAGCTTCAATTTTATAGCCAAAATTGGTTATTGGTTTGCCACTCCAGTCTTCACACAGGTAGATAGAAAGTAGTTACTAGTCACTATTTGACAGTCAAGTTGGAAATCTAAAACATATATCCAAGAGCATGTTCACCTTCTTAGCACCCTGACAGTTTGCAGTTGACTTTATACTATTTTTCAGGAAAAAGGGGAGGGATGCAGGAATATATAGGAGGTATATAAGGTATATACAGAGGGAAAGAAATAGATCCCTGCAGAAATAATTATAATTAATTAATATTAAATGTTTAAGGAACAAAGGGAAAGAGGAGTGGCCTGTAATGGGCCCCCCTTACTGTGTGCTTTGCCACAGCTGCCCATCAAAAACTAATATCCTCAAATTTGACGCTAGTGTTGTCCTTTGAAATTAGAAAGAATCTGTGTCTAATGCAATAAGCCAAACCTGGCTGTTGTGAACTCTAACCTCATTCCCCTGATATCCATCTCACCCCTCCATCCTGCTCCCCAGCAACTCCCTTTCCAGTCTGTGCTGCTAAGACCGAGAGGGAGAACCCGGATTTAGGGACCTGCAGTGCAAACCCCTTCTCCTCCCCTCCTTTTTTCCTCCTGCCATCCATCCCCCCCCATCCTCCCGTTTCGATCTCCAGTCATTTTTAAATACAGTAACACAATCTTAGGGAAAGCTGATATAATCTTTTCTAAACTATAAAAGTCAGTCACCCAGAGAAACATCTGCACGGTCAAATTTAAAACAAACTGTCAGGGAGTCCGGTGTCCCTATAAAGAGGGAGCAGAGTAGGAGGAGAGGTGGGGAGAGAGGAGAGAGGGGTGAACTGTGGAAAATAGAGAGAGGGAATGATTTTTAGCTGGGAGTTTTAGTGCTTTCCACTTGGCCTTAACTTAAACACAAGCCTCCCTCAGGCCATCCGGATGCTTGCTGGGTAAAGCTACCTCACCAGCAATGCTACCAGTCTTTTTTATGGCTGTTAGAATTACAAAGTGATTGTCACTGTTTTATTGTCTGTTGACACCGGAGAAGCCTTCATGGTTTACCTCTTAATAGGCTCACATTAGTGCAAATTCATGTTTAGATTTGGCTGTGTAGTGGTCAGTGTCAAAAAGAATGTAGCCCCATCACCTAAATAGCAGTATCCCAGCGAGAATATTGTTCAGTTTCACAGTCAACAATGACCTACGTTTTATTGGGTTCATCATATGTTTTGTAGGTTAAATTTGTAAACTGCAAAGTAACTGGCATCTATTGTCAAAATAAATACTGTGTAGTACAAAGTACAATATAGACTAGAGTAGAAGTAATTGGAAAAATGCAAGTAAAGTAAATCTAGATTTGAATTCAAGGGACAGATCAATCAAGTAATTGATAAAATCATGGAAATTACCATTTATTAGGTAAAATGGACTTACTTAAAATTGTTGGGGTTGTGGGCAGGGGATGAATAATAAATAAATTCGACTTGGTTCCATTTTTTATAGCTGATTAATTCCATCTGTCCTGTGAAAATAAAGGCCTAAATATGCCCGCAAAAAATTATCCTTCTTAAAAAAGAAATTATTAACTATATAAATATTAACACAATACCTCTTAAGTAAATTTGCGAAATTGTCTACAATATACACACACAAAATCCGTTATTCTGAGGCATTTCTGTGACATTTGGTACAGTCCAGGATCCAGGTGGAGGTATTTCAAGCTCTCAGTATGCACATTCTCTGGCATGCAGTATTGCTCCAAAGTGTTGTCATTGCTCTCCAACACTTTAGTGGGCGCTGTGGACCAATCTACAGTAAGCACACATGTAAGACTCACTGTAGAAGAAGAAGGCAGGCAAAGCCAACATGACAACTCTTTAACAGTGGCTGCTGTGCCATTGTACAACATGTGTGTTGTTTTCTACTTGCTTTCTCATTCGTCTTCATTTAAACGTTGGTTATGTGACTATTGCTTTGTCTTAAAGGGAGGCAGAAGATGAAGTGATTGGGTTGGAGGTTCCACAGACCAGCAAGCCAATTATCAACATGGACCAGTGCTGGATCCAATTTGCTGATCACAATTAGGCAATTGCCCAGGTTTGTAGGGCGCTAAACGTCTATCCATTACCCTGAAAAAATAATGTTGTATTTTGTACAAGTTTCATCTTAGCCTTATTTCAATCACTTGACATTGTAGATGGGTACAAAACTAATTGTTCTGATAAAAACATGTCAGTAAAGAACAGCAGATTCATAGTTTAAACCAGATAGTAAGAGACTGTGTTCTGTCAGGAGATATATATACGTATGTCACTCATTCTCCAAATAATCTGGATGGACCATACAACTGTAAAAAAAAAAAATCAGAAAGGACATATTGTTATTCATCTCAAGGTCTCAAATGTAAGCGGGCCTCTACAGAAGGCATTATCCTGGAGTGAGTATAGCTAAACAATCCAACACACTTCAGTCCAATTCCCATGGGTTTTAGGTTAGAATGCCACTGAAGTACACGTTGAACAGGGGGGCACAGTGCCTGCTCTACTTTGCCCCGTCTGTTTTGAGCCGAGTGTTGGATTGCTTTAATTGATTTAATGGGAGAGCATAGAGTCACAGTGGGAGATGGGGAACACAGGATGCTTTAGGGATGTCAAGTGTGTTGCACTACCTCAACTCAATCTTAGACAGCCATGTCAGCTGGCAGACACAGCCAATAGTTATGATACATATAGGCAAACACAGGCAAGTACACACAAGCAGAAAGCGCCATGAATTTCTCTCTGACATATAAACACACACAAATTCACACACACTTGTTCCCAGCTTTGAACACCATGCTCCCTGCTAATGGTTTGAATAACACCCAGAGTGGCGTGATGAAGGCTTAGCGTGATGCGTGTGTGTGTATTCACACAGTGCGAGGGAGACAGTGGCAGCAGCCCGTGCTAATGCCAGCGTGAATGGTGTGTCTAATTACTTGGCCCGGAGATAGCTTTTAGCTAAATCACCGCGCCTTTTGAAGAGCCTGTATCAACAGTGACAAGGGCCTAGACAATTACATTAGCCCTCTCCCCATCCACCAGGTCCAGCACTAACAATCAGTGTGATTTGCAGCCGCTTCATTGTTGTCATCCCTCTCTCCATGACAATGATGTTTTCCCTGCTGGAGAGACAGAGAGTGAAGGATGGAGAGTCAGTGAGAGAGAGAAAGAGAGAGAGGGGGACAGAACAAGGGTGAGATTGCAAACAAGAAAAAGGCAAAGAGAGAATGTGGAGAAGAGGGCAATATAAGAAGAGAGAAATAGAGAGGGAGAGAGTTGTCAGTAGAGGGCTTACTTATGTTAATGTTTTCCCTGCTGGTGTGTTGGCTGCAGAAGAGAGCTGGGTAAATCTGGGTGACAGCAGCAAGTGGAGTTAGCTGGTGACTGATACTAGAGAGGCCACCCCACAATGCCAAACACACACACACACACACACACACACACACACACACACACACACAGTACAGTACAGTAGCAACCCACAGAATGCACATACAAGCCAAAGCTCCAAATCACATTGTGTTCGGCCCTACTTAGTGCTTCTTACATTTGCCAACTATAATGTAAGTAAACGCAGAATAAGACTCCCAAAGTGGCCCTTTACCTCAGATTGCGGTGACCATTCCTCCTTTTTATTTTCCCTCTATCTCACTGCCGTTCCTTCTCAATTACACATGAGGCACACACAAACACACAAAATAAAGCAAACATAAGAGTCGCCAGGGAGTAACTTCACGGTGTCTAAAAAAGAGGTCTGATGGAGCACAGGAAGACGCAAAGTTAGAAGATCCAGGGTCACAAGATGACCTTTGAACTCCTAGCCATGTCTCGAGTACCAAGGGCTGTGGGGAATGCCGCAATACCTCTGAGAGACACTAAACATCGGCAGGAAGTTTAAAGAAATGAGAAGAGAGGAAGGAGGGACTATTAATGGAAAGGAAGCAGAAGACTTTAAAGATGT